>CAXFYD010000120.1:0-29399 GCA_964006365.1 Trididemnum miniatum | reverse complement strand
CGGACTCTCTTTCGCCGGCGGCGCAGGAGTTTCTTCAGGAACTCCGCCGCACGGCCGATGAAATTTCAGAACACGCTGACTGACTGGCGCTTCACCGCTGCACCACGACAAAACACATATCCGAACCAGTTGGATATCAGGTTTCGAAATAACAATTTTCGAATTTTGGAAATTTACGTGGTCCGCTCGAATGCGCAATATGGGCCGGCTGCGCCGACCGGGCCTTGCTCGCATACCGCAGCAATTCATGGCTGCGGCCTTGGATAACCTTCTGAACTCAAGGCAATATTCGTGCTCATCAGTCCGAACAGTCAAGACCGGCAGGCGGCCATGGAGCAGATCGGACAGGCTCCGCTTCGACGCGAGGACGAACGCCTGGTGACCGGCGCGGGCCGGTTTGTTGCAGATGTCATTCTGGACGACCCTTTGCACATAGGCTTCGTCCGAAGTCCGGTCGCCACCGGAACGATCAGCACATGCACAACGGATGATGCACTCGCCCATCCCGATGTCGCAGCGGTTTTCACCGGCAAGGACGTCGCCCACCTCGGCGCGCTGTCGGTCAATCCGGTGCTCGGCCCGATGGGTGATCAGGTGTATCAGGTTCTGGCCGCAGACCAGGTGAGCGCAACGGGCCAGGCCGTTGCCGCGGTCCTGGCAAACACCGAGTGCGTTGCCCGTGATACGGCGGAGATGGTTTTGCTGGAGGTGGACGAAACAGCGTCTTTCGAGCGGGCCAATCCAGCCTTCGCCAGACAGTGGCGCGAAGGCGATACGCAGCGGGCATTTCGGGTAGCCGACCATGTGGTGGAAGTAGATGTCCACCACCCGAGACTTGCTCCCTCGCCAATGGAGAACCGCGCAATCGCCGTTCAATACCATGGGCAGGCGGACACGGTCACGGTGTGGCTCTCCTCACAGACGCCGCATCGCGCCCGCAAGGAACTGGCCGATATCCTGTCGGTGGATGTCGATCGCATCCGCGTTGTGGCGCCGGACGTCGGTGGTGCTTTCGGTCTCAAGGCGTCGCTCTATCCGGAAGAGGTGTTCGCGGTCTGGGCTGCGTTCGAACTGCGCCGATCAACGCGATGGATCGCCTCACGGTCTGAAGACATGCTTGCGGCGTCGCACGGACGCGGGATCGTCACCCGGGGTCGATTGGCGCTCTCCAAGGAAGGCGAATTCCTTGGTCTGCAGGCTTCAGCCACGGCACCGGTCGGCAACTGGCTGACGAACAGCGCAGCGATTCCCGCATGGAATGCCGGGAGGATCCTGCCCGGCCCTTACGACATTGCGTCGCTTGACTTGCATACCCAAGGCGTGTGGGCGAACACCGCGCCGGTGGGCATCTATCGCGGCGCCGGACGGCCAGAGGCCGCAATGCTGATGGAGCGGCTGGTTGAAGAGGCCGCCCGTAAGCTGGATGCAGATCCGATGGATCTTCGCAGGAAGAATCTCCTGCGTCCGCAGCAGTTACCGAAGACCCGCCAGAGCGGAGTTGTTCTCGATTCTGGCGACTACCCGGCCGCCCTGGCCATGTTGATGGGCTTCAGTGATTACGATCACCTTCGCCAGGACCAGAAGCGGCGCAGGTCGGACGGTGAACTCGTCGGCATCGGCGCCGCCTTTTTCGTCGAGCCCTGCGGGACTGGATGGGAGAGTGCTGTTGTCCGCATCAACCCGGACGGATCGGTGATCGTAAACACCGGCGGCAGTTCGCAGGGTCACGGTCGCGAGACGGCGCTCGCACAGATCGCTGCCGATACACTTGGCTGTGATCCGGAAAGGATCACGGTCGGCCATGGCGATACGGAAAGCTGTCCGGACGGGATCGGCGCTCTGGCCAGTCGCAGCACCGCCATCGGCGGCAGTGCGGTGGTAGAGGCAGCAACCGATGCATTCGAACGCGCCGGCGGATCGCTGACGCCGCAAGAACCTGTTGAGGCCCGAGTGAAGTATTCGGCCGACGGCGAAGCCTGGGGGTATGGCTGCTATCTTGCACTTGTATCGATCGACGCAGATACCGGAGTCCTGACCATCGAGAAGCTATTTTGCCTGGACGACGCTGGAACGATTGTTCATCCGGATTTGGTGAAGGGACAGTTGCGCGGCGGAATTGCCCAGGGAATTGGCGAGGCAGCATTGGAACGCCTGGTCTATGACGATACCGGCCAATTGATCACCGGATCGTTGATGGACTATGCGCTGCCGCGTGCCGCCGACCTGCCGGAAATTGCCTTCGCGCAGATGGAAACGCCCTCGCCCATGAACCTGCTCGGGGCCAAGGGCGTCGGTGAAGCTGGTACCATCGGGGCCCCGGCAGCGATCTGCAATGCGGTGGCCGATGCGCTGGCGCCGCTCGGTGCAAGGCCGCCGCCCATGCCGATGACGAGCAACGCGATCTGGCAGGCCATCCGGTCGGCCGCCGACCAAACAAACGGAAACGAAGACTGATGCGTTACAAAAAGAACGAGGCCAAGGACTACAGCCGCGAGACCATGAAGGGCATCTGGGCCGCTGCTCTCAATCCGATGCTTCCGGACGGTTCGATCGACGAGGACGGCCTGCGAAGGAACATTCGTCACTGGGTGGACGATCTGGGAATCCGCGGTCTGTTCATCGCCGGCAAGCAGGGCGAGTTCTTTTCCATGAGCCTGGAAGAGCGCAAACGCAACTTCGAACTGGCGGTGGAGGCCGTTGACGGCAAGGCTGGCACCATCATGTCCTGCTCCGATCAGAATTTCGACACGGTCATCGAGCTGGCCCGGCATGCCCAGGACGTTGGCGCCGACTATATTGTCGTGCACGCACCGATCCTGCATTTCATCCATGACCGCGATGACACCATCTACAACTATTACAAGCTGATCTGCGATCAGGTCGACATTGGCATCGCCATGTGGAGCCACCCGGATTCCGGCTACCTGATGAGCCCGGAACTGTGCGCTCGAATTGCCGAACTGCCCAACATCATGGCCATCAAATATTCGGTCCCGCGCGAAATGTATGCGCGGCTAACGGAGCTTGCCGGCGACCGGATCCTGGTCAGTACCGCCTCAGAGGATGAGTGGTTCGACAATATCGTTGAGCTCGGATGGCAGCTCTACCTGTGTTCATCTCCTCCCTACCTGCTGCAGACGGCAGACGACCGGCGCATGCATGCGTACACCGAACTTGCATTTGCCGGAAAGATCGACGAAGCGCGACAGGTCCGTGATAGCCTCGAGCCGGTTCGCCAGGCGCTGAAGTCCACCCGACCGGGTGGCAAGCCACAGGCGCACCAGAAATATTGGCAGGAACTGCTGGGCCAGGCCGGCGGACCGGTGCGCGCACCGCTGCTGCAGCTGACCGACGACGAAAAGGCCAGCACGAAAGCGGCGTTCGAAACCTGCGGGCTGAAGCTTTAGACCTGCACGCTAGGCGCAAGCCTAATCCGGCGGTGTGGCACGCAGGATCATGCCGAACAGATCGCGCGGCTCGTCCGGGTCGGCGATCATGTCGAGTTCCTGGTAAAGCCCGGTTTTTTCGAGCTGAGCGTAGATGTAGCGCAACGCCGAGAAGTCCTCGATGGCGAATCCGACACTATCGAACATGGTGATCTGTTTGGCGTCACGCCGGCCTGTGACATCGCCGCGGATGACCTGCCAGAGTTCAACCACAGGGTAATCATCCGGCAATTGCTGGATCTCGCCCTCGATGCGGGTCTGCGGTGTGTATTCGACGAAAATGTCGGAGCGAAGCAGGATGTCCTTGTGCAGTTCGGTCTTGCCGGGGCAGTCGCCGCCGATCGTATTGATGTGCACACCGGAGCCGACCATGTTGTCGGTCAGGATGGTCGCATACTGCTTGTCGGCGGTTACGGTGGTGATGATCTGCGCCCCTTCGACCGCCTCTTCCGGAGAGGTGCAAGGCACGAGATCGAGCCCCCAACCCTTCAGGTTGGTCATGCATTTCTCAGTGGCCGTCGGATCAATGTCGTAAAGCCGCACAGTCGACACACCGAGCAGTGCCTTGAAGGCGAGCGCCTGGAACTCGGCCTGGGCACCATTGCCGATGATCGCCATGCATTCGGAGTGCTCAGGCGCCAAATATTTGGCGGCAACTGCTGACATGGCGGCAGTGCGCAGTGCGGTCAGGATGGTCATTTCGGACAGCATGACCGGATAGCCGGTGTCGACATCCGCCAACATTCCGAAGGCGGTTACGGTCTGCAGGCCTTCCTTCATGTTCTTTGGATGGCCGTTCACATATTTGAATCCGTAGACCTCGCCGTCGCTGGTCGGCATGAGTTCAATGACGCCCTCGGTGGAATGCGACGCCACGCGCGGCGTCTTGTCAAACAGGTCCCAGCGTCGAAAGTCTTCTTCAATGCGCTCCGCAATGCCGCGCAACACGTCCTCGACGCCAATTTTCAGCACCAACTTCATCATGTGATCGACACTGACGAAGGGCACGATATTGAGTTTTTTGTCGACGGGGATCATCTCGGTTTCCAGTGCGTTTGGCCTTCTGGGATCCCTCGAATGTAGCCAAATCCGGCGCTAATAAATATGTCAATATTTTACAAAATTCGATCACTATGAAGTCAAATCGACAATCAATATTGTTCAAATAGTCAATTGCGTGATGTTGGCAGACTCGAACAAAAAATGGCCGGCGCACAAAGCGCCGGCCATCGGATGATTTGCAGTTTGGCCCGGATCTAGGCAGATTCGGTGGCCTGCTTTCCGTTCTTGACCTTCTTGATTTCGCCGCTGGCCAGCTTGGCATGGTAGTCCTTGAGCAGGGCCCGGACTTTCGGAGCCAGCATGTAAAGGCCGACGATGTTGGCAAGCGCCATGGCGAAGATCATGGCATCGGAGAAGTCGATCACCGGACCGAGGCTCATCGAGGACCCGATCACCACGAAGACGCAGAAGATCACCTTGAAGACGATTTCCTTCGCCTGCCCCTCGCCGAACATGTAGGTCCAGGCTTTCAGGCCGTAGTAGGACCAGGAGATCATGGTGGAAAAGGCGAAGAGCACGGCGGCAATTGCCAGCAGATAACCGAAACCGGCGAAATTGGCCTCGAACGCCTGAGACGTCAGGGCAATGCCCGTCACACCGCTGTCGGGTACCCAGGAGCCGGTGATGACGATGACCAGCGATGTCATGGTGCAGATGACGACCGTGTCGATAAAGGGCTCGAGAAGCGCGACATATCCTTCCGTCACGGGGTGCTTGGTCTGCACCGCGGAGTGGGCAATCGAAGCACTCCCGATGCCGGCTTCGTTGGAGAAAGCCGCCCGGCGGAAGCCCTGGATCAGGGCGCCGATGGCTCCGCCTGCCACCGCTGTCGGTGCGAAAGCACCGGTGACGATTTCGCTGACGGCTGCCGGCAGCGAACCAATGTTCAACAGGATGATGATGAGAGCGGCACCGACGTAAAGCACGGCCATGCCCGGCACGACCTTCTCGGTCACACGGGCGATCGATTTGATGCCGCCGATGATGACCACCCCGACGACCGCCGCCATGATCAGACCGAAGAGCCAGCCCTTGCCTTCGAAAAACGGAATGATACCAGATATCTGGACGAAAGACTGGTTGGCCTGGAACATGTTTCCGCCGCCCAGCGCACCGCCGACGCAGCAGATGGAGAAGAAGATCGCCAGAAACTTGCCAAGCCCCGCGCGGCCGTCTTCCGAGAGGCCCTTGGACAGATAGTACATCGGACCGCCTGATACGGTTCCGTTTTCATATTCGTTGCGATAGCGAACACCCAGCGTACACTCGGTAAACTTGGTCGCCATGCCGAGCAGACCGGCTATGATCATCCAGAATGTCGCGCCGGGACCGCCGAGATAGACCGCCACGCCGACACCAGCAATATTGCCGAGGCCGACCGTTCCCGAAAGCGCCGTCGCCAGCGCCTGGAACGGTGTTACTTCACCGGCATCCTTGGGATCGAGATAGTCGCCGCGAACGAGTTCGATCGAGTGGCGGAAACCGCGAAGCTGGATGAAACCAAAGTAGACGGTGAAAACCACCGCTGCGATCACCAGCCATCCGACAATGAGCGGAAAACTGACCCCGAAGAGCGGGACGGAGTAGAAAATCGTGCTGACGATTGGATTGACGATGGGAGCGACCGCGTCACTAATCGCCTGGTCGATGGAGCTCTGCGCATTGGCCAGCGTTGTCATGCCCAACAACGCGCCGGCGAGCCATCCGGTAAATCTGATCATGATATTCCCCTGTTTAGTGTTCCCCGGAATGTCGCCTTTACGGAACGACGGTGACGGGTACGGGCGCGATCTGCAGAAGCGTCAGGGCGAGGCCACCCAACAGTCGCTGAACAAGCGCTGAATCGCCGGTGCGGCCGACAAAGATCTGGGCTGCCTTTTTTTCTTCGGCGATCTTGCAGATGATGTCGCCGGCGTGGCCGTGGCGCACCTCGCACGTGGCGGTCAGGCCATCTTTGTTCAGACGGTCAACGACCGGCTGTATCATGGCGTTTGCGCGTTCCAGTTCCTGTTCGCGCCGACCATGCCGTTCGGCCAGTTCCTGTGGCGTGTGGAAACTGTAGGGCGACCACTCAAGCACGTGAACGAGATGAAGCGCTGCGCCACTGCTCTTTGCCCGCCCGGAGGCAAACTCAATTGCCCGGTTTGATTGGTCTGTGCCATCAAAACCGACGATATAGGTATCCGTCATAGGGATGCTCCTTCTTCTTGGCACCGTCCGCTGTAGCCAAAAGGATCAAACATCACCCACCGCCGACGCGCCTCATGCGCTGACAGGACCGACTGCCGATCCAGTCAGAAGCAAGGTCGAGGGTAGCACGGTTTGTCATATTGCAATCGGCGCATGTGGATAACCTCCGCGCTTCATCGGGCATTTGCGCTCACTCCTCGTGTCTCGCGAACGCAATTCGTGATGCTCTCGCCTACCCGTGAAGCAATTTTGGTGACGTTTAAAAAATCGAAAAATTAGACTGACAATGCGAGAATTGTCCATCTAAAGCGCTAGATGATTGATCAGATCATCATCACGATAAGGCAGATTGCCATATGAGCCGCGATCAGCGCGCAACCACCCATCATAGTCTCGATCAACTCGACCGGGACCTGATCGCCCTGCTGCGCAATGACGGACGTGCGCCGCTGTCGAAATTGGCCGATGTCCTGAAGGTGTCTCGAGGCACAGTACAGAACCGGCTGGACCGGCTGCTGCAGACCGGTTCGATCCTCGGCTTTACGATCCGCGTGCGCGATGATCACGGGCTCGACACGATCCGAGCCATCATGATGATTGAAGTGACCGGAAAATCCACCAGCAAAGTCATCAATCAGCTGCGCGGGCTGCCGGAACTCCAGACCCTGCACACCACCAACGGTACTTGGGACCTTGTTGCTGAAATTCAGACCTCCAGCCTGGCCGAATTCGATCGGGTGCTGCGTGATGTGCGGATGATCGACGGCGTCCTGAACAGCGAGACCAGCATCCTCCTGAGTTCTGTCTGAACAGGCAGTTTCCACAGGCGACCCTGTCGGCATCGGTTCCAGCGGGTATAGTTCGCCAAAACAGGGGTTCTCCATGGGTATTCTGCTGAGCGTCTTTTTGCCGCTGTCGCTTGCCTTCATCATGTTTTCACTCGGGTTGGGCTTGACCCTCGCCGACTTTGCTCGCGTCGTCGCTCAGCCCAAAGCCTTCTTCGCAGGTGCCGTTTCACAGTTGGTGCTTCTTCCCCTCATCGCGTTCATTCTGCTGCAGTTCTTCAGCCTCGAGCCCGAGCTCGCGGTCGGTGTGATGATCCTTGCTTTTTGCCCCGGTGGCGTCACGTCCAACATCATGACCAAGTTGGCCGGCGGCGCTGTGGCCCTGTCCGTGACTCTGACGGGCATCGTCAGCCTGGTTTCCGTAGTGACTGTTCCTTTGCTGGTCGCCTGGTCCGCCAATTGGTTCATGGGACAGGCCGCGCCTGATATCGATGTGACCGCACTGGCGCTCGCAATGTTCGCAATCACCGCCGTTCCAGTGGCAATTGGCGTCGCCATACGCCACTTCGCCACCACACTTGCCACCCGTATCGAACCGACGGTCATGCGCATCGCAACGGTGCTGTTCATCGTCATCGTGCTCGGAGCGCTAGCCGCCAATTGGAGCGTCTTTGTCGCCAACCTGGCCGTTCTCGGACCTCTGCTTGTGGTCCTCAATATCGTGCTCCTGGCGGTCGGCATGAGCTTCGCCCGTCTGCTCGGCCTTGATCGCGGCGACAGCATCGCCGTCGCCATCGAAACCGGAATTCAGAACAGCACACTCGGCATCACTGTCGGCAGCCTGATCGTCGAAGCAGCACAGGGCCTGCCTCCCTTCAGTCTGCCGTCCGGAGTCTATGGCATAACGATGTATTTCGTGTCGCTGCCCTTCATTTTGTGGATGCGAAGGGGGCGCAAGGTCTAGCGAAAGGGCCGCTTGCACGGGACGGGAACGGTCCGGTTGTCCAAAACGAGTGGGTCAGTCCGCTTTGCTTTCTTCCTGAATCGCGTCGAGATTGTCGAGAAAGCGTCGAAGCAAGGACGTCAATTGATCGACGTCATCCGGCGAAAAGCCTTTCAGCAGGCCACGTTGTCGTTCAAGGGCAATTTTGAGAATGCGATCGTGCATTTCTTTGCCGTCCGCGGTCAAAACCCAGCTCTTTCTTCGCACATCCGATGAATTCGCTGTCGATTGAGCCAGGCCGGCCTTCTCCAGCCGGGCCAGGCTCCTGCTGACGGCGCCCTTGTCGATCCCGATGGTTCTGCTGGCTTGCGCAACCGTGCAGCCGGGTGCCCGGGTCATCATGACCAGCATCCGCCAGTCCATTGCTCCGATGCCGAACCGGTCCTGATAATCGCGCGATGCCAATCGCGTGAAACGGTTTGCCGCGAAGTTCAACAGAACCGTTGGAGAGCGGGAAAAGCTCAAGGTCTTTGTCCCCTCACCGTCAGGACTCACCAGGAACAGCTCATCGGAAAGGTCTTCGTCGGACATGGATCCCTCTTTTCAATGTCTTTCTACACGACGTGTTGACATGACAACAACAAAAAACTACATGTTGTCATGACAACACGATTGGCCGGAGACCCGACATGTCCAATGCCCCCGTTTACGAAATCGACCCGGAAACATTCTGGAACGATCCCTATCCCGATCTGAAAACAATGCGACACACAATGCCCGTGGCATATGTCCCGCAATTGGGGGCGACGCTGCTCACACGGCGTGACGACATCTTCACCAATGAGAAGATCATCGAGGTTTTCTCATCGGATCAGCCCGAGGGCCTGATGACCAAATTGATGGGCCAGAACCTGATGCGGAAGGACGGGAAGGACCACCAGGACGAGCGCAACGCCCTCTTCCCGAGTTTTTCGCCGCGAACGGTCAAGACGGTCTGGAAGCAGCAATACGAGCAAATGACCCGGGAGGTGCTCGACGATATCGAGCCGCAGGGTCAGGCCGACATGGTCGCGGATGTCGCCAAACGCATATCGGGCGAATCTCTCAAGATCATAACGGGGCTTTCCAACATGAGCTGGCAGGAAATGGATCGGGTCAGCCAGGGGATGATCGATGGTGTGGCCAACTATCAGGCCGATCCGGCGGTCGAAGCTCGCTGCAACGAATGCACCAAGAAGATAGAGGACACCATCGATGAGATGGTGCCTGTTCTGGAACAATCGCCGGACAAGTCCCTGCTCTCCGTCCATCTCCAGGCCGGCATGAACAAGGAACAATATTATGCCAATGTGAAGCTGGCTATTTCCGGCGGACAAAACGAGGTGCGCGACGTCATGGCGGGGCTCATGTGGGCCCTGTTGACCCACCCTGAACAGATGAAGCTCATAGAAGACGGCGTTCACACCTGGCAGGACGCCTTTGAAGAGTTTGCGCGGTGGATGGCGCCGGTCGGAATGTCCCCACGGCGAATAGCCAAGACCTATGAGCTTCACGGTGTCACCCTGGACCCGGAATACCGGGTGTTCCTGATGTTCGGATCCGGGAACCGGGATGAAACCGTCTTCGAACGGCCGGACGTGTTCGACATGACCCAGGATGCCAAGGCGTCCGTCTCTTTCGGAGCCGGCCCGCACTTTTGCGCCGGCGCCTGGGCTTCACGTTGTCTTATCTCCGAGGTCGCCTTGCCGATGATTTTCGATCGGCTAAAGGGGCTGCGGCTGACGGGCGAAACGCCCTTCGGCGGGTGGGCATTTCGAGGCCCGCTGAAGATGCCGATTGCATGGGATGTTGTCTAGCGGCGACCGCCACGTGTTCCGCAGATTGTGCACGCATAAATTCGCATAGAAGCCCAGTTCCATGGCGGCATCTCCTCTGAGTTTCTGCTACTTGGTACTCATGAGTCTGACCTACCGCGACACTGGCCTGGCGCTTCTTGCGGCGCTGATCTGGGGAGCGACGTTTCCGATTTCGGCAATCGCCCTCGAGGACACGCCCCCGATCTTCTTCACGTTTCTCAGGTTTCTGTGCGCCGCGGTTTTTGTCATCGTTGTTCCGCGTCCGAAGATCCCATGGAGAAAACTCGTGCTGCTGGGGCTGCTTCTGGGCGCTGGACAGTACGGATTGATGTTTGTTGCAATGGCTCAGGGCATGCCGGCCGGCGTGGCGGCGGTGTTGGTGCACACGCAAGCCATTTTCACTGTCTTGATCGCGGTTGCGTTCCTTGGCGAACGTCCGACGAACCGAACATATTTCACCCTCATCCTGGCGACGGCCGGGCTCGCATGTTTGCTTCTGGATCGCTTGCAGGGTGGTGCTTTGCTCGGTTTTGTCCTGATGATCGCGGCGGCTCTTTGTGGTGCCTCGGGCAATGTCGTGCTCAAGACGGTCGGGCAAGTCAAAATGATCAGCGTGGTGGTCTGGATGAGCCTTGTTCCACTGTTGCCGTTGGCGCTTCTGAGCTTGTTTCTGGAGGGCGGAAATTCCATCGTCGGGCTTCTTCATACGGTATCATGGAAGACAGTGGCCGCCGTTGGATACTCGGGCGTGCTGGCAACCGTTGTGGTATTTGCCATATGGGGCAGACTGTTGGTCCGGTACTCGACCGGACAGGTCGCTCCGTTCTTTCTCCTGGTCCCCATGCTTGGCCTTGGACTTTCAGCATGGATCCTGGGCGAGGAGTTCTCAGCGCTTCAGATCGCCGGTTCAACGCTGATCGTTGCCGGGCTGGCTCTCACCGCTTTGCCCGCGAGAAAGCCAGCGTGACCTTTGTGCCGCTCGTCATTCCTGCCGGCAGCAACGGCCTCAAGCGCTTCACGTGGAGAACGGATTCGGATATGCGATGCTGGTTGTCCGCGAACACAGAGACCTATAGAGGCGGGCGAATTGCTGTCTTGTATAAGCCGATGAGATAACCCGAAGCCTCCTGGGTCTCAGGCCAATCATCCGTGTCTCAAAAGAGGAAGACAAAAAACCATGTCTGCCGCCAAAGTCCCCATGTTTCAGGCGCTTGCGGATGCCCTGGCCGCCCATGACGTCAACCACCTGTTCGGTCTGATGGGCGATGCCAATCTCTTTCTGGTGGAACATTTCGTCCGACAGCATGGGGCGACCTTCGTCCCGTTTGCCCATGAGGCCGGGACCGTTCTGGCGGCCATCGGATATGCGAGCACATCCGGCGGCATCGGCGTGGCCACGGTCACCCACGGACCGGCTCTGACCAATTGCGTCACCGCTCTTGTTGAGGGTGTCCGCGCCCGTCTGCCCGTTGTTCTACTTGCCGGCGACACACCGGTCATCGCCAAGCACAATGTGCAGAGCATCGACCAGCGCGAGGTCGTCAAGACCACCGGCGCCGGATTCGAACAGATGCGCAGCCCGGACACGGCCGCCGAGGATCTGGCGACGGCCTTTTACCGGGCACGGGCAGAGCAGCGACCGATCGTGTTGAACATGCCAACAGACTTCATGTGGCAGAATGTCGACGCCCAGACGCCGGTTTATCCGGTCTTTGAAACGCCTGCCATGGTTCCGGAAGGCACCCATATGGAAGAGGCTATCGGTATCCTGGCCTCGGCCCGCCGACCCCTGATCGTGGCCGGCAGGGGCGCGATCGAGGCGCGCGATGCGTTGATTGCGCTGGCGGAACGACTTGAAGCCCCGCTGGCCACAAGCTTGCAGGCCAAGGACCTTTTTGCGGGGCATCCTTCGAACATCGGAATATTTGGAACGCTCAGCACCGACGGTGCTTATGACCTCATTGCCAAGGCCGACTGTGTCGTTGGTTTCGGCACCCAAATGCACATCTTCCACACCGAACACGGCAAACTGTTGCAGGGCAAGCGCACGGTTCAGATCAACGACACGGCGGCAGCGGTAGGCGAAATGTTCCGACCTGACGTCGCATTGATTGCCGATGCCCGACTAACGGCAGAGAATTTCCTGCACTGGATGAACGAAGCCGAGGTCGCACCATCGGGCGTTGCTGCCGAGATTGACACTGCGACCGTTCTGAACCACTCCCCAGGAGACCAAGAGACCGCTAAGCCGGGGTATGTGGACTACGCATGGGCACTTGATCAGCTGAACGAAATTTTGCCTCAAGACAAGGTCCTGATCTGCGACGGCGGTCGCTTCATGACCGAGGTCTGGTGCCGCATCGGTCTGGAGAACCCGCGCCATTTCGCCTACAGCACGCGTTTTGGAGCCATCGGCCTGGGTTTGCAGGTGGCGATAGGCGCCGGCTTCGGCGCACCTGAAAAGCCCGTTGTCTGCTTTACCGGCGACGGGGGATTCATGTCCGGCGGCATGACGGAATTCAACACGGCGGTTCGAACCGGTCAGCGGCTGATTGTCATTGTCGCCAATGACAGCGCCTATGGCGCAGAGTACATCCAGTTCACCGACCGCCAGCTCGACCCGACCATATCGACTTTCGAGTGGCCTTCCCTGGCCGAGATCGCCACCACGTTGGGAGGTCGCGGCATGCAGGTCGCTAGCCCCGAGGACCTGGAGAAGGTGGGTACATTCATTGCGGAGAACACTGGCCCGCTCCTGATCGAACTTAAACTCGATCCTGCCGAAATGCCGCGAATGAGACTCTAGGGGTTGGCCTGGCCTGGGATGTGCCGTCGCATCACTCCGGCGTAAACGTCCGATCCGCTTCCGGGTCGCCACTGGAAAATGGCAACGCCATCAGTTCCTCCCACACGGCGTCAGGGATCGGCCAGTTGCTCCATTCAACAGTCTGCGCGATCCGTTCTGGCCGCGACACTCCACAGATGGTGGACGTGACACGCGGATCGCGCATGGAAAACTGCAACGCTGCCGCTCCCGGCGGAATGCCGTGCCGTTCGCAGATCCGTTCGATCGCACGAACAGGCTCAAGCACCTCGTCGGAGACTTCCTGGTAGACGTAGCGACGGTGGGCCTGCGTGCCCTTGGCAAAGACCCCGCCGGCATAGGGCGCTGCATTCAGAACGGCGATGCCCAGGGCATGGGCGCGCTCGATCACCGCTTCGGCCTGTCGGTTGACCAAGGTAAAGCGGTTGTGGGTGATCATCGCGTCGAACGGCCAGTCGAACAACAGCTCGGCCATCAGGTCGATCTTGCCCATGGCCAACCCCACCGCGTCGACCAGCCCCTCCTCTTTCATGCGAAACAGCCCGTCGATGGCACCGCCCGTGCGAACGACTTCAGAGAGGTCGGCCGCATATTCCGGATCGTGCAGGTGTAGAATCTGAACCCTATCCACGCCGAGCGCAGACAAGCTCTCTTCCAGCGAACGACGTGCGCGTTCACCATCGAATTGATCGGTCTTCATGTCGCGGTCGAGTTTGGTGGAGACGATAAAGCCTTCCGGCAGACCACCGCGTTCCCTGATGACGGAACCGATACGCTTTTCACTGCGTCCGAGGCCGTAGTTTCTCGAAACATCGAGAAACGGCACCGGGCCATCAAAGATGGCCCTCACCGTGTGGATGGCCTGGTCTTCATCCACGCCATAACCGTAAGTGGCCGGAGCGCCACCAAGCGGTGCCGCTCCGAAACAAAGCTCCGGTACGGCAAATCCCAACCGGCCTTTTGCTTCCATCATTTTGAACCTCCCCGTTTGCGCCTTTCACTTGATCTAAGGTCGCAGGACGAAGTGTTCAAATTTTGCCGGCTAATGTGAGCGCTTGCGATCCGCCTGAGCCTGCAGTTCGCTTTCGAAACGCACACTCGGCCAGGCTTCCTGGAGTGCACGGCGCATCAGACCCTGCTGGCTTTCCGGGGCCATGCCGCTCAGGGGCGAGTCGATATCCAGGTTGGCCGGGAACGGATACCCCTCGGCGCAAGCGACAACGACATTTTCCAGCTCAGCCGCTGACAAAACCTCCGTTTGTTTCATCTGGAGGAGCTCCGGATAGAGCGCCCGGCTCATGCGCGTCCGGTCAACGATTTCGATCGAGCGGCCGTAACCCGAACCGATCTGCATCAGATTGGCAAAACGGTGAATGTCGGTCGAGCGGTTCTCGCCGGCCGCATGAAAGGTCGCGGGGTTGAAGAACAGCGTATCACCCTTATCAAGCGGAAGCTGCACGTAATTGTCCTCGAAGTAGTCGCGGAACTCCTGCTGCAGCGTGGCGAAGAAACCCGGCCGATAGGCCTGCGAGTACGGCAACAGCTTGGTCGGTCCGGACTCCACCGGCATGTTGCTGTGGGCAATCGCGCCCTGCAGCGTCAGCAGCGGTGTCAGTTGGTGGGCGATCGCCGGATACTGTGCCAATTCCTCCGCTGTCTGGAAGCCCATGTGGTAGTCGCGGTGGCAGGTCTGCGCCTTGCCGCTGGGCCGCACCACATTGACCTGTGTGGTGATCTGAAAGTGTGGCCCGAGCCATGCGCGGCTGATAACCGGGATGATCGGGTTGGCATTGTATCGCGCGAAGAGCGTGGGATCGGCCATGCAGAGTTTTTCGTGTGCGTTCCAAACGCGGCTGTTCGCACCCGCCGGAGCAAAGTGGTCGCCTGAGCCCGCCGATTGGCTTTCCTCTTCGGCTATGATTGTGTCGAGCACGCCGGTCACCGCATCGACGAGGTCCGTATCCTCATAGGTGTTCTTGAAAACGACGACACCCGGGCCAGTCGCCAGAACCCGGTTCCACTCGGCCATGAAAGCCCTCAGCCGGTCACGTTCGCCAAGGGCCGCACGGACCGCGGCGGCGTCGTAAATCGGGATATTGCTCGAAATGTCGCTGGCGAGCGGCACGCTGTCCGTCGAGGTGTCGACTTCGACAAGGGCGCGAAAATCATCGAGCGAGCAGGATCCGGCATCAAGCCAGACCGGGTCATTGCCTTTCAAAACCTGATCCATTTGCAATCCTCCATGTGGACGCAGACCGACGCTTACCGGTCTCCCATATGTAGTGGGACTATGCAGGGACTAGATGGGACTAGTTGGGACAACACGGGTATAAACCCGTTTCCGGTCTATGCCGGACTTATCCGGACTATTGAGGCCCCATTACGGTTCATCATGTGCATCAGATCCATAGCTCCTGAGCGCCTCCATGCGTCCACACGATTGCCATCGTCGGGCCTTCCGGCGTTAACCTAGCGGAGCCCCTTCAGCAAGGCCGTAGACGGATCGTCAATGTCGCCGCCATCCATCCCATATATGGTTGTGGGTTTGTTTTGGGTGATGAGCGAACCGCCGGTCTTTCATTTGCTGTGAAAAGAAGGCGATCCCGATCCGTCTTAATGCAGTGCGTTATGCAGTGCGTTCTTTGCATGGAATTCATAGATCAACTCCAACGCGTGCTGCTGTACCAAACTTCCGAGATCTGAGAAACTTATTTCCAGTTATTATTATTACGTAATTGTGCCAGAAGAGGTTCATGTGGCCGACTCAAGGCTTCTGCAGGAAATTTTTAGTGGCTCGTCGGCCATGCGACTGCAGGTAGTGGGCGCTGATATGGTGATGGGCCGGGTGCAATCACCGGGTTCCGACGTGGTGACTTTGCGGGGGCTTCCTGCTTCGGTCACGCGTTATGCATTGAACCCCCCCCCCCCCCCAATAACCGTTCAAAATCAACGGCTTACGCGCCATTCTTCGGTGCTTCACGGCGCACTTTTAGTGCGTGTAACGGCTGCGTTTCCACGCTATCTCGGTCCAGTTTCGCTGGGGCGGGCATGAGCCAAGCCGAACCGCATTGTCTGTTTTGCACGTGGATCACACGATCCGTATTTCATGATGTGTGCAGGATTTCGGTGCACTTGATTGCCGACCTCGCTCGCGGGGGGGGGGGGGGGGGTCCGATTGTGCGGTCGGTCTTTGGAAAAGGGCCAACTACGCTTTGTCGGCTGGGTGCGGCATGCACCGGCGGGATCCATTCAAAAACATTGCCGATACCGATTTCCCGATTTTGGCGCGTGCCGGATGCGCGATGCCTCGGATGTTTCGGTTGGACTGTTTGGGCTCTTTTGTCGCGGCCGTGAGGCGCGATAGGGAGGAATTTGTGGCTGCGGCATCCGCAGCCTTGGTTTGAGGTGAGCCTGTTTCACCTTTTGCTTGGGTCGATGCTATTGACCCACGGGCGGTAGCTTGATGCCAAATTCAGGCATTAAAAGCGGTGAATAGTAATTTTGTGTAATCAGTGAAATGTTAAGGATTGAAATTTGAGCGAAATCGCTGACCGGAAAAGCATGCGATGGTTTGCTGTCCAGACGCATGCAAATCACGAGCATAAGGCATTACATCATCTGGGCAATCAGGGTTTTGTGTCTTTCCTTCCCATGTACCGCAGGGCAATAAAGTCCTCCAAAGGTGGCGGCAAAAGCTTTGGCAGGGCCGCATTCTTTCCCTGCTACATCTTCGTCGAATTCGATCCGAGGCGGGATCGCTGGCTTTCGGTCAACAACACGATCGGTGTGAAATCACTGGTCATGCAGGGCGAGAAGCCCCTGCCGGTGCCGCACGGGGTCGTCGAACAATTGCAGGCCATGACCGACGATAGAGGATATTTGCGCCTGGGCGCCGATCTGGGCGTGGGCGATGACGTCAGGGTCATGGATGGGCCCTTTGCCGAAATGATGGGCCGTATAGAGCGGCTTGACGGCAAGCACCGCGTCCAGATCCTGATTGAGATGATCCATGGCCGCATGGCGGTGAGCATGCCGCGCGACAAGGTGGCCAAGGCGGCACTGGAAAAACCACAGGGACGTTGAAGCGCAGGGACGTTGAAGCACGGTTAACGGATACCGGTTCAAATAGATGTTTTCTTAAACGCAGGTTTATCGCTGAAGTGGTGTTTGCGGCTGTGTATGGATGCCGCGCATCTTCAACATCTGTGAATTGAACGCGCGATTTCAGACAACCTCACGGTCGGACCGTGTGAGGCGCATTTTGCATGTGCCGATGACGGGCGGCAAATGTGTCGGCCATTTGGGTGCGGCGGATTGCTCCAATGGGCCAATCGGCGAGCGAAGAGAGGATATCTTGTGAACAAGCCATTTTCCGATCCAAAGCGGGAAGGACATCCAGATCGGGAAGGACAGGCCGTCACCGAAGGCGGCAAGTCGACAAATGGACCCGGGTGGATCATCCATGGAAAAAGCCCGAACATCGAAGATGAGAAACTTTTCCTGTTCAGCCGCACCAAGGGCCTCCCGCACGGTCCCAATGGCCTGTTGAGCGACCCGGGTGATTTCGGCAAGGCAAGCGAACGAACCGGCGCAGACCGCGTCCCCGGGCGTTGGGAACCCGATGCGTCGGCGATGCCGCCTGTTCCGCGTCTGCGATCGTGTGAATTCGCTGCCGAGATGGGTGAACTCTACTTGATGGCGCTTTGCCGCGATTGGCCGATTGCAAGCTTCATGGCTGCCGGACTTGTTGACGGCCTGAAGACGACGAACAATCTGCATCCGCCTTCAGCCATCAAAGGCAACCTCGATAGGATGAAGAAGAAGGCCGAAAAACTGGCGCTGGAACTTCGTTTCTTCTCGTGGTTCCAACACCATGAGACCTCGGCATTCGACACAAGGAACGAGGACATAGCGTATCACAGGCGTTTCCTTGAAGAGGTGACGGTCGGCAACATTTTTCGTGGCGTCGGCGAAGATGGATGGGACACGCCGTTTTTGTCGCAATTGCTGGTCATGGGCACGGCGCCGTTTGGCGAGGTTTCGGGCGCACGGTTCAAGGCAAGGGCAGCGGGACGCATTGATGACGGTGACCGGACCGTCGAGCAGAAGGTCCGCACCGCAAGGCCCGGCATGGACTACATGGTTCGCTGGGCCGACTGGCTCGATGTCCACAATGGCCGGCACAACGGCAAGCGCAGCCCGGATGGCCTGGTCGGCCCGGATATGTTCGTCGACAATGAAGCGCGCTTCATATGCCGTCTGCGAGATCTGACGACATTGTTCATCCATGATTGTCGCATGGCCGATGACCGGCAAGGTGACGGGCGGTTGTGCCAACCCTATGTGAATGCGGCGCGGATCCTGCTGAGCGAGCGTTACGCGTTCGACGCCGGTCTTGCCTACCAGGGGGCGTGGCAGACCGGTGAGGACGGCGACACCGTCGCTCCTTTCGGCGCGGGGCACATGCTTGCGCTTCTGGCTGAGGTTGCCAGGCGAGCCCGGCATACGGCACGCACGCAGGATTTTCCCATCTATCGTCGCCTGCCGCCGGAAGCCGCGGCGGCTTTGTTTCATACCGTCTACACGGACTATCATCCGCAGCGCGATCTCGATGTGCCGCACAACGGCAAGCCATATGCGAAGGGTGACGGATCGCTCGAGGCGGCAGCCCGCGATCTCATTGCCGACCGGATCGGCGTCTACACACACCCCTACAGGGACGACAAACCGGAAGGCAGCGAAATCCAACTGGCCGTCGTCATTGAAGAGATCCTTGTCCGCAACAGGAAACGCAGTGGCGACGAAACCGCCCTGTTGCCTATGGCCTACCCGCAAGGCGCGCCGGTCGATCCGGCGCATGGCGCTGCCCATGCCGTGGTCGCCGGCGCCTGCGTGACGCTGCTCAAGGCGTTTTTCAACATGCGTAATCCAACTGACAGGCGCAAACCCGCCTTTCTCGTCGAACCGGGCGAGCGTGCCCTCGTTCCGTCACCGGGCAACGACGAATTCGACACCGATCCGGACATGTTGTGCGTCCATATTCCGTTCGGCCTGACGCTCGAGGGCGAACTCAACAAGCTGATGTGGAACGTCGCCGGTGCGCTCGACCTTGCCGGTGTCCATTACTATTCCGACACCATCGAATGCGCGCTGCTCGGCGAGGCGATCGCCATCGGCATGCTGCGCGAACAGATGCTGGTCCACAAGCCGGCAGGCAACGTCTCCATGACCGTGCCTCTGCTGGTTCCGCGCCTGTTGCCCGCGTGGCTTGTCGATGATCCGGGCGGTACGCCGGGCTGCATCGGCAAGGACGATTACGTCCACGCCGTCAAAATCAATGCGGATGCAACGCTGCAAGGCGTGCCGGAAACACCCGGCCGCAACACTGACTATCCGGTCGTGGAAGATATGAACGGGAATTTCATGCCGGAAAGCCCGACGGTCCATTAGAGGGTGTCCGGCCTTCGGGCTGATGAGGTCGTTGCACGTGCTCGATTGCAAGGAGCGCCGCTCCCGCGACGACTTGCCGGACGGTTCTTGCCGCTCATCGGGAAAACAATGATTGCCGGGTTCGGGTGCCCTTTGATGGGCGGCGAAACGATCGGCCCATCGCGTCCGATTGTTTTGGCACGTGGGGGGCTCGGCGGTTCTATCCCGACAGATTGCCCGGGCGGACGCTTGATCATGGGAGGATTGACGATGGTTGGAGCACCTGGGGTTGGAGCACCTGGAAGCGCTGGTTTTGCGTCCACACAAAGCGAGGCATGGAAAAAATCGCGTCAGTCAATCTCGTCCGTCAGGGTTTCGAAACCTTCTTTCCGCGCTATCTCAGGACCATCGGGAACGCCCGCAGGTCCGGCAAGGCCAGCAAGAGAAGCGTCCGCGAGGTGCCCCTGTTCAACGGCTATATCTTCGTCCGGTTCGATACGGTCGCCGATCGCTGGAAGCGGGTCAACCATACACTGGGCGTCAATTCGCTGGTCATGCAGGGCCCGACACCGTTGCCGTTGCCGCCGGGCGTCGTCGACGCGTTGCGGGCCATGTGCGACGCACCGTCAGGCATTGCGCGATGCGGGTGCCCGTGATGACAGTGCCCGTGATGAAGCGCGGACGGACGAACCCGCCGCCATCGAAGCGCGCCATATGAACGCGCGCAATGCCGGGATGCTGAAAGGCGTCGAGGAACTGGACGAGCGGGACCGCTTGCGGGTCCTGTTCGACATCCTGCGCCGACCACAACCGCAAGGGTTTGCGGGAGGTGTCCGATGAACCGCCATGTCCCCTCTTTCAGACCGGTGGCCAAAGCGCATGCGGACCGCCCGTCGCTCATGCTGCGGCTTGCACTGTGTGGCCCAACTCAACTCGGCGTCGGTCTGTTGGTGGCCTGCATCGTGCCGATGATGGTTCGAGACTATTTTCCGTTGATGCAGGGCCTTTCCCCGGCCTCGCAGCACAAGGCGTTGGTTTCCGGCGCCTGCGCCGTGCTGGTCGGATATGTCATCGCGGACCGCATGGGCCGGTATAGCGCCATCAGGAATCTGTCCCACATCTTGCCGGCCTTTGCGATCGGTTACGGTCTCGTGATCTGCATGATCGTCTTCTGGCGAATGGACTATTCCCGGTTCTTTCTCCTGGTCAGTTTTGTCAACGCGCAGGTCTGGTTCCACCTGATCACCGTGATCGCGCAGAGGGTCGACAGCCCGCGCTTCGACCTCGTTCCATTCGGCAAGACAAAAAATCTGATGGCGTTACCGCATGTTCGCTGGAAGCTTCTTACGCTCCCCGATCTGCAAGGACGGCATCCGGACGGTATCGTGGCGGACCTTCGCGCCGATTTGCCCGCGAACTGGGAGCGGTTCCTTGCCGAAGCCACCTTGAGGGGCGTTCCCGTCTATCACGTCAAACAGTTGCGTGAGGATCTCACGGGGACGTTGGAGATCGAGCATATGTCGGAAAGCAACCTCGGCTCGTTGCTGCCGTCTGACCTCTACCTGACGATCAAGCAGGCGATCGACATGGCCTTTGCGGTCCTGCTTCTCCCGGTCATCGTGCCGCTCTTCGCCCTTGTTGCGGTCGGCATCAAGTTGGACAGCGAGGGGCCGGTCTTCTTCCGGCAGGCGCGCGTGGGCTATCGCGGCCAGGTTTTTACGATGTGGAAATTTCGCACCATGCGGCCGGATCATTCGAACGGTGTCGACGAGCGGGAGGCGCTTATGACGCGCAACGGCGACCCGCGCATCAAACGTTTCGGTTTCTTTCTGCGCCGCACAAGGCTCGACGAACTGCCGCAGATCGTCAATATCCTGCGCGGCGAGATGAGTTGGATCGGACCACGCCCGGAGGCCGTTCTCCTGTCGCGCGGGTACGAGAAGGAAATTGCGTTCTATGGCTATCGCCATATCGTGCCACCGGGCATCACCGGTTGGGCACAGGTCAAACAGGGGCACGTGACCGCGGCAGAGGATGTACGGCAAAAGTTGCATTATGACTTCTACTACATCAAGAACTTTTCGATCTGGCTCGACATCATGGTCGCGCTGCGAACGGTCGCCATCATGCTGAGCGCAAGAGGGAGCCGGTGACGGATCAGCACATGATCGGGGAACCGAATTTGCGTCAACCGCGCCACGCAATTGTTGTTTTGCGGGCTGTTTGCAGGTCGGCGCCCGGCGATTTCGAAATCGCATTTCACACCCCCGACGCAAAGAAGGACTGCTGCGGTAATAGGAGATGATCGATCTGCACAGCCACATCCTGCCCGCTCTTGACGATGGAGCGTCAGACTTGGAAACATCCATTTCCATGGCGCAATTGGCGGCCGAGTCAGGAACTCGGATCATGGCCTGCACGCCGCACATCTTTCCGGGGCTGTGGGAGAACGACGCGCCGGCGATTGAAGGCGCGGTCGAGGCGCTTCAGCGCGAACTCGATGCCAGGGACATACCATTGCGTCTGTGCACGGGCGCCGATATCCATGTTTTTCCGGCTCTCAGGGCAGCGCTCGAAGAGGGGCGCGTACCGACCCTCAACCGGTCACGCTATTTCCTGCTCGAAGTGCCGCGCCATATTCCCGTGCCGCGTATCGAAGATACGGTGGCGGACATTGTCGAGGGTGGGTTCGTTCCGATTCTGACGCATCCGGAGCGCCTGGATTTCCTGGATGGCCATCACGAGATGGTCGGCAAACTGTGTGCGGCAGGATGTCTGATGCAGATTACCGCCGGCTCCGTCTTGGGGCACTTCGGCCGCAGGGCGCATGATCGGTCCATGCAACTCCTCGACAACGGACGGGTCGATATTGTCGCCAGCGATACCCACAATTGCACGTCGCGAGCGCCGTCGCTTGCCGCCGCGTGTGACGTGATTGCCCGGCGAATCGGTGCCGCCGGGGCCGATGTCATGGTATCGTCGCGTCCGGCGGCGGTGCTGGACGACATCGAACTTCTGCCGCGCGGCATGAAGCATCAATCATGGCGGCATGAATCGCGGCGACATGAATCGCCGCCGATCGTCGCTCGGCCATCGCGCGGCATCGATGGCTCGGCTGCGGTGCAACCCGTGAAGAAGGGAACATGAAGAAGGAAATGAGATGAGCGGCCTCGCAATGAACGCCATGGTGCGGGCGGTCCGCGTCACCGGGTCCCTTGTCCTCTTCGCGGCACTCTGCGGCTGCACGGGTGCGGGCAATGGCCTGGAAGGCGCCGGCTTTGACCGTTCCCTGTCGCCGGCCGGCGCGCCGGTTGCCGATGCCGCCGGTGCCGTTTCCGACAGGGGCTCGGACACCATAAGAACCGTGCCGGACCTTCCCCCGCCGCCCGGCACGGCCGGCGGGGCCGAGCAGTTGATCGCACGCAACGACATTCTCAAGGTGGAGGTTTTTCAGGTCGAGGAACTGGGCCGCGAGGTGCAGGTTGATTCGCGCGGCAACATCGCGCTGCCCCTGATCGGCGATATCGAGGCCGCGGGCAGGACGGTGCGGTCCCTCGAAGGTGAGATCGAGGCGCTCTACGGTGTAAAATACTTGCAGTCCCCCGATGTCAGCGTTTTCGTCAGGGAAAGCTTCGGGCAGCGCGTGACCGTCGATGGCGAGGTCGGGAAAGCCGGCATTCATGCCGTGACGCCGACCTCATCGCTGATCTCGGCGCTTTCCCAAGCCGGCGGCCTGAACCGCATCGCCGACCCCGCCAAGGTTTACGTGTTTCGCGATTATGGCGACGAGCGGCTGGTAGCCCGGTACGATGTTTCGAAGATCCGCTCAGGCAGGAACCCGGACCCGCGCATCTATGGCGGCGACGTGATCGTGGTTTTCAGTTCCGCCACACGGGTGGTATTGCGCAACCTGCGCGAAGCGCTGGGCGTCGCCCGCAACGCACGCACGTTCATCCCGTGACGCAAACACGACCATGACTTCAGACACCGCCGGTCGCCCCTTGCAGGGCGCTGCCAATGTGGCCCCGCCTGGCCATTCAGAGCCCGAATGGGCTATCATGCCTTCCTTCAATCCAGGCACGCTCCGAGGGTGACGAATGCTCGACAAGAACAACACTGACGGCCCGTTCCCCCGATCGGTGTCCGGCGACATTGTGCCGGGCGCGCGGCGGCCGGGCGGTCACTATGGAATGGGCTACGGTTTTGCGACCGCCCATCAGGGCCATGACGAGATCGATCTGCGCCGGCTTTTTTTCCTGGCGTTCAAATACCGCCGGATGATCGCGCTTTTGTTCATTGTCGGCATCTGTGCGTCGCTCATGGCGACCTGGATGATGAAGCCGCAATACAGGTCGACGGCGCAGCTGGAGGTCGTCGCCCCGTCGGCCAAGGTTCTTGAGGAACTGGAGGTCGTCAACGCGACAGCGGACGAGCGCGCATTTCTGACGGCGCGCGAGAAACTGACGAGCCGCTCGCTGGCGCAGCGCGTGGTGTTCGATCTCGGCCTCGACACCAATGCCGGTTTCCTGTTCCCGAAGGCCCGGTTCCTCGCCTGGAACGTGTTGTCGCGTGCCGTCAGCGGCAACCTGTCCACGTCTTTGGAGGATGTCGCGCCCGAGGAGCGCCAGCGCATTGCCGTTGAGCGCGTCCGCAACGGCCTTTCGGTCGAGTTGGTCAGGAACACCAGCCTTGTTGCCGTGTCGTTCAGCCATGAGGACCCGGTCTTTGCCCAAATGGTGGCGCAGCAGGTCGCGCGCAGCTACATCGACCAGGGTGTCGACCAGGTCAGCGAGACCTCGGTCCTGGCGCGGCAGTTCATCGAAGAGCAGGTGCGCGAGGTCAGGGAAAGGCTTCAGGCGTCGGAACGGGCGCTGATCGATTACGCCCGCAGGCAAGGGCTGACCGTCACCGGCAGCGACTCTTCGCTGATCGCCGGCAATATCGTGCAGATCAACGAGGCCATTTCGCAGGCCATAGAAGAGCGGCTCGATGATGCGCTGCTGGTCGAGGAGATCGATTCGGGCCGCGGTGCCGACCTGCCCGAAGTGCTGGCCAACGGGAGTATCGGTGAACTTCGCGAGAAGGTCGCCGTCCTGAGTGCGCAATACCAGCAGAAACTGACAACGCTGCGGCCCGACTTTCCCGACATGGTCCAGTTGAAGGCGCAGATTGACGAACTTGAGCGCCAGATTGACGGGGCGGTCGCGGTCATGACGCGGTCCGTGCGGCAAAGGCATGCGGGCGCAATCGCCCGGGAGACCGATCTTCGCGCGAAGCTGGCGGAACTGGAGGCGACACAGGCCGCGTTCCAGGAAAAGAACATCCACTACACGATCCTCAAGAGAGAGGTCGATTCCAACCGCTCGCAATATGAGAACCTGATCGCCAAGCGTAATGCCGTCGGTGTCGGCTCGGCGCTTGAAACCCAGAGCGCCATCATCGTCGATCCGGCCGCCGTGCCGCTGCACCCCTATGCGCCCAGCCTTGGCCTCAATCTGGCCGCGGCGCTGGGCCTTTGCGGGGGCCTTGCCGTCTTGATGGTCTGGCTGCGTGAGAGTGTCAACGATGTGTTTTCGGGGCCGGATCAGGTGGAAACGGATCTGGAATTGCCGGTGCTCGGCATCCTGCCAGTCGGCCAGGACGACGACATCGGTTGCCTGTTGGAAAAACGCGATTCGGCCATATCGGAGGCGGTCCGCTCGCTTCGCACGGCACTTCAGTTTTCCGGGGCGAACGGCGAGCCGTGCAGCCTTGCGGTAACGAGCACGGAACCGGGCGAAGGAAAGTCGACGATCGCGGCAAAGCTGGCACTCGAATTTGCGGCTCTTGGACGAAATGTCGTGCTTGTCGACGCCGATTTCAGAAAGCCGCGACAGCACCGCCTGTTCAACACCGACAACACGACCGGCCTTTCCGACATGATCGTCGGCACGGCGCGCAAGGAGGACATGCCGCAACTCTTCAGGAAAACCCCGAGCGCCAGGCTGACGCTGGTAACGGCCGGTACGGTTGCCGCAAATGCCCCGGATCTGCTGGTATCGTCCAGGATGTCGCGGCTCAACAGGTTCTTGTCGGAACAATACGACCTGGTGATCTTCGATTGCCCGCCGGTCCTCGGCCTTTCGGATGCGCTGATCCTGTCGCGCCTGGCCGAGGGCACATTGATGGTCGTCTCGATGAACCAGACGCGCCGCAAATCCGCCGCCGCGGCGCTCAAGCGCCTCGGCAGTGCCGGCGGCAACGTGCTTGGCGCGGCCATCAACCGGTTTGTCGCCGACGGCTACCACGAATACGGCAATGCCTACGCGGACACCTACTATGGCTACGGCGCACCGGCGCGGCAGCTTGCCGATGACACGGACAGGAATGACGATGTCGAAAACGGTCATGCCGCCCCGAAAGAGGCCCCGAAAACAGCCATGAAAAAGACCATGCGGCGTGCCCGTAAATTCGGCAGGCTCTTGCGCCATCGTCTGGAACGGTCCGGTTGACCGTTTGCGGCCGGACGGGTGCCCGGCGGCCGGTTGTCGGTGAATGCGATCGGTCAATGACATGCCTGCGAGGCCGGACGGGTGCGACGGCGCATGTTCCCGGCGCATATTCAATGTGCGGTCTTTTGAAGAGGAGGTGACGGATTTGGTGCACCTCGGAGCGGAAACGGGGGTGGCGGAAATCGTGTCGAGAATTGAAGCGCCGGAGCGCTGAATGCGTTACAATCGGTTACAGGTTCAGGAAAGTGGAGCGAACAAATGAGGAAAACGAAAATGAACACCACAGCATCAAAGATGTCAGGGCTGTCCGGAGCACTTCTGGCGGCATTGACAATCGCCGCAACGGGCCTGGCCGGAACGGGTGCAGCCCTGGCGCAGGATGTCACGCCACAACAGGACTGCCGCTGCATCGTGCCGGCGGGCTCGACAGGGCAGGTTCTGGCGTCCAGCGGGAATGTACAGGTGTCGGGCCGGGACGGTTTTTCCGTGCCGGAACCGGGAATGGACCTGCTGCCGGGTTCCCGCATCATCGTCGGTGCGCGCTCCGATGCGCAGATCGTTTTCGGCGGCTGCCGTTTGAACGTCACGGCTTTGCGGGACATATCCGCCGATCCTGTTGCCGGCGGCATTTGTCTGCGTGAAACGGCGATCGGCGGTCGCGCGGATGTCACGACCCTGGGCACCGAAAGCGGCACCTACGCGAAGGCCGCCGGCCCTGCGGCGGCAGGCGCTGCTAAGCGGAGGATTCCGGTAGCGGCCATTGTCGCCGGGGTTGCAGTTGTCGGCACCGTCAGCGCCATCGCGCTTTCGTCGGATTCCGAACCGGCATCGGATTGAGCCGTTCAGCTTGCGCGCAGCGTGTGTTCCGGCGGTGCGCGTCGGTCGACATGGGTGACAGGGGCGCAAAAGGGGCGGCGACCGCGCCGGTCCGATCGGGCCGGGCGCGCTTGCGATACGCGTGGCGCAGCCCGCGGGCGTCTTGAAACAGGCTTGAGGCAGGCCTGACGCAGAAATGCCGATCCTGCGACAGTGGCAAGCGGCTGACTGCAAATGCCCGACATAAGGCAACGGACAGGCTGACCCGGAGTTTGTCACGATGAACCTGCGACTGAAGCGGTTCGCGCTGCTGTGCGCGGCGCTTGCCATGGCCTCAATTGCCGCCCTGACGGGGCTGAGCCGTGCCTGGCAGCAGTCGGACCCGGTCCAGGCGTTGCGGTTCAATCCGTTCAATGCCGACGCGGGCAACGCACGCATGGCGCAGGGGCTGACCAGTCCCGACAATGCCGCGCTGTTGCCCGCGCTCGCGGCGAGCGGCCGCGAGACGGTTCGTTTTTCGCCGATCAACGCCCTTGCCCGCAGCCTGCTGGGCGAGGTTTATCTGGGCATGGGCGACACCCGCACGGCCGATGCGCTGTTCGAGGCCGCCCTGTCCCTGTCCAAAACCGAGGCGAACGCCCTTTTGCGCACAGTGGCCGGGGCGCTTGAAGACGGCGATATCGAAGCGGTGATGGCAAGGCTCGACATCCTGTTTCGCCGATGGCCGGAACAACTGGATGCCTTCGTGCCGGTCATGCCCGGTCTTCTGGAGAGCCCCGACGGCTATCGGACGATGCTTGAGACATTGCGAACGAAACCGCCATGGCGGCCGAAATTCCTGGCCGCTCTTTCCAAAGACCCCGGCGGGCTTGAACTGGCCTATGGGATGCAGCTTGATCTCGGCGCCGGCGGCGCCGGCGCATTGCGCCATGAGGAACTCGCCGGCACGCTTTCGGCGCTCATCCGGGCAGGGCGATACGGGGCCGCCCATCGCCTGTTCCTGCTGACGCTGAGCGATGCGGACAGGCAACATTCGGGCTATGTATTCAACGGGGATTTCGCGCTGGAGCCGTCGGGGCGGCCCTTCGACTGGGGCCTGCGCTCCTCGTCCGGGGCCAGCCTGAAACGCGTGGCGGCCAGTCGGTCCGGCGCCGCGGTGGAAATGCGGTTCCTGGGCAAGCCCGTCAGGACCATTGCGCTGCGCCAGCATCTTCACCTGCAACCGGGCCGCTACAGGCTCGCCCTCAGCCTCGATGCCGCCGGCCTGAACGCTCCGAAAGGTCTGTTCCTCAACATCGCCTGCCTCGACCCGCGCGCCGACATTATTCGTCTCGACATCCCGGACGGCAGTTACCGGGACAGGACCCTTGTCGGCGAATTCGAACTGCCGGACGATCGATGCGGCCTGTTCCGGCTCGGCTTCGCAACGGACCTCATCGCCAAAAGCATGCGCTATGCCTATTTTGGAACCGTTACGATACGAGCCGTCGAATTGAGCAGGATCGGGGCATGACCGTCGCCGGCCGTCCGCAGACCGGAACCTGGCTGTTGGGAACCACGCTGCTGGTTGCGCTGCTGACCGGTGGCGGCACGTTGCCCGGTCTTTCTTCGGACACCATGATCCAGCTTCTGGCGATTGCAACCGCGACCGCCATATGTCTGCGCAACATGCAGCAGCGCATCGACAGGGCGGTCTTCTGGTTCATGGTCGCGGCGATGCTTTGCCTCGTCCTGCAACTGTTGCCCGTCGCGACGGACCTGACACGATCCACGCAGAGCATTCTGCCCGGGGACAATCCGATGCCAGAAATGGAGCCGGCGACCCATCAGCCTCGGACCCGGCCGCACGATCGAGGTCGCCGTTTTTGTGGCGAGCCTTTGTCTTTTTCTCGCGGCCGTCCTTAAACTGCAATACGGGCAGGTTTTGGGGCTGATCCCTTTCTTCCTGGCCGGTGTGGTCTGCAACATGGCCGGCGCGCTCGTGCAATATTCCTTCGGCCGCGTCGTCGAGATAGAGGGCGTCCTGCCCTATGTCATGCGGGCCGGGTTCTTTGCCAATGAAAACCACTTTTCCGCCCTGGTCGTTGTCTCCATTCCGCTGGCTTTTGCATGGTTCATGGCGATGCGCCGTGCCGCGCCTTTGGTCGGCTACCTGTGTTTGTGTTTTCTCACGCTCTTTGCCGCCGGCTCGCGCGCCGGCATGATCATCGGACTTGCCGTGACGTCGCTGAGCGCTCTTTCGCTGCGTCAAAGGGGTGTTGCCGGCATCGTTGGGGTGGTCTCGGGCGCCGGCCTCCTGGCCGCCTTTGGAATGACGCTCCGCAACCGGTTTGACGTCGAGGAACTTGTCGCGGCAACCGGCCGCCTTCAGACCTTCCGCGCCACCCTTGACGGGATCGCCGACAACCTGCCCTTCGGCGTCGGCTATGGCAATTTCGTGACCGCCTACACGGCCTACGAACCGGGCGATGCGATATTCCACAAATATATGAACCACGCCCATAACGACTATCTGGAACTTGTCTTCGAGGGCGGCCTGCCGGCCCTGGCCCTGATT
>CAXFYD010000119.1:0-25193 GCA_964006365.1 Trididemnum miniatum | reverse complement strand
AACATTTTCAACCTCCCCGACCCCAACCCCGGTCGTCCCCGATCCCACCCCCCCCCCGACCCCAACCCCCTCCGACCCTAACCCCCCCAACCCTAACCCCTTCTGACCCCAACACCCCCGTTCCCAACCCCCACCCCCCGATTCCAACCCCCGATCCCAACCCCCCTCGACCCCAACCCCCTCCGACCCTAACCCCCCCCAACCCTAACCCCCTCTGACCCCAACCCCCCCCGTCTCCAACCCCTCCGACCCCAACCTCTCGATCCCAAACTCCCCGATCCCAACCCCCCTAACCCCCTCTGACCCCAACCCCTCCGACCCCAACATCCCCGACCCAAACCCCCCACCCCCCCGTCCCCAACATCTCGTCCCCAACCCCCCTGACCCCAACTCCTCCGACCCCAAACCCCAACCTCCCGACTCCAGCCCCCCATCCCCAACCCCTCCGACCCTAAAACCCCCGATCCCAACAATGTCCATCGGTCCCAAAATACCCATTTGCCCCAATTGCTGATTTGCCCTGGTGCTCATTTTTCCTGGTGTGCATTTGCCCCAAATGCCCATTTTCCCCAATGCTCACTAGCCCTAATGTCCATCGATCGGTCCCAAGGTGCCCATTCTGCTCCAAAGTGCCCATTTGCCGCAAATACCTGTTTGCTCTGGTGCTCATGTTTCCTGGCGCCCATTTTCCCCAAGTGCCCATTAGCTCCCAATGCCTACTCGTCCCTGTGCCCATTTGCCTCAAAAGTTCTTGTTTGTCCAATTAAATGCCCCAAATACCCATTTGCCCCGGTGACCAGTTGCCCATACAATTGCGCTCATTTTTCCTGGTGCCCATTTTTTTCAAGTGCCCATTTGCGCCAAATAGCTAAGTGACCATTTGTTCCTGTGCCCATTTATTTTACATTCCTAACCCAAGTCAAAACAGTAATGGTTTCTGCCGCTAGGGGGTGCTAGAATTGTAGTACGTGTGTCCCTATGCATAGTCGTACCCCACATGAAATCATAGAGCTTACATGGATTCACAAACATTTGCATGTTTTTCATTCCTCTTCAAAAACAATAATTTGATATATTCGGCCACTAGAGGGTGCTACATATCATTTTGCATTAGTCATTGTCATATCCCAAGTCCCCAAAATAGGGCGCCCCTTAGTCCTTTGCCAAACGAGACCTGCAACGTATTTCTCGGACAAAACAACATATTTCTCAGGTAACGTTACCAGCCCTGCAACGTATTTCTCAGGCAAAACAACATATTTCTCAGGTAACGTTACCAGCCCTGCAACGTATTTCTCAGGCAAAACAACGTATTTCTCAGGTAACGTTACCAAGGCCTCTCCAAATTGATATACTCTGTACTCAACATCGCAAAGAATGACAAAAGACCTTAAATTGATGTACTAAACACTGCAAAAGAACAACGAAGGACTTGGAATCATGCCATGACAAAGAACTTTAAATTAAGGTTAGGTTAGGGCTAGGGTTAGATTAGGAATAGGGTTTTAGGGTTTGTCATACTTTGTGGTGTTTAGTACATCAGTTTGAGGTCCTTTTGTCGTCCTTTGCGGTGTTTAGTAGGACTCGTATCGATATGCTTTTGTTTGCCTAATTCACCATTTCTGTCCACTTTCGTGTGTAGCTTGATTACCTACTTTTTTTTTTACCGTACCTCTTTGGCAGATATGCTGGGGACTTATTCCAGCCTTTATCTTAAAGGAATTGATAAATACCATTTATTATTATTATATGCATGTATAGCTAACATTTTAATAAACTACTGAATTGGAACCTGATTAACCTGATTATTACCGCTACTTATTCTACAGTATACCTGTACCAATGCTTTGTAATGTATAAAGCACTAGTGCACGCTTAGATCTGATGTCATCATAATTCATTTATTATTACTGGTATTTATTATTATTAAGATACTGCATGGGCTTCTATTGTACCGGTAGTAGAGCTTTATGCAGTGTGAATGAGGTGTCGCTGTGCCTATACCGGTACTGGTAAATGTTGCCATTATCGATGCAGTACTCTGCTCTCAATAAGTTGTATCTTTCTAGTCTAGCAACCGATTTCTAGATCCTTGATAAAAAAAAGTTACTGCCTTACTGGTAGGCACTGGAGAAAGTGCCAGTTTATAGAACAGTAGAATGTGTAAATACTGAATATGTTGAGCTCTCACAGAGTTCCTCAGGTAAGCTACCGGTACCATAGATATTTTTACATAGACTACTGGTACTGTTTTGTATATAAGATTAGTCTAGTCTAGACTATATGAACTACCGGCAGCCTTCCAGTATTCTGGTATATTTAATAAACTTGCCTATACCCTGTACATTAGAGTTACAACTTTTGGACTTTTTTTTCACAACTGATTTCCTGTGGCTCAAATTAATGAACTTTTGCTTATAACTGTGCCAAACAATATTTATACTGCTGAGCTAACAAAATACGTCATGCACAAATCACTTTGAAAAACTCACCCTTAGACCTTGCATAAAAGTAGGGGATATTACAATAATTTACCAATACTGGTTTGTGACGTCACTATACCCTTTTTCAGGTGATAAAGATAATGATAGTGACACCTTAAAGCAGTTCTTATTACCTTAAAGTGATAAAGACGATAATAGTAACAATTTAAACCAGTATCATCAACTTGAGTCAAGTGCATAGAGCATAAGTTTTCTTTAAAATGTTGGTTTTTATCTCGGTAATATAAAAAAGTCATTACAGAACTTTAAAATGATGGTTGATGTTTGTTTCTGTAGGCTACTCTATCCATCCAACTGACTAACTCTTCTAGATCCACTCCTTCTTGGGAGTGGCGGGGGCAGCTACTCGAGTTGGAGCCTCCAAGCAACTCGATTCTCTGTGACAAAGGGTAGATGCTCTGCTGGAGTGCCAAGGCAAGACCAACTAAGATCTTGAACGTAGTTTCGCCATCTAGTTCTGGGACGGCCTTTTGGCCTTCGACTAATCGGTGTTGAATAGAATAGTTTTTTGGCTGCTCTATCCTGTAATCTAGTAATTGTTTGTACTCTGGTAATTGGAATATGCTAAATACTGTGGCAAGTATGGGGGGGAGGTTCTGACCCTTTCACTCACTCCCCTCTCCCTGTTAACACACTTTATCATGAAAAGTAGAATTTGCACTTTGATGGTAAGCGAACACGAGGCATCAAACATCAAGTCATGGTCCTAAAAAATGAGACAAAAGAAATCAAGTTGGCTGTGCTTTAATTGAAGGATAGTAGGTAGAGCTGCAACCATTGCAGGAGAGATCTAGAGTGACTTGGATGAGTTTAACCTATGGGGATCAATTGTGATGCTTGTTGCTTTTAAAATGCTTATTGCCGAGACAAGCGTCAACACTGGAAAAGAAACCGTAGTGGTTATTCGACTGCAGCAAATGTTCGAAAAGCATGGGAGCCTCAGGCGTAAGTTGATCAGTTGTCCAGCACCACGTGCTTGATCGCATTCTTTCCCTAGTGATGGACGATTAACTGCATGGCTCAATCAAATCCCCTTACGTTGATAACTTTTTGTGAATGATTTGATACGGAAATATGATCCAAGCTTTTAACTATGGGAAAACTAAAATCAAGGAGACAGGTGGTTGGAGAGGTGGACTTTTGTGTCATTCTAGTTCTCGCATTCACTTTAATGCCATAAATTCGAATCGGTCTTCGTAAAATTTGTTTGTTCTTTTTGAACTCATGGACTGACTATTGATTTAGCAATCAAGTGTTTCGGAATGAGGATTTTGATAAACTATCAGCTGCTCGGGTTGGATGCCTCCTCAAGCTCTTGATTGTTTGAGCAATCACTGAGAAAGGAATGACTCACCCATCAATATTGCTAGAGGCAGCCAATGCTGCGAGCGTGCAATAAAATTAATGCATGATTTACCGGTGTTCTGCAGAAACAAGGATAACCTTGAGATTTATCCATTGTCGTTGATTGAATCAATTGACTTCTTGATTGTTTTCTGAACCGCTGCAATGAATGTGACTCTTTGTAGTTTTTATTCAAAACCAGAAAGCACTTTTTGTGATCAACTTCAAGAATCGGTCAAAAACTGATAATTAAGTTATTTGCAATCATTTTGTGCTTGAGGTTTTTTCACCAAGTAAACTTATTACTTAAATTTTATTTAATCTTTCGTAAAAGTTCATCGATTTATGACACAGGGATATGAGGTTCCAAACAAGTTGTAAACCTACTTTACACGCAGCTATACTGTATAGTCTTTCTAGATTCAAAACAACATAAAAAGTACTGTAGGAAGTGGCTATTCTTACGTGACCGTAACATTTGTCCTTTGGTTTAATTTATTACTTCGTCACGCTTTGGTACAACCGAGAAGAGCATGAAGGGATATTCAAATAAACCAAAGAGACAAATGTTACGGTCACGTAGCCTTAGCCTCTGCCTAAAAAGTAAATATTATACCGGTACTTATACACTGGTGCTACAGTTCTCTCTAAGTTATTAGCAAGTGCAAATTTGCCCAAATATAGATTTTAATAAAAAATTTGCCCAGAGACTTTAGGGTTTAAAAAAAGTTTGATGCAATTTTTGCCTCAAAGTTGAGTTCCAGAGTATATAACTTCTGTTAAGCACCAAAATATTGAACACTTTGTTTCAAATTAGAACAATATTCACCATTCCAGTCGACAAGTTTAAAGATAAGAAAGTGGCTATTTGTACAGGCCTGTAACATTTGTCTCTTGGTTTATTTTATTACTTCGTCATGCTCTCGTAGAACCAGGAAAGCACGAAGGGATAATAAAAGAAACCAAGCTCTTATTTGTACGGGCCCGTACAAATAGCCACTGCCTAAAGATAAATAGAAAATTTTGCCCAAAATTTCTCGATTTTCCCAAATTTTGCACTTTGAGGGAACAGTGATCGGTGCTAGTATCAGTATGCGTATTCAGTGCTATGCTACATTTGGTTGCTGATGTGCCTTGTTTTACCATTCAATAGGCTAAAGTTAAATTTGTTTTACAGACTCCAAATTGTGCATTTTACGTTTCCAATTTTGTTTCAATTGAAACCGAACAATATTTGTTGAAGAAAATATATGAAGCTCCAAAACCAAAATGGACTTGCTTATCCAACAGGCGTCTTCAAAATTGGGGTATGCATATATAGTGTTTGTTCTATGGTTCAATGTTGATCCAAGGCATCTGGCAGGCTGTCATATACGGGAACTGAATAGTATTTTGGCTAGGTCTAAGTTGCATTGCTATACTATAATCGGTTGGTGATGACATGCATAGTATTTTATGTTGTAGTAACCACTTCGTTTCTTGGTCCTGACTTCTCAAAGAGTGAAGTCTCATTGAGAGGGTTGATGTTACTAGAATTTCCAAAGTTATTGCATAAAACATATTCTGTATTATTGCAACTCAATAATCTGTTCATTTATATTTAGCAGGGTGTGTCTGTGTATAGATTACGATGCTGAATTCCTTAGCTTGTAGTAGCTGTAGACATAATTTTTTGTTTTTGTCTTGATCTAGTCACTACAGTATGTAAGAAAGCGGTTCTTCCTGTAACTCTACGCTTCCTACACCAAGCCAAGCATTACTAAAGCTTATTTTCGAAAATGAGTGAAGAGAATTTGGCTTTAAAGTTTTTGTGCTACAGATCCTGGATAATAACCAATCTGGCACGACATTCTTTATTTGATGGGCATTATCATTTGCTTTAAGGCTTATCTGACTGTTAAGCAAAGCCAAAATGGTCATTTTTACTAATTTTGTCCAGACAAGCAAGGGAATTACACTATTTATGTAAGTTTTATTGCAGGGGTGGGCAAACTTTTTGCACACGAAGGGCCGCATTGGAAAAAATTTTGAAGCCGAGGGCCGCACTGCTTAAAAATGCAAAGTGAAAAAGGTCATCACGACCGCTCATGTTCTATTTTACACCCGAAATCAAGTGAACAGCAAAAAAAGGTCATCACAACCGCGCATGTCCTACTTTCCTCCCGAAATCAAGTGTAGAGCAATAAAAGCAAAAAAGGTCATCACGTCCGCAAATGTTCTATATTCCACGCAATATCAGTAGGGTACAAGGTTCATTTTTCTGTAAGTGCCCGCGGGCTGTAGTTTGCCCACCTTTGTTTTATTGCAACTTTTCAAACGTAACTGCATACTCTTATTTTAGGTGGATTACCTCATCCAAAGGGAATGGTGCAGGAAAACTTGCCCAGGGTTAGTTAAAGTACGAAAAAGTTCTGGTTAAAGGTGTTTTAATTAAACATGTTCATTTGCTGTAATTCTAAAATTCAATTTCCTTACACAAAAATATTGTAGAATTTGTTAAAAATTGTATTTTAGATCATTGACTTGATTTATACTATCTTGTGTAGAACATTAGTGCAATGTATAGGGCTACACCCTGGCTCTTTGAGAATTGCTGCTGTTGGAACTGAATTGGTATCAAGCAAAAATAAGCGCAGATCTTGTACTGGAATAGAACAAATGCAACAATAAAGCTAGTTAAGAGCTGTAACACGTCCTTGCTAGCATGGTCATCGTACTATGGGCATCCAAATTGATGCGTAGTGTACCTTTGGATGTCTAATTTTGGGTTAACCAATAACCACATAATTCCAATCAAGTTAATCACTAAACTGTAGTTTGGACATCTTTGAAGATGAAATGGCATTAGGCAGTGTAGTGTACATTTTTTCTATGTATTAAGACCATTGTTTTTAGTGGTTACAAGATTGTTGTCAACAAGTAACAGAGACTGAAGCATTTGGCAGTGTCAAGCCTCATCACGTGCTAGTGAATGAATACCGACCAGGGCAAGGAATAATGGTAAAATGTGCATTTATGTCCCTTCTGTAATGTTGCATTTATGTCTCAGGGCAATGCAACGATGGCATAGAAAAGTTATCTGTTATTTCTTGTAGGATTTCCTGCCGTGAGGAACGTGTTGGGCAGGGTGGGGCCTTTTGCCTAAGAACGCTGAAATACAGCTTAGGTTGTAGTTTGAACCAATTATCTCGCAATCAAGGTCGGTCGCACACAGTTGTTTACACAGCGCGATAAGCATTTAGCCTTCCCTGCAGTCAAAAGTTTTCAATTCATCAAACCTAGAAGTGTTAGCGTAAATAATGCTATGAAATTGAAGAAAATTACTTGATCTCTCGTTTCATCTGTGCTTCTAATCCACCGTTAACTGAATGTTGCAGTAAGAAAGGCCACCAACTATCTTGTTTAATGTTTATTATTGTTTTTTTTACTAGCCTCATAAAGATGGAGGTCTTTACTATCCCACTGTGACGGTTATCAGCCTAGGCTGTTATACGGTTCTTGATTTCTATAAGGAAGATGACAATGATAAGGAACATTCTCGCAGGTTAGCTGTTTTAGATAATGATGTGTAGAATGATTTCTAGTTAGTGTACAGTTTTTTCATAGGTATGAATTTTCCTTATTACTGGAGCCTCGGAGCCTGCTAGTTTTCAAGGATTTGCTTTTTACTGATTATCTTCATGGAATAGCTGAAACAGAGACGGACAACTTTGACTGCAAAATTGTAAAGAACGCTGATATGATCAGTGACGAAACATTAAAGTCAAATTTAAAAGACACTATGAACTTTACCCTTAAGCGAAATAGCACCAGAGTTTCACTGACGATACGTAATGTTCCCCATACAATTAAATTTGGAATAAAAACCTGAAATGGCAATCTTGTGAGGTGGAGGGAATGAGGGGCTTGGCACCTTAAGGTCATTGATCTGCACTTTGCAGTAGTTCATCAAATAATTAGTTAATGTATATCATGAGCAAACTTTGGCTTTTTATTAGTATGACCTTGGAATGAACAACAATTTGCTCTCCGAGATTTTTACCGACGTTTGTGGTTGCAATCGCCAGTTCTACGATACATATTTCGTGATTCAGTGCAGTTTGCGTGATTTTAGTACGTCATTAGACGCTTTTTAAATTTTGATATGTTTCGTTGACCAAACTAGAAAGTTCTTCATCAAACCATGTCTTTTTCATAACAGAAGTTGAGCGCAGCTTTAGTTCATATGCAGTGCATGTCGATTTTTGAAAATGTACCATTTTTTGTAGGTTTGCTGTACAGGTGTATTTTTTTATGCAAAAGAAGTGAAAAGAGTTTTTATTTTATTGCCAAAAGAACCATCGAGCGTCGACTGAGAGATTTTATTTAAAAAAAGATATCGATTTATATTTTTGTCAGAAATACTTGATTGATTGATTTCTTCATATTTTATCCCCTTGTCACGTGCATAGAACGAATCCAGACTCGCGTAGGAGTACTGGAGTAGCCTTTGTTTTCAAGTTTTCCACTTGTGTTTTGCTATCTCTCAGCAGAAATTTGCTGCTTGTTAGGTTCCATCAAGCAGAGGTAATTATGGTGAGGTATCTTATCCAAGGATGCAACGACGAGGATGGAGTGGGAGTTCAACCATCAAACTCGCGATCATGGTCGTCGTAAGAACGACGCTTGAACCCCTTCGCCAGTTCGCCATGCGGCAGCTGCTGCTGATTTACCACTAATAAGTAACTGCATTGTGTTGGAAATGATGATATAGATTAATCAGGGGAGCGCCTAGTTGTGAACTTAAAATTACCAAACCCTAAATTTCGGAATAACCAAATTGTAATTTTTTCGTCGCTGCCTCGTAATCATTGAATTGCAGGTTCCGAAGAAATTTTTTTTTATTACAAAATGATGTTTGTGATGAATGGTTTGTGATTGATTTTGCATTTTTTGTATGGCTTTAGCGTTAGTGATTACTGATTAGAATAAACAAGCGTTCAGACAGTTGGTTGGCAAGTATCTCTAGCGATATTGTCCTACTTATGCAATAGGCCTACAGTAGTAGGGAAGTAGACAAACAGTCTCTTGCGTAATATGCTCAACCACAGCAATCTTTCTCTGTAAAAATAGGTCGCTGCCAGTTGGAAAGTTCAGGTTTCGTCCCAAATCCCTCCTCTCAGCGATCTTATTTTTTAGACCCGACGTTTAATTGAGCGATTACTATTATGTGCCTCAGTGAATGACCTTACTCATGGGAAGCTCTGCAAAACAAGGTAGTAGCATGCAAAATATCGCATCTAAATTTATTAGCGTGGTAGATCGTGTGTGGAAATGGGGGAGTAGGGCCGTATTAGCACAGTTGGCACATTTCCAAGGCCGCAGCTGTTGATAGGTTTACGACGTAGGCCTAGGTCAGTATTTTTACACCAATGTGGTAACCATCAAACCACTTTAAGTTTATTCTAATTCAAAAATCTAGACCATGAATATCCACCAGTTTTAGTTGTTTTGCATTATTTCTGCAATGTGCCAAACCATTTCCCCTTCACGTATGCTTTCAGAAGAACGCAGTACCAACAATAAGTGCAGGGGCGGCGCCTGCCAGAAATAAGTGGGGGGACAAACCAAGCGACAAAAATTTGTTGATTGTCAAGAAGGTCTGGGGAGCTTCCCCCAGAAAATTTCAAAATTTTAGAATTAATTTAGTGCATTCTAACATATCCAGGAGGATTTTTCGTCGAAATGGGGCCTTATTATGAAGTAAAAATAGGATACGGGACACGGGTACAAGTAAGCAAAATTGTTCAGAAATTGCCTTCGGCAGGGTTCCCACGCTAGTCTTGAAAGTTTAGAAAAAATTTTACGTTTTCCAGTTTGTGGTATGGAAAATGAAAATATCTTTCCTGACTTGATCCCGTATTTTGATAATGATTGTTTGTACTTTTTTCTCTTCAGTGTTTGACCTGGGCATGTCATTGAGAGTCGATATTCTAAATAATAGCAGCCAACCATTGTTTGTAGAATGCTGGTTCTGCAGTTTCTTTTACCACTCAGGTTTTGCAATATTAACATTGGTTGCAGTACTCACTTTTCTTTGAATATTTGAGGAGCGCGATGGAGATGGTCGTTCACATCGTCACATGTGGGGTAATGGAAAGATTACATTGCACAGTGGTTGGATTGTTTTTTCAATAACAGTTTCTTCATAATTATGATTTTGACTTATGGTCGTTGAGTTGTTTTGCCGTTTGGGCTTGCCTTCATGCATTATATATCTGAAGTTTTACATCATTGCGCTATATAGCACAATGATGTTTGCCTGGCTCTTCACTAATGTGTTTCAATAATGTAGAGTTTCAAAACTACAGTTATCGCCAGCTTGAGACTGTATACGTGCACGGTGCTTCATGGTGGAGGCAGCGTATTGCAGAACTCGCAATGGTTTTGTGACATTGGGTTTGTAATTATTTTGGTTGTTGTGCAATGTTTAGACTTGTTATCATCGATCTTGTGCCGTTGGATAAGACACCTCTTTTTTTACAAAATCACGAATTTACATAAATTTTTAATAAACATAAATTTACATAAACATAAACTAAATATAAACATAAATAATAAAACTAAATAATAAACATAAATTTACATAAATTTTTACATGAATTTACAAAATTTTTACGAAGAAGCCACAGGTTTTAAAGTTAGAGTTTGACCTGTGCACTTTCTGTGTTTGTTATTCAGGAAGACCATTTTGGGTAGAAAAAAAGCTAAAATGTTTCTCTGTTTTTTATGTTGGGTGACGTAAATTCGGCATCAACTAAAATTGGCTGTTTTTAACCTGCTGTTTTTAACACAATTTTTTGTAGTACCGGTAGAAGACACATCACGTCGAAGCTGAAGGGTACAACATATTATTATGACACGTTGTGTCAAGTATAGCCTAGTAATAGACAGATGATTCGTTTAATGAAAGAAATGACTAGTAGGCTCTTTTTTCTGGCAAGACTACAAAAGTAATAAGGGTATGTCCATATTTGAAAAGTTTTGTAAGAAACGTTGAAAATATTTACAGCCTAAGCTAGATTTGGGTGGTCGGGTAGCCTACTCCTCATATTTTGATAAGTTTTGGACAACTTCGTAAGCGTCGCAACTATTTTGTAAACTAAAGTTGCTTGGAAAAATTTGTACGGCTCTATACTTTGTTTATGCAGCCTTATTTCTGCATTTCTATAAACTCCATATATTTTCTGCATGTGACTGTAGGCTACATCAAAAGTCATTAAGTTTAAACTGTGTTTTTATCGACGTAGGCTATTTTAGTAGGCTTATGCTAGGGATGTCCAACCTGCGAGCCGCATTGCGGCCCACTTAATGTTCGAATGCGGCCCACTATCGATTCGCAGTGAAAAAATTGTTTTAGGAAATTTATCAAGCAGTGAGCGCAAGAGCCTTCATGTAGTTTAACCAAAACACTTTATTATGTAATAAATATTTCTAAAACGCACCGTTTGCTCATAAAAATTATTTGTTTTAGACATGGCTACAGCGGTCGTCATGCCTTTGAGTGAAAGCCATCTTGCTAAAACTGAATTAACTTTTTTGAAATAGTTATAAGTGGTATGCGTTGACGCCGCTAACTTAACGGTGCCAATTGACGCCTTCAACTTTTCGTTGACGCTAGCCGATGCGCCGTCGATTTTTAAAATGTCGACGCTGGGCATTAGACCGTCAAGCGTCAATGCTTGGATAACATTCGTAGACTCACGCAGGGGGCCACCGCACCTTGCCCCCTTAGCTCTGGCGTTCAAGAAATTTGTAGTAAGTTGCTGGAATCTAACTTTTAGTTTACAATTACTCGAAATAATAATGGTTGCAGCCCTCTTTCGCTTATTTTAGGCAAACTTCTGCTCGCAGACATCGAGCATCAACTACTGATTCATTATTGTATTCCGTATTGTTTATAGCGACCTTGCAGATACCGGTATGTCCTCTTTCAATAACAAAGTGTGGAAAAATAAGTGTTTTTGGTGTGAAAATTGCAAAAAATTCTTTCGGGGGCTGGGGGCTGCGTCCCCATCCTTTTATCAAAATCTGGTTGAGCGTCTGATTGCAATAGCAATCTTTCGTTTCCTGCAAAAACAACGAGGTGTTGTTCAAGCTAAAAGCGCTGCGAATTGCGATCCAAGTAATTTTTCCACTGTATTGAGATATTCTGGTAGTTTTGCGGCCCAGTTAATTATTTCAGTTTGCAATGCGGCCCATTAAATAAAAAGGTTGGACATCCCTGGCTTATACTAAAAGTATGTATCTTATTCTTTGCAAAGTGCTTTTGTGTTCTATGCTTTTTGTTAATTTCTTAAAACCACTGGTAGTTGTTAATTCGGTGAAAGCATTGATAAGGTAATTGAATATACTTTTGTTGTTTTCGTCAAAAATTAAGTCTTGAAAAAGTCTGGAAAACGAAATTCAAAATCGTGTGGGAACCCTGCTTCGGTTATCGTGCCTAGTAGCTCGGTTCTGTAGTACAGTCTGCTACTGTCCTTCAAAGTAGGCTATTAAAACAACAGTCTACCTTGCAAATAGGCCAAATTTAGTGAAACATATCATGTATTATTGCAGTATCAAGGTAAAGAATAAAACCGAAAATTGAAAAATCCTTTAAATGTTAAAAAAACAACGACACTAACAGAAAATGAGAAGCGTAACGGTTAAAAGGTAATATCTTGTGGTCAAATGATATACTTCTGGGTTCCCTGGACACTTTATCTAGTGACGTCTAAAAATTTTTGTGTTTTAATTAGACAGGAAAAGATAGAGGCCAGGAAAGGGTCCACGTCTGCCCACTCCCTACCCCAGAAAAAATATTAACGGATTTGCACGATTCACAAAAATGGACCTGAGCAGAAGTAGGGGGGGGTGACAAATCCCCCCCATTCCCCCTCTTGGCGCCGCCACTGAATAAGTGGATCAAGAGTAATAAGATATTTGAATTTAGGGCGGTTGCCACGATTTTAATGGTGGATTGCCGCAATGTTCGTTCGATTGTTGCGGGATAACAGGAACAACAAGCAAAAGAAGGAAAACAACTATCGCACGATATTTGGAATAAGCACCTGAGTGCGTAATACAAACAACAACAAAGCAGCTAATCGCAACGTGTTTTTCACGCGCTGCAGGTACGCACAAATGAGTCATTGCGATACGTCATTGAAGCAGCGGATACGTGTGGCGCATTCAGCGCACGTAAAATTTCTAGATAAAAAACAAACACTCTTATTTGATCATCCGTGGAATTGAGCAAAAGCGCAAATATGAGTGCAGCAATGCTCAAGTTCGCAAAGTAAATTATCATAACGCAATAAAAGTCAAGTTAATCATTAATGGCCGCACAGACTAAATTAAAAATAGACGTTTGTCAGTACCCTACTTGAGATGAAAACGCTAATCACAAAAAAGTCACGCACTCGCTGATCATGTGGTTGCTAGTGGAAAGGTTCGATGAAAAAAAATATTGCTTAAAAAATTAACTTTTTTTTTGCTAATTTTGTACCTTTTCAGCTAGGTTGAGAAACCAAAGTTTTTTTCCATGAAGGTGAGTTGAAAATTTGGTTTTAAAAGCGCGGTAGTTAAAACAGTTTTAAGGGTAAGAGTACAGGCTCCACCCTCATAAAATTGGTGGGAGTGAAAGTTGAAGGTCTTGGGGGGGTTTGAAGTAGGCTGTCAAACCAAAATAAACTGTAGTTAGAAGTATTATCTAACTCCATGTGCGCCTTCTGAGTTTTGTGCCGCTTTACGATGTACGTCGTACAATCACTAGCGTATTTAGGGGGGGGGATAAAGGGCGATGGCCCCCCCCAAACAACCTTACAAAAAAAATAAAAAACGAGCGAAAATGATGTTACTTCGATATATTTGAAAGTTATCGTAGAACTGTGTTGCAATGGAGTATCAGAGGGTGTGTGTGTGTGGGGGGGGTCGGTTAAAAATAACAATAAAATGCAGAAATTATTGTTGTAAACTTACTACAAAAGGCTATAGAGATGTAAGCGGTTGGCGTTAGGGTGAGGGTGTCGTGAAATAACGAGAATAATTGTGTAAGCGCCTATAATGTGCTTGTTATGCCTTATTCGTAACTTATTACAGTTTAAAATAGTTTAATACAGATTTGTGTGTTCTAGCTCCTAGCTAGTACAAAATACAATAATGCGAGGATATAAACAGATAACGCGGTCGTAACATGAGCGAAAATTTAATCTAAATCGGTTTAGGGTGCTTTTTTTGTACCGGTATTTTTAACTCATCCAAATCCGAAATGGTACGAATTTCAAAGCAAAAATTTGTCATTGGTTTTGAGTTTTGTTTTATTTCTAAAGTGAAAATAATTATCTTGATAAAGTTATTTGATTTTGCTTGTCATGGCGAAGCCCACTGCTGCTAATTAGCCTTTAAAAAGCTATTTTGCCTAACGTAGAAGCAGGGCCGGCACCAAGGGAGGGCCAGGAGGGCCTGGCCCACCCAATCGACATGCTTGGCCCCCCAATTAACAAGCTTACTCTTTTGAAGACAGCGGCTTACGAGCTTAATTTCAAACTTTGCCCCCCCCCCTGATACACGCTTGTCCCCCCTAAGTCGACTGCTCTGCCGCCGGCTCTGCGTAGAAGTTAGTGCGTCCTTGGATAAGATGCTTCACGATGATTATCTCTGCTTGGTGGAATCTGGCAAGCAGCAAATTAAAGAAGTCAGAAGAAAATTCAAGCGGAAAACTTGGAAACAAAGGTAACTCCTAAGCGAGTCTGGATTCGTCCTACGCATAGCGCCTCAGTCGCTTTCTCGTGATAGGAGGATAAAGATGAAGAAATCAATCAAAAATCAATGTCAAGGCCGGCCACTTCTTGTCAATGGCTATTTATATTGCATAACAGGCTTGCTTACTCAACCAGCTTTGGATAAAGAGTATAGACGATAAGATCCGAACGCATATCAAGTTCTTGTTGCTTTGACTTAAAGTAACGAAATTTAGATCTAAATAAGGATTTTATAACGACTATTTTATGCAACCATGCTAAGTCAGTCTTGACTTGCATGTTTCAACGCCTCCCTGGGTTTCGTTGCACCCGCTTTTTTCTACGCCTTCATCAATTTTAGTGTAAAATTTGTGTGCTTGTGCTATCGTTACTTTTCAGCGTATTGGTGTTTAGAAATCAAATGACTGATTGATCATAGGCCCAGAAAAAATGTATTGTAGCCAGTAGCCTACTGGATAAAACCACAAAATTGGAGTTAACACGTTTTCCAATGCAAGAAATATGCGACCGTTTTGGTAAAATTTCGATGGGTGGTTCTAGCTATAGAAATACTGTGACAACCAAGTGCGTAGGCAAGGAGGGTTCGTGGGTTCAAAGCCCCTTACCCTGTTGATTCATCAACTTTTAGCTTTATAGATTAATCGGCTCGCGAGTCTAAAACCAGGGGGTAATGTTCAGAAGGGGCACGTGATTTTGCTCTTGCGGCTGTTTATGATAACGTAGTGGCCTGGCTGAGAGACAAGACGTGCTCTAGCACAGAGCTTCCCAAACTGGGGGTCGCGACCCCTCGAGGGGTCGCGCAACAAGCTTCAGGGGTCGCACGAAGTACACAAATTTTAAGCAAAGCATTGCGTATTCCGCATTTATACTGTTGTGCTTTTTAGACTTAAAATTGGTGCAATTGCGCAAATATCATTCTTAACCTAGCTGTCGATTCTGGCCTATAACTAGGCTAGCACAAAAGAGTGAGGCAGCCGATAAATGCTTCCGGGTTCTTATCAAGTGACACAGCTGGAGGTTTATGCATAAACTGTTTTGTTTCGTCACTTTGCCATCACGTAAAAATACGTGGCACAAATGGATACATCTTTTTGTTTTTACCAGCATAAACAAATATTGAGCCACGGCTAGATTTGCTTTGTTGGAGAAAGCAATCGCACCTATCACATTAATATAAATGTGCTTGCTTTTTTGCTTTTGTTTTTTATAGGCTACTTAAGTGTAAACAAGTATACATCAGAGTCAGAAATTATTTATTTGTCGCCAAGACGAAAACGGGCATGTAACACACAGACATAAAAAAGCGCGACATTGGAGAACTCTTTGCGGCAGGGAGACTGCGAAACACCTCTCGGTCATCGAGTCAAGCAGCCACCCTAGATCTAGAAAGATTCGTAGATATTTAAAACTGCACTTAAAAATAAGTAAATCGTAAGTTGTATTACTGTGTGAATTACACAGTGTGACAACCTGAAAATGAATAACATATAGGAACCAACGATAGTCGATAGAATGTAGCAAGGTGCTGTTTGTATTTAGTTTTGAATGCCTTGAAAGAAAAGGATTAAATTTCATGTGGAATAGAGTTCCAAATTTAATTATTGCATTGTTGAGTGACGGTAACTTGTTTTCAGTTTACGCCTTTCAATAATTACCGTTATCGAAACGCATATTTCACACTGTGTGTCATTTCCTTTAACCTTGAAGTGTCGCGAAAAATTTTAGTAAACTATAACGGGTCGCGAGCGAAAAAGTTTGGGAAGCTCTGCTCTAGCATGTAGTTCGGTCTGGCAGATTTTAATCACATCAAATCAGCTCCAAACGAAGCAGCTGAGAGCCTACAGGTTTAGTTAGTTAGATAACGAGGATCACAGATGTAGGCTATTGTTCTGCAAGCTGTTAAGTTTTTTAGTTGTTCATTGTGAGATTGATTGTCAGTTTACACATAATTAATTATATTTTTTTTATCTATCGTAGAAGAAAAAAACGTATTGACCAGAATGCGACAAAGGCGCTACGCACAAGACGAATCCAGATTTTAGGTTTAAGGTGTTGCCACTTGTATCCAAATTTTTTGGTTGAATTTTGCTTCTTCATGCTTTAATTTGTTGCTTGTAAAGAAACCATCAAGCAGAGATAATCATCGTGAAGCATCTTATCCAAGGACATAACAACAAAGCATATGTGAGAGTTGAATCAGCCACCACCTTCAACGATAGTCGTCCTGGAGGCAACGCTCCATCCACTGCGTCACGCTCACTTTATCTGGGCGTTGCATCGTTATGACTATAGGGCAGTGATGGAGTCGAGTACTCAACCTTCGAGTACGAATACGAGTACTTGCCTTGAGAATCTTCGAGTACGAGTACTGGTGGTTGACTTCGAGTACGAGCACCGAGTACATTTTTCGCAGTTAAACTTTACACTTTAAAATCACTTGCAGGCATTTGCTGCATAAATTGGAACCACTTTTTTTGAAGTTGTTTATTTAAATGTTTGTTACCACTTTGAACACTGGTTTTAAGTTCTTTACAGTCGATATTAACTTTTACAGAGCTTTTGAGCAGGTTTTGACGAAAGTTTCTGTAGTAAGTATTATAAGCATGATAAAAATCAAAGTACTCGTGTGCTGGACTGATTTGTAGACCGAGTCCAAGTACTTTTAGGTTCGAGTGCGAGTACTTGTTGAGATTAAAAGTTTCGAGTACGAGTACTCAGAAAAGCTCTACTCGAGTACGAGTACGGTACTCGAGTACTCCGTCACTGCTATAGGGCAACCAAAATCGCTTACGGACCGTCCGCAAACCAAGTTTCAGAGTGATTTTTCAGAAAGCTTTCAATGTATTGTTTCAAATCGTTGTTTCATAAGTCAAAAGAAGCCAAAATTCAGCGTTTGCGCAAACATATTTTAACGAAGCTTTTTTCCTTTTTTTCGTGTTTCTGTGAAATTATTCATTCATTATTTTTTATTTTTGACAAGACGAGCAACGGTGCAAAACATGTGATCGTTTTCCAAACTGGGAGGCGTGAACTGTTCTAAAGGGAGGCGCAAATGTTAGTCATAATCATTTAAAAATATAGGCTTATGTATTATTTTATGAAGGGGAGCGTCATGATTAATATTTTGTGAGGAAGGCGTAGTAACACAAAGTTTGAGAACCACTGCTCTAATGTGTATGCTTACGGGCGATATTGCAAAGCTCGCAATCTTAAAACATGCTAGAATTGTGCTACAAAAAATGTTTTTAATAAAAGACTTTAGCACGTTCGCAAAATCTCAACACACCATAAAGAACAGGGATATTTGCACCCCTTGGGGGCGCGAGGAAACATTCCAGGAGATTCAAAACGGCGTATAGATGTTTATCGTGTATCAACAGTGCTTATATTTTCGTTTGCTCAATGCTCAGTGTCAATTCTTTAGCGCTGTTACGCTCTAGTAATATGTAATTCGCAAACGTCCAAGTGGCGCAAAACCCTCGTCGGCAGCGTGGCGTAGTGGTTCGGAGCGTCGTTTTTACGACGACCACGATCGCAAGGTTGATGGTTCAACTCCCAACCTAGTCTCGTTGTTGCGTCCTTGGATAAGATGCTTCACGATGATTATCTCTGCTTGGTGGAATCTGGCAAGCAGCAAATTAAAGAAGTCAGAAGGAAATTCAAGCGGAAAACTTGGAAACAAAGGCAACTCCTAAGCGAGTCTGGATTCGTCCTACGCATAGCGCCTCCGTCGCTTTCTCGTGATAGGAGGATAAACATGAAGAAATCAATCAATCAAGAAATCAACCCTTAACTTCTTTGTGGTTGGCTACAATTAAGCTCTGAAAACAAATGCGTCTGATTCAGCAAAAGAGTAGTGACTGGTTTACTATCCTATACCTTGCATTAGCGACACTTTCAAAAATGCTAAAAACTCTAAAATTAATAGCTCCGCTGGGGGAGCTTACAGCGTTGTCCCAGACCCCTGAACTGAACACCTGCTGGGTTTTTGACGCAAAGTTATCACAGGAAAATGTTTAAGGTCAATAACACACATGAATTCACTTCAGCCCCAACCATTACGAACATTTGGTTTGCGCGGCTGATTACAGTCGCATATTTTGTGAGGGATGCAAGAACACATCAAAAGTTTTCAAGTTGCCACTTGCCAGGAGTATGAAAATGGTTGGGAACCGCTCTACTATAAGATAATACAAAACAAAAGAAAAAGATAGTTCCTAAAATGCTTAAAGTGTGTACACTTCTGTTTAAATATATGAAGTTATTTACGACAGTCGACAGACAATGATTAATTACCAGAACCTGACTTTCACGTTAAAAAATCATCCGTAGGTACTCCAACTAAAAACTCAGTTTGTGATTCAGCTTTATTGCAACTTTTTAACTTGACAAAATTTGGCCCCCCCCTTTCATAAATTCTAAATACGCCACTGCGTACAATAGACCAAAAGCACTCGGGAAGAGAAGTTGCAGTCTGGTGACATCATCAGCAATTCAGTGTGTAGGCTGTTGGATTATTTTGCGCATCAGCTGTTGCAATTGCGACTTGCGGTGATCTCATTTCATACACAATGGAAATGATATCACATGTTTATCAGGCTTTAACATGTAGTGTCGGTGGGTACAATTTCCTTGCAATTACACGGAGCCTATGTGGGCGAAAAACGGAAGTGCGTAAGCCTGTATTTCTTTGTCCGTTTCTAAACATAAAGACTGAAAACGAATGTGTATTAGCAATTGTGAACAGCTGATTTGAATGCAAATGCAGTTAGTGTAGACCTACGGTAGCTCTTGCATAAAACACCTTGACCTAAAGTTACCTTAAACTGTGCAAGGATGATTAAAGGCCGAGTCCCAGCTCAAAAAAATACTGTAAAAAGGAAAAAGGCAAGATTCAAAGGATGAAGTGACATAAGATTGATGGTGAAATTCAGGATTGTCGTTGAAAAATGGTAACTTGTAATAGGAAATGACCGCAGCGTATCGCAGGGGTGGGCAATTATGTTCACACGAAAGGCCGCATTTGAAAAAATTTTAAAGCCGAGGGCCGCTCGTCGGCAGATGTCCAATTTTCCACTCAAATTCAAGTGAACAGCAAAAAAAGTCATCACGTCCGCACAATGGCGTAGCGAAAAATTTAAAAGGGGGGGCATAATTTCCTTATTTTTTCAACCTAATTTTTTTCGGCAGAACCAATTTGAAGCTGATTGAGAAATAAGAGAGGCTCCAGGGGGTCCGGGGGCATGCTTCCGCGAAAATTTTTTGAAAATTTACGTGCTGTAATGGCTACTTTAGTGCTTTTTGAATAACTTAATTTTCAGGCAAACTTTGTTTAAATGTTTTGACCCTAATTATGAGTACTTCGCCAAATAGCCTATGATACATTTTGTTCGCACATTTTGGATTATGCGTGGTTAAGGCGTAAAGCTTATCCCTATCGAAGAGGTTCGAAATTATGGAAAAATTGTATACATCAAAAAGACTTTTGAAAATGGCTGGTGGGAAGACGTATAACTTACCCCTCATCCTACCACGCTGGATCTGCCCCTGACCATAAGCTACAGAAACCATCAAAAGAATCTGGCATATTTCAGTCACTTGGCGCCATTACTTTTGTTCTTTTTTACTGAAAGGTAAAGTCAAAAGGAGGTCCATGGCACAATGGTCTCCCCCTATATCCGCTCCTGCGTCAGCAGATGTCCTTTTTTTCACTGACATTCAGCGCAGAGCTGTAAAAAAAAGAAAAGATTGTCTTTGGCGTGATTCACGTAAGGAGTGTGTGTTTTCGTTAGTGCCCGTGGGCCGCATAAAATGTTTCGCGGGCCGCATGCGGCCGGCTGGCCTCACTTTGCCCAGCCCTGGCGTAGGCGTAGCCTATAGGCTACTCAGCCTCTATAACTATTTTTATGGGGAAGGTTCAAGGTAAGAATTTGGAAATAGGGTAGAATTTTTATAACACAGAAAATGCGTTGCAGTTATTGTTCGATTCTCGTTGGCTGATCATAAGTTCAATGAAAATTGTGAGTGGATGTGAGCAAAAGAAGCCACCATTCGGTTGCTGACGCAGTTGCAGGGTTTTTACACGCTTTTAAACGCGTAAAAATATTCAAACTTTGATGGAAGTCACGTAAAGCAAAAAAATCTATTTCCGGTGAATTGAATCATTAGAGGTTGGCAGGTCGAAGCAAGTTGATGCAAGACGTGTTTGCAGCAGAGAAGCTATGGCTAAATGGCTATTGAAGCTAAAATGCAGCAATCAAAGGGATACAAATGTAATGTTTCTTCTGGTTATGAAATAATTCGAGGATTAGGTAGTCACAGCTCCCAATTTACTTTGGGCGTGAGATTCTTAATTGCGCTCGAATCCCAGAAAAAATTTGACGTTTTCAAAGGAAGGTGGGATTTTAGCAGCTGCTAACTACTACCACTACTGCTAAGCTTATAGCTGAAAAAAGCGAAAAAACTTGTGTTGACTTTCATTCGGATTTGGATACCAAACCTGTGCAAAGCACTAAATTGAAAACTTGGTGAGCAAGGGATTTTGGCCATGTTGTGTTATGCCAACTTCACCTGAAATGAATAACAAATTGAATAATTCACAATGTCTGCAAACTTGCACTTAAGATGTGTGTTCAATGATGTAGATAAGAATATAGCTAGTAGAGGCTGACACATCTTCGAAATTTATTTTGAAAGTAATTCCTGTAGCCTTGGCATTATTGATCTCTTTAAAAAAACTGTAGGATAACTACCGTTAACGTAAAGTTCCAGGATTTTTGCACAAAAAGCTTAAAATTATTTTTAGATGAGCAACTACATTGATGTATTAATTCCGTTAATCACTAGTGCAGCATTAGTTTTTTTATGCTTTGTTTTGTATGTGATTTTCGGCGAGAAATTCTGTAAATCTCCTAATCCTAATGAAATATTCCAGTTACCAAAACCGAATGATCGCTTTTCTTCTGGAATAGAAGTCGAAGCGACGATACCTTTGGAAAATATTTCATTTGCGTGTAAGTCAATAAGCTTTTTGGATGTTGGTCGTCGTTGACTAATCCAGAGGGTGCTAAGGCTTCTCTAAGTTTTTAGTTATCGTCTTACATGTTGATGTATCAACACTTCGATATTTCTACATCCGCAAAATACAAGAGAAGTATTTTTTAGGCTCTGAGCTCTCCTGAAAAAGATTGAACGGCAAGCAGCACCAGGTCGCAGACCTACATTTCTCTACGGTAATTTTTGGCTCGCAGCGAAATTGTTCAAACGAATCTCTTTGCAAAAGCTTGACCTCAGATTTTCAGGAACTCAATAAAGATTAAGAGAATGAATTTAAATGTAAAAATTAACTGGAGTCCGGGAAGTGGTCGATTTCTTTCCATCTATAGACATTATTTTTTGGTCTGCAGTATTTAAACACTGCAATCATATTCAGTAGGCAGGCCTTTCCAAAATGGCATATTTTTAACATGGAATTTTTTGTAGGTGAACTTTATTCGAACGAGGGGAGTGCATGTAATCTTCATCGTGAAATGGACGGGTTACCATCATACTGGGAAGTCGCGAATCTAACCACCACAGATTTATGACACAAGATGCACACGGAGTTTAATTTGATTAAGGCCGACCTACAAACTTTTTCGTTATTGAAAAAGCGAAGTTTTTCCACCAGCAACGAACTCCACAGACGCTTAGGCATTCATTGGATTACGTACATGCAAACATTTTGCACATGCCGTCATTAACCTACCTCTCTATTTATGCGCGCAAAACCAGGTCTGTCAAATCAGAACGCATCCTTTACTTTATAATCGGCTCAGCAGTCCAGCGCAACGGTCAAAGGAAGGCGTTCTGTGGGTAAGATTTTTGGTCACTCCCGGGAGACTTGTCTCTGCCGATTAACGACGTTATGCGTGTTGTACAAGGCAATGAACGTAGTTAGTTCTCTCTGGTGACAGCGGTGGTAGGTTGAAACACTCGGGATTGTCGACAGAGGGAAGTTAGACCGTCAAAAATCGATGAAGGCCTACCCACTGACTTCTCATTAGTAAGCAGTCAACGGCCTACCGAAGGGAAATTGAGCGTTTTGGTAGTTTTGCTCCACCCTTAAAAAACATGATTAGCTGTTAAAAATTGTTTCTGCCAATGCTTTCAGTTGGACCAGCACTCCAATGTCACCTCCTTAAATGAATTTTGCTCGCGTTTTGATGAGGGTTACGTTGAAGCTTATCGCAAAGGCAATATCAGATTTCGAACAAATCATGTTTTTTTGTTAATAGAGTACATTATATCTTGTGTGAGAATGAATTTGTATGTTGGCATCCTAGGTGATGTTTAAATGTCAAGACCACCGGTTCCAAGTTGGATTCTCGATCGAAGCAATCTCGATCATAATTAAAGACAAAAGCTTACTATTTTGACACGTTGCTGCTATGTCTTCGTAAAGAATAGGCTGCAAGCCATACTGCTGCAGGCCTATCGCGATTATTTAATAAAAAAACACTAGACAACGCAAAGACACGATATAAATAAGATAGAAAAACCAGGGGCACGAATTGCAAACACATATAGAAAAGTACGCTACGTTCAAGGAGCGAAGAGCATAAACCGCAATCCAAATACACAAATAACAACAACAGCGAAATCTATAAATTTTTCTTCAAAAATCTCAACGCTCTTCTGGCAGCGGCTGATTTTGCGATACGGTAACTTCTTCCAACGCCTTTGAATCGACCTTTACCAATGATTTCAACTGTGACACGAAGTTTTCCGTCAAACCTCTTTTCTGCGCAGCTGCAAAAATGGGTAGGAATTATCAGAAAATATAGAAGGTTAACAAACCCTCCTTACAACCATAACAGAAACTACAAGGAGTTCAAATGTGCTTTTTACGATGACTGAAAATTGCGCGAATTTGTTGTTACTTCGTTAACATTAGCAAACATTTACAGCTCTAGGTTTCATTTCTTACGCATAAGCTACCTACACGCTTTATTTGCACGTTTCTTAAGAATGGGTCACCATAACAGGTAGACTAGGGTGTTTCATAATTTCACCATTTTAGAATTTCAAAAACCCTGGGGTCTCAGTCGGTGGGGTTTTTGGGAAAAACTCCTCACGCAAAATTGTAGCTCTTTGTGACGTCATAAAGATGTGGTGCAAGGCGATTGAAGTTTTTGAGGCCCGATTTTCGAACTTTTGAGCATATCTCGCAAACCGCTTATCGTAGAGTGCCGAAATTAGTGTCAAACGACGCGTAAGGGTCGGTTTCCTATATCCAATCCGTAGGGTTAAAAGCTCTATTCGCAACAGAAAAAAAGTTATTGAAAAAAAACTTAATTTTTGACTTTTAAGGCTGTTGGGGCAATTATGTGCGGGGGTAACCCAGTTATCATTGTGTGGCAAGACTACTGGTTGTACCAATTATGGTACTGTATCTGAGGAATCAGGCATGTGTATCTCCTGCAGGCTTAGCTTCTTATTTTTTTGCAATAGGCCCGTTACAATAATTTGAATCGCGTTTATTTTTCAAATTAAACAATAATAATCATGCCACCAAAGGATAGCATTTAATTCCTGTTTATTAACAAATTTTTATCCATGTTGCACAAAAATGCACGCAAACGAATATCAAAACTATTTACGTGATTGAAATTTTTACTAACTTTGTTGCTGATTGACCTTTTAGTTAGCCGGTTATTCGCTCAGTAACCCAATTGTTGTTGTCAATCGATTTCCAAAGTTTTGGTTGAGGATGGGTGGCGACAATGCATTGTGCTTCTCTATTTTGCAAGGTGAAGAAATGCTGTAAGCGCGTAATGCGATCAAGCGATATGATTTGAACGTCCATAGCTGGTGGTAACGATGGACACGTTCTAATGTTTTCCACAGAATGCAGAGCTACTTCAGCGTGTTCGCTCAAAGACACGTTTTTCCACAAGAGCCAGTGTGAAGCATGGTCGAAAAAATACTACATGATCGTTTCAACAGTCTCTGCGTCAATAACGCAGAATGCAACGAGCAGATTACGCTGAAACAATGCTAGGAACGGTCCTTGACTTGCTCCTGGTTTTCAATCTATCATGAAGAATGATGGCAGAAGGACACTGATTGTATAAGATACGATTCTCTGCAATGTCTAATGTCTATCTGCCATCATTCTTCATGATAGATTGAAAACCAGGAGCAAGTCAAGGACCGTTCCTAGCATTGTTTCAGCGTAATCTGCTCGTTGCATTCTGCGTTATTGACGCAGAGACTGTTGAAACGATCATGTAGTATTTTTTCGACCATGCTTCACACTGGCTCTTGTGGAAAAACGTGTCTTTGAGCGAACACGCTGAAGTAGCTCTGCATTCTGTGGAAAACATTAGAACGTGTCCATCATTACCACCAGCTATGGACGTTCAAATCATATCGCTTGATCGCATTACGCGCTTACAGCATTTCTTCACCTTGCAAAATAGAGAAGCACAATGCATTGTCGCCACCCATCCTCAACCAAAACTTTGGAAATCGATTGACAACAACAATTGGGTTACTGAGCGAATAACCGGCTAACTAA
>CAXFYD010000118.1:0-19000 GCA_964006365.1 Trididemnum miniatum | reverse complement strand
CTTGTAATAAAATTTTGATTTCAACCTACTGAAAATGGAGACCTCGATGTTAAACGTACTTCATTTAGCAGACGTAACTCAGATTATGATTTTAAGAAAACTTACCTATCTTGTCTTTTAATTCTTCGACCAGGTTTATTCAACGAGGCAGAGCTTGGCTCCCATTTCTTCAGCATATCTCTCTTCAATATCCGCACCATGCCGTCATAATATCGGACTTGATAAAATCCTGGAAATGAAAGGGAACAGTGAGCTCAAATTACAAAGAACTGAGTGGAGAGCTTTGTAATATCCGAGCTACTGTAGATTCCACAACAAGAAAGCTTTGGAAAAAACTCTATCTACACATTTGTAATCACTTCCTTTTTTTGCTAAACGACTGTAGTTTCTTGTAAAACGCTTTGACTTGACCATGCTAATCAAGCGAAATGTATGAAGGTCGAGCAATGTCAGAATTGAAGGCAGCGCTACCCAGGCTCCACACAGCACTGCAACCACACACCAGGTGAACTGAGCTAGCACAAGAAAAAGTTATTTCGAAATATTGTGATATTCTATTAAAAAACAGACAGTTGCCGACAGTGTGACGAGATGGTATAAAATGTTGCGTCATCAACAGTCAAGAACGCGGGTCATTGGTTCAATTCCGACCCAAACTTTGATTGCGTCTTTGCATAAGAAGCTTTATGATTATTTGTACAGAACGTAATATGGAAAATTATCAGCAAGTAGGATGCGAAGCTTACACGAAGTCGCTAACTCCTAAGCGAGCCTTGCTTGCTCTGTTGCCAACTACGACGCTTTCTCGTGACACAATAACAAAAACGATTAATCTACTGCAGGAAATCATCAACGAAACACCGAGCAATGCCAACTCTTTCCACCAAACAGTTTTCTTAGTGAAACAGACGCCACATTAACCTTGTTCGTAGTATCCCAGTTTCACCTTATGAGCAAGCGAAAGCAAAAGTAAACTTGAAAAATTGAACAAATTGGTATAAAAATTCGAAGGAAACACCTAGGATTAAATCGCACATTTAGTTGCTACCTTCAACTGTACATTTCAATATAGTGGCAGGATAACTTCTGCAATCAGTCCAACGAGCAAGGACGCTGTCTCCGTTTGAAAATTCACTTTTTGTACTTTCATATTTGTCCGCATCTGTACAATCCTGCGATCATATTCATTTGCGTGATACAAAAATCGGAAACATGACAATTCTCCATAAATATACGATATTCACACCAAGTTCCTTCGAGCTGGTTAATTAAACACAAAATATAAACTAGTACACAACACGAAAAACTGTCGAGGAATGCAGAAGTCATCCAGAAAAAAAGGCGCTCGAAAATATTGCAGCTCAGATGGCTGAGTGGTAAGAGCGTCCGCCTCCGGAGCTGTAGACTCTGGTTTGACTCCGAGTCAGGTCAAATAAGTGGATTTAAAATTAGTATTCACAGCTTCCCTGCTTGACGCCTAGAGCTAAAAGGAATAGTATGGAGAACAAGCCGGCAAGTTCACTTGTTGTACCGTTGGGAAAGGCACTTAGCGGGATTCCCCTATCTTAGTGTGGTGGATAGGTGGCCGGCAACTCCTATGCGAGCTCGTTTTCGCGCTTTGATCGCTTTCTCGTGATAGGAGGATAAATATGTAACCAAATACAAACAAAAAACAAAAAAAACTCGACCGCAATAAAACTAGTGATTACTCCACCCGTGTACGAGTAGTGAAACTCTGCTCATTTAACCCATTAAACGCCGCACCTGTTTTCCGTAAAGTAATCCTAACCAATTTTTAATATGTTGTTCTAATCGGTCTAATGTAGGTAAATATGCAAAAAAAATTTTTTTTTTTGTTTGTTTATTATAAAATCGGAGGTGTGCAAAAAAAATTTTTTTTTTTGTTTGTTTATTATAAAATCGGAGGTGTTGCGTTTGCGCAACGTCAGCGGTTAGGGGTAATAAAAATTATATGTGCGCCGCTGCAGCGCGCTCGAATATTACGTTGCCAGACATATGCAAACGAAAGCGAAGACGCAATAACCTTTGGTCTGGTTTATTTTGATTTCGTATGAAAGGCAACAGTGCATTTCTGGTGCAACGCTACAACACACAATTCACAAGTGAAACGTGTTTGACTGTGGCATTCTCTACATCTGCGACGTTGATTGTTTGGAAATTTGGTCAGAAAGTGTGTGCTCGTTGAAGCAGTCGGTATGCTGGCTTGAATGGAAAATCTGCTTGGCCTTCCTGTTGCTGTGGCTTTTGAACCGACCTCCTTCTTTGTTTGCAATAAATTTACTGTAACTTGGCGTCTGAAGTCCAGAAGTTGCATGCTTTCTTGTGGGTGGGCGCACTGCCACAGCCGCCATGCGTTGACCATGCTGACGTCGACATAATTAGAAAAAATTGGCCACCACCACTTTTTGCTCCTCACGCGAATTCTATAATTGGACACCATGTTGTCAGCAAGATCAACGCCCCCCATGAATTTGTTGTAATCAGTGATGAGCTTTGGTTGCTTCACTAGCACATCCTTTCGCTCACTTCGGCTGAAGCGCGAAACGTTTCCAACCGGCTCTACCCCTGTAAAATTCGAACCCACAGTTACCGCTTTGTTGTCATTCCACCGTGTGATGCAAACCTCATGCTCTTCTTCGAATTTGTATTCGTACCATCCTCTTGCTTTCTTCTCTACCGCTTTTTTATCTTGCAGCGGACAGTTTCCCGTGCGATTTTCTCGCATGGTTCCGCATGCAAAGTATCCATTCTTTTTCAGATGAGTAAGCAAGTCAAAAGAAGTGAAAAAATTGTCAAAATATACAGCATGGTAATCACTGTCAACGTTATGCAACAAGTCAACGACGACTTTACCGCCGAGTCCAAGAGTACCGGTAGATTCGGAAGCTTGATCACTATTTGACTTTCCTGCATAAATGTCGAATGTATAAATGTAACCAGTCGATGATGCAAGAGTCCAAGCCTTATAGCCAAACCTGATTGGCTTGCCTTGTATGAACATCTTTGCTGAGTGACGTCCACGATACGGAATCATCTGCTCGTCGATTGAAAGGTTAAAATGAAATACGCCAAACTGCTTATATTTTGAGTTCAGCAAGTTCAGGTAAGGCCTCACTTTAGACAGCTTGTCGTTGGTATCAAGTTCACTGTTATCTTTTAAGTGTAGATTTTTCTTCATGTCTCTGAACTGTTTTCGACATAGCGAATTTCGCACAATAGTTGTATTGCAGTCGGGATCAAGGGACCAATACATATCTTCACGAGGCAGCTTATGATATCCAGTGAAGAGTAAAAAGCCAACAAACGTTTTCATGTCCGCAATAGTACAAGAAAAATCATGCCTGTTGTTTTGCTTCGCATAGAGAATGCTTTGCTCAACTAGCAAGTTGAACACTTCTTCATCAAAAAGAAATTCAAAAATCTCTGTGGGCGACTTTCCCGCTAATTCTAGTTCCATTATTTCCAACTCTTCTGCTTCTTTGCTAACAGGAGAAGAAGTGAATGCTGGACGTTTGTCGCTCCATCTTTTTGTAGAATTTTTAGATTTTGCACGCCTGGATTTGGTGTTAGACTTTGATCTCTTGGATGCCGGTTGCGATGAACTTTGCGGACGGTCGACAATTTTTTCGCTGATCGTCTGATGAACTTCAATCATTCCTGCAGCATCAGGAAGCGACAGCTCATTCTCAGCGAGATCGTTCTCATCAAGACCTTCTTCGTCGCTCACTACCGATGTTTCTGGTGGAGCAATAACCACATCAATCTGGTTGTCATCGACGTCACTCAACTCCTCAACATCAGCTATGGCTTCTGCGGTCGTAAGATAAACTTTCCGTGACATTGGAAAATCTGCATGATAATATAAGAAAGTTACAGTACTAACCTAATTTACTTGAAAATTCATCATTCATCTTGGAAAATATCTATTATAATTTTTTATTCTTCTTATCTACTTTTGTAGTTTATTCGTTTATACTTATAAAAGTGCACTCACCTTCAAAACAAGAACTCTGCCAGTGATCACCGTAAGTAAAAACCAATTTCAATAAAAGACTATATAACTTGTAACTCCTGGAATAGCTGATATCTGAAGCTGCACTGTGAACTCGTAAAACGACTAAATGCTGTAATGCCAATGATCTCAGAAGACCGTTGCAAAGAAATAACATTTTTTTCCCATGAAGAAGAGACCAATTATTTGCAATAGATCTCAACAAAGAACAAAAGAAACAGTAGAAATGTGTTAGGTGATAAGTAAACAAATCTGGAGTCCAGAGACTCGGCCGGAGAAAGTAGCAATTAGCTCAATGTCGCTGTAGCAATTAGCTCAACGTCGCTGTCTAATTGTTCCTTTGTCTTGAAACAACCATGCAGCGTGCAACAAAGCGATTGACCTAATTCACTAACGCTATTACGCTGACGTTGCGAAAACGCAACACTAAAGTTTTGCCTCACACATCACCGTCGGATAATAAAATTTTACATTTTTTTTTATAAAATATGAGTAGATAAGCTCTTGTAGATAATGTATATAAAACCTTTTGCGGCTCCGATAAGTTTAGCGTAACTTTTCGGCTAAACAAAAACAACTGGTCAAAAAGGTGTGAAAGTGCTTGCAAAAAACAGCTAATTTGACAAACAAAAAATTCGATTTTCGAAAATTCTTCCTGGAAGCGACATTATGAAAGTTCAAATGATAAAATAATCTAAAAATTATTGCAATAACTTGTTTCAAAAAACTTTTACAGCGACTCAAAGTTGATGTTGCGTAAACGCAACGTCAGCGGTTAATGGGTTAAACTGGAGCTGAAGAATATAGTTACTAGTTAGGTCACCAAAAGTACGCGTTCAAAGTTAAAGGTGATGACGTACTAAGGTTCTATTTACGCATCGAGGCGCGCAAGGTTACAGCTGTAATGTTCGTCCATCTAATTTGTTTGGACTGATCAAAGGTCACGCGTCTTTACTCAAACTTTACTTTACAATCACTAAAGAAAAAGGCGTTTGACCTTTGATCAACCAAAGCAAATTTGGTTAAAAAGCATTGCAGAGTTAACCTTACACGCCTCCATGCGCAAATAAAACCTTAGTACGTCATCATTTTTAACTTTAAACGCCTACTTTTACCTAACTAAATTCAAAAATGCTTCCTGTCAGTTTTGATTAACTCTTTTTAGCGAAAAAAATAATTTCACGTGTACTTCAGTTTCCACTTTAATTAAGCAGTCAATTTTCTTTTTTATTTTGCAGTTAAAAATCAATTGTTAAAAAAGCATAGATAAAATGAGTGGAATAAACACCTTGTGTTGTGTAGCAACAGTATCTGGCTTCGAATCTTCCGCCGTTTGCTGCTTAGCAATAGATCTCCGAGTTCGTAGAGGAGCTGTATCGGATGAAGTGCAGGATGGAAGCGCTGGAGTCGAAGATATTTGTTCACCTTCTATTTCACCGCTAGGTGTCACCATCCCCCTCTGCATGTGTTCAATAGGTGCAAGTGCTATATTCGGTTGCGAAGTTTCTTCAAACGGAGTTAATTCAACTTGACCTGGAGTAATCTCGCCATCAACCGAGATCTGCTTTTCTTCAGACGAAGAAGGTGCTTCTATAGATGGGGTTGTTTGCTCGACAGGCGGAGCAGAAACGTTGGCTCGAAATGATCGTCTTCCTCTCTTGCCTATCCCCCGAAAAGACTTTCGGGCACGAGAGGGTATGGGCCGACCTGGAGGGGGCGAAGTGAGAGTTGCGGTAGGGGGGAACAACCACGAGCTAGACACTATCTTGCGGCGTTGATCGTAATATCTGACCAAGTAACGTTCTGCAACAATAACAATGACAAGATCGAACCTGGAATGTAACCAAGCAGATGGAAAGACCCCCTAAGGAATACTAAACTCGGGTTCGATTACTAGTCAGGCCAAACCAAAACTCATCGATTCGTATTCATAGCATCTCTGTTTGACTTAAGCTGGGAAGTTAACTTGCTTTGGCAATAGGAAAGGCACGTAACTAAAGTTCCTTGTGCTAAACAGGCGTGTCTGAGCTCGGTTTATAGCGATGGTTGCTCTTCATAGGAGGATAAAAATACAAGGAATACCACTCGATTATCTTGTGACGTCCAATCTTTACGTTGGCACTGCATACTGCAGGAAGTTTCAAAACTCTGGATTCATACGACCTGACCGCCACACACCTCCGCTTAGTTTCCTGATGATAGTAGCAGGATACAATCGCCTGTCTGTCCATTTACACATGACGCTATCTCCTTCCTTGTACTCAACTCGCTTTTCAGGCTGCACACTGCTCGCATCTGCAACAAATTACAAGTTGTATGGAAAGAACAACCGCAGTAGCGAACATTTTGATTACTCCAAAACCACCGACGATGGCAGCCCCATATTTTGTGATAACATCATCGACCATGCGAACTCATTGATGTGGATATACACATTACATGACTAGAGAGCAGTTTTACCACATTTTCTTGAAATTGACAATGACATTTGCGAGTTTTGAACGCAAAATCCAAATCTTTTTTGATCGATTCAGAGGGAAGTTGAAACTCGGGGTGGAATTTTCGAAAATACATTAAGATGGTACATAAGTTGAGATCACTGGTAATGATTCGAATGGTCGTCAATTAATTAAACACAAGAAGTTGAATATAAGCAATTATCTGAAGTAATCAAGACAATACGCATTGCAGGCCTGCGGACTATTGCAAATCTGTGGCAACGTGTGAAGGGAGACAGTGAGTATTTGTTCGCATAACTCGTGATACTGAGCGAATATTAAGGGGGTCTCGAGTGATCTGCCAATTACGCAGTGTACAAAAGGTACTACTGCTTGTGACCATACACCGGAGATATTAATAATGTCAAATATCTTCGACCAAATAATGCGAAATAACTTCTGTTCCCATAAAAAAAAAGGAATATTAATTACATCAACATTGACGTTGTATGATGCAGCTTTGATTCATAATCATTATTCAACATTTTTCATTGAAACCAGCAAATTTATCGAAATGAAGAGTTCTGACCTGATTCGACAGCTTCCGCTCTTTTCCGAGTGGCTGTTTGGTTTCCGACGTGACGCGAGCTAGGTTTACGCGAAGAGGTTAACATTCCACGACGCAAACGCTCGTTTTTCTCAGCTGCCGAGTCAATTGCTGCTGCACTGGGCTGAGCGGGAATGGAGTTTGCAACGGAGTTGGACGGAGATTTCAGCAATGGAATGGATCCAGCTTCCCATGATCGAAGAAAATCAGTAGACACTACTTTAGTAAGGCCGTCAAAGTAACGAATTCTGTAATTTTCTGACAAATAAAAATAGGTGATATGAAATGAATATTTTCAGTATTTTTCCATCGGTCGTTTCAGATTCGGGATCGTGGTCAGAATTTCTATTCATATTCAATCTAACATGTTGAGTCTCTTTTTCTGGTTTAGAAATGCGAACAAATGAAAAAAATCAACATTTTCAACTGAGGTGCCTAACTCACAGAAGCTACAGAAAAACTAACGTTGTAAAATGCAAGAGTAATCTAAATAAACTCGTTATGGACAGGCACCCCCGCACCACACATCAATAACAAAGCTGGAATTTCAAGCAACATCACAGCGAAATGTTTTGATTGCAAACCACCACCAACCTTTTCCAACTTTATTCAGCACAGTCGCAGTGTAGAGTTTGCAATCAGTCCACTTGGCCAGCACCGCCTCCCCTTTCTTATACTTGCTTTTCAGCACAGGAGCAGCATGAACTTGACTGCTACCAGCTGCTAACTTAGATTGACTAGCGACGTCTGCAACGGAAAAAAGATAATGACAAATCTGGACACGCATTATTCCACATGTTGTGGCAACTTGATGCGCGCAGAAATAACATCGACACCAAAGGTGGGCAAAGCACAACGGGTCACATCGATCGCATAATATTTTTCAGGGGGCAATATTTACTTTTTAAATTTCGTTTTATAATATACAAATTTGCACGTCGCAACTTTATCAAACATTCATTGCGAACTATTTTTTACCGCTCAGAGACTTTTGCGCGGTTTTTATGTCACAGCATAGCATGGAGTAGTTGAATGTGATGCAGTTTTCAAGCAAGATTAATGTTTTCTTTTCTACCAGAGTGTTGTATACCTAACAAAGTTCTAACGTGGGCCACTTCAAAACTTCGGCGGGTCGCAGGTTCCCCACTCTCGATTCACAACATCCTTATTGCTGTTCTTAGTTACAAACTGATGACGTAACGAGCTCGACTACATTAGGCCTACATGATGCAAATACAATTAGTTCTGTTAAGAGCAAGCTAGCCCATTTCTTAAAAAATTATCTGTCACACGTAGGCAACAGATAAGCGTGTACGCTGTTTATTCGATGCTGAACATAACTATTAATCCAGAACAAAACTATCCTCTCACATCAGGTTAACACTGCACCACAAGAATGCTGACATCAAAAAAAAAAACTTACCAGTTTTCACAACTTTTTCCACTTTGTCTTTAACGAGCTTCGGTCTTCCTCTGGGACGAAGTGGTTTTGCAGTTAATGACGTATTCAGTTGCAATGTCTTCGAACTCCTAGATCTAGCAGCGTGGGGCAAACTCGCTGTCACAGGCACTACACCAATTTCACCGGATTTTTTTGGCCAACGCAACGGTTTTTCTGGATCAAAAATTTCTCATGAACGTAATTCTAATCCCCAGTCGCTTGTCGAATGGTTGACAGTCAGTGGCAAAAAAAGCTATGATGGATATTGTTTCAGAAAGCCTTTAAGCAAGCTCCGCATTATGCAAGAGAATTGTTCAAGGCAAATCCGGAGGGAGACATCGAAGCTGGTTAATTCAACGACCAGTTACAGACCGCCTTACGCCAAAAAAGCGTCTACTTCAGGTTTTCGTGATACCCATCTTGAAGCTGGATGAAAATCGGCAGGTTTGTGGTTTTTGAAAAGCTGAATCCGAATTTTGATGTCTTCAATTACACAAATGGTTACATCGATTCAATATTACGTCATACAGAAAGATCCACTACATTTCTGACAAAGCACCATGTAATTGATTGTTTGTAGCATTGTATGTACTTGACATAAACACTTCGAACCCGTTTCAAAATAACTGCAAGTTAATAGGTTATCTCCCGTCATCGGTTGATGACGTCATACTTCACAAGCAAAAATGTTTCTATTTAATCCGAAATATTTTCAAAGGTGGCCGAGTACACCTGATCCCCTCCGCGATCGCTCTCACTCCTTCCCTCCATCTCGTTCGATCTGCAGCTTCTTCGATCTTCAACCATTTGTTAGATATTCAAAATTATGTTTTTACTGTTCATCTGACTTATGACGATGATTGCTCATTATTTCAGCGCTGTTGTAACATTTTACTGATATTTTCGATGAATTCCGTTGTAATGGTGTTTGTTATAGTTGCACAAACCAAAACGAGGTGAAGTCGTCATGTTTGATGACGTCATTCAAGGTCATGTTACGATTTGCTGTCGTCTGTTTATTCTAAGTTATGATGGTGCAAAATTTCCCACTTGCGTGTACAAAACAAGGTACAAGAGCAGCCTTATAAAACGTCATATTGTACACAGCCAACCTGCCGGCATGCGAACTAACCACAAACAAAAACGAAGTAGTCCCATTCATGGCCCCAGTGCGAGTTAACCTATTGAAAATTTAAACATGCTTTTTCATTTTAAGCCAGAAGGTTGATTTCTAATATACCGTCTTCTGAAAGCCTACAATAAGTTTGGTCCCATTCCTAACTGGACGACTTTCAACACTTGCTTCGCAGACGCGAAGATTTAGAGAAAGCGAATGTAGGTTACCAGTAATGCCTGCTTCACCAACAAATTATAATGCGATATTTACTATTCTGAAACGTATCGCAACTACTGCTGACAAGCAGAGTATACCTACCATCACCATTGATTTCGATATGGCTTTCTACATCAAAGCGCAAGATACAAGCTGCCAAAGCTTTATTTTACAGGACCGTGCTTAATAATGGGGAATTTGTATGACCGTCCTTGGAGTAATAGACAGACAGACAAGTTTATTCAACCACTCAAAAAAACGTAGAAAAGAAAAAAAACAGTAGATTTAACGTAAACATGCAACTAAAGCTCATTTACTTGCAATATGAGGAAGCCGTGAAGGGTCGTGAAGTCTTCGAGTCAAACGACTACCTTTTGTTTGCTTTCATGAGCAAAATGATGCTCACATTTAATTCTCGTTGTAGCAGCAATAAGATAGCCACATCTATTAGTATGTGGATAATAGGGAGATGTATTTAAACTGCTGGTCTTGTCAGACATTCTTGCGGAAGCTGATGTGTTGTTACAGCAGTTGGATCTGTAAATCCTGTTTTGGGTGGTAAGTATTATAGCCAAGGTTTGAATGCACACTAAGTCGTTGCTCAAGCTATGCAACGATTGTGAGTGGATAGATTTATCGAATTGTTGCAGAAAGAGGAAAAAGTCGATATATTCAACTTTGTAACTGACATGCTGCGATTGTTAACATCTCAAGCATTTGACAAAATGGCGAAAATTCCCGAATGAGGATCGATTCCGAGTCAGGTCAAACCACTTACTTTAAAATTGGTATTCACAGCTTCCCTGCTTGACGCTGAGGCATCACAGGATCAGTGTGGAGAACAAGCACATATAGGCGTTTATCGAGATAATTTATCGCCGATAGTTGTTGGCGATAATTTTTTATCGATTATCATTATCGCTCAAAATAGTTTGGATTTATAGATCACCGATATCGCTTTTGTAATAAATTTTGTTATCGCCGATAAATTATCGCGATAAACGATTGTTTGTGCACACTGTGTAAAGTTAGCAAGTTAGCACTACGGAAAAAACACACGATGTTTGCAAAGTCTTGTTGCAATTCAACAAAATCGCTCTTTGTTTTGTTTGATGCCACGGCAGAGTCCTAGAACTACTCTCTTTTCTTGAAAAATCTAGAAAACATTTTTGCAATTTGACTTACAAAAAAAACTTCGTCAAACACATCGAAAATTTACTGCAACATTTATTGGAAAAATTTATCGATTACCGATATCGCTTTAAGAAATTGAGATTTATCGATTTTTGCAGAGCTTTTCTGAAGTTATTGATTATTGTTATCGCTTTAGTACAGAAAAGCTTATCCTGCCCATCACTGAGAACAAACCGGCAAGTTTACTAGTTGTGCCGTTGGGAAAGGCACTTAGCAGGATTCCTCTATCTTCGAGTGGTAGACAGGTGGCAGAAACCTCCTAAGCGAGCTGGTTATAGCGTTTTGATCGCTTTCTCACAATAGGAGGATAAATATACAACTTAATTCAAAAATAATTCGCTAATTCTAGCTATGTTTCCTTTTTTTTTGAAATAGCAGAACTTCAACTGACTCATCCATTGGCATATGAGCATTTGCAGCAAGGACAGTTTATTGGAGAGGCAGCAAAATCGACACACTTGTTCAGCTTGCGCAGCAGATCCAGTAATCGAACAAATTTTACACAGAAACTGCAAATTGCTGGAGGTACTGTTGCTATCACTTTTCGTCCTAATTAATTTATCATACAGCTCCGGTTGATCAAGAATCCATTCAAATACCGATTATAGGGAGGCAGCAGACTAGATGACCTGAAGGTCCTTTTCGCCGTCTCCCTGCGGTTATATATTTCTTCATTATTGTCTTCGCATTTTTTATGCTTGTGTATTAATGCTATCGCAAGTAAATATCGATTGATTAATGCCATCGCCAAGTGGATCCTCTCTCAATCGCAACGATTGAAGATTGCTTAAAATGCTCACTTGTATATAGAATATGCAGATTAATACCAAGAAGGACATGTTAGGAAAGATCTTGATCCAACTCGTACTGCTGGAAATGAAGAAATGTTGCTTGCAGTGACAAAAGTAGTTCAGGCAATTGTAAATCTGTTCGAGTCTGACTACACCGACTTAATCAATGTATGGTCCGGCCTAACAGCTTCCGTCTTTTTCAAGATCTTCTTCATGCTTACAAAAGCAGTCAAAAAGCATTTGACAACTTTAAAGTTAACACCACAACCGATCTTAATTGTTTTCACCTTCCAATTAGACGATTTGATCTGCATACTCCTTCAGCACTAAATAAAAGCTCACGAAAAGCAAAAATGGCGCTGAATTAACCGACTAGAGAATGTTTTTTAGATTTATAATTCCTATGAAACAAAATCGACATGATTTTATCTTCGAGACGTACTAACCTATGCTCTTGATTCAGTTTTCTTTCTCTTAGCTAGTTCAAATTGCTCAATTGCCAAGGGTACGAGGTCTGTTTTTATTCATATCGTTTAAAAAGTGACTATTTTCCGACGATGCTACAATCCCTCCCAGTGCTGCTCTTATTGTGGATATAATGCCGTGATCCACTGCTACTCTCAAGCAACACTTCGTCTCACATTTTTGTTCTTGCAAATCAGAGGCACATTGGCGACTATCGGAAAGCGGCAAGAATCAACGTATTTTCTGATAAATACCCAAACACTTCCATTAAATTGTTTGAACATGCTCGACGATCATCAGATTCCGTTGCCACACGTCAGCGAATTGTGAATCCAGATCAAATTCTGCCACGTCAACAGTGAAAATATTTGAGTGAAGGTAAAAACAAAGAGAAGCTAGCAACTTTCTTAATGAGCAGAAGAACGAAAAGCTGCTTTTGACTTTTATATTGAACATGATGATCTTTGTCACGCGATTCTTACAACTCATGAGGGGGAAGTAATCAAGGTTCAAAACCACAATGCGACCATGTTGAAGTCGACACAAGTATGTTGTTATCATGCTGCCAAATATCACTCAACGGTCATGGTTTTAAGCCCAGACTCAGATGTATTTGCAATTGCTTTGTGTAATGCCGTAAAAATACCTGCTTTGCTACTTTTGGAAATAGGTATGTTTCTTATTTAGACCTTTTTGTTTTTTATTTAGTCAACGATATTTATCCAATATTTTTACATGCTTTTGTTTCTATTTTTACATAATCTCACTATATGCAAATTCTGACAGTTTGGTGGGTATAAACATCAATACTGGAAGAAAATTGCGCTTTCACAACGCGAAAGTTTACCCGGTAATTGAATAATGCCATGCTGTGTATCGCAGATTGAAAGAAAAACGAGTAGTAACATATCGCTCTCGCACGACGTTATTCGTGAAACGACAATTAGTACAAGTATACTGGGCCTTCTTAAATTTATAGGAGCCGACTCAAACCAGCCCTTTCTTCGGGAAAGACAAAAAAGCTTTTACATTTTTCGTCAGCAAACCAATCTATCATCAGGCGTTCTAGTGCCTCCAATTGAACGAAGAAACTTTTACTGCTCTGGAAGATTTTGTATGCAAGCTTCATGGCCAACCATGCTATAACGTCAATGGAGCACCTTACCGTTTATTTTGCACCAAAGCTTTGTTTGAGAAGAGACTTGAACTATGTCCAAATGCCTTAATGCAACATGCTTATCGTGCAAATTATGAAGTTGCTATAGGTCATGGAACCTTGCAAGCCATCATTAATCCTACTCCTACCCAAAACCAGGGTTGGATTTTGATGTCCAACAGCATATCGATAAATTGGAAGACTCGAGAGCAATCATCGCTAGAATTGTTGAAATGCATGGCTTGCAAATGCAAAAAGAAGCAATGCAAGAATTTTCACTGCTCCTGTCACTCAAACGGCTTTTCATGCACTGAGTAATGTTCTTGCGTTGCTGGTCAAAATACAGTCAAAACATCTACGAAGAATGAACTGCTTATTGAATGTAGTTACGATAAATTCGAAGAAGACGACATATGAATTTGATTCAGCCGATCAGGAAGATCAGGAGAGAAAAAGCAGGATAGACTGCTTCAGCCGTTTCGTCCACTCGTTTTGTGGCTTTTCTTTTGAAACAGCTTCACCTGAACTATTTTGCGTATCGTTCGAAATAAAAACTAGCAAATATGGTAATAGCGTTTGTTAACAACACAAACAACTGAGCGTGTACCCCTTTTTTTCTTTTGGTCCCGAACTCGTAAAACGCCAGGAGATAGCTGTGATATACAACACTTGCACAGAAACGGCATCTTAGTTCTCGTTAATAAAAAAGATTGTGGCATGAAATAGCTCCTAAGCATTTTTGTAATTTACGAAATTGATCCAAACTTTGCCCCTCTGCCTTCCCCCCCACCCAAGTTAACTGCTCTGGCATAAGCTTATTCGCCAAGAATCATATTACTTCATTGGTAGGCCAACGTGCAAACACGTCCTGAACAGCCAAACATTTTCCCATCGCGCGACTTATCATTTACCAACACAAGAGTATCTCCACTAGCCGTGGTAGGAATGCTAGTCCATACTGACCCTAGGATATTTACACTTGAAAGTTGCTAAATTACTATTTGGTTAATTATAATTTAACTTCAATGCTATCAGCTAGCATATTTCGAACTAACAACAGATTCTTTTTAATGATATTTGTGCGAAGAGCTCACTCTGCACTCTAATTTATTTCTTAAAAACAAAATTAAAAAATGAAAGCAGTTAGTTTTTGAGGTCAAGAGTGATTTTTCTATACATTACGGATAGGATTTTCTCATGACGTCATCAAACACAATGTCATCACTTCGTTTTGGTTCGTGCAACTACAACAAGCACCATTACCACAGAATTCATCGAAAATATCAGCAAAATGTTACAACAGCGCTGAAATAATGAACAATCATTGTCATAAGCCAGACGAACAGCCAAAACATAATTTTGAATATTTAACAAAGTATTTGAGCAAAGTTAATGAAACGGGAAGTTTTGTAGATCCATTAATATATTTGCTACTGAACAACTTTCATTTTCGTTCATCAACCACAAATCAAGTTATGAAAAACAAAACATACCACGGTTTGAAAATATTTCGGATTAAATAGAAACATTTTTGCTTGTGAAGTATGACGTCATCAACCGATGACGTTGGTGCTTGGCTGAGAGATAACCTATTAACTTGCAGTTATTTTGAAACGGGTTCGAAGTGTTAATGTCAACCAGATACAATGCTACAAACAATCAATTACATGGTGCTTTGTCAGAAATGTAGTGGATCTTTCTTTATGACGTAATATCGAATCAATGTAACCATGTGTGTAATTCAAATACATCGAAATTCGGATTCAGCTTTTCAAAAACCACAAACCTGCCGATTTTCATCCAGCTCCAAGATGGGTATCACAAAACCAAACATCTTGTCTTTGCGTAGCACAGCCTATTACAGCTAAACAGTTACCAAACCTAAGTGAAAATCCACCAAGACCAGTCGGTGAAATGAAGAGCAACCGTTGAAGACTGCAATCCGGAAGCTCAGCTATTTATTTCATGATGAGCCAAGCACGATGCTGATAAGACGAGGAATAAACGTTAGACAAGTTTCTTACTTTTCCTCTCAGCACCTTCAGTGGCAACTGCAGTTGTTTTTGAACTTCTCCGACGTTTCTTTTTCTCTATAAATCGTCAATACAATTTAGTGCATTCAATTCAACATCACTGCCCACGTCACACTAAAACCCTACCATCCCTCAGCAAGTGTGACAAAAGTCAACTAAAACGCTTCCTCGATAGCCGCTATATGACTTCTGGAAACTCTCAAGCTAACCAAGGCACTTTAAAAATAAGATAACTTATCACAAATCAAATGACTGTGTGTGGATGGAAGAATAGTAAGAGAAAAATCTGAGGCTCTACGATAAAGAGAGAAGTGGATGGTGAGGCGAGAGGAACAGACAAGATCTAACCACCAATAATAATATTCATAAAGGTTTCCTTCAATCGAGCTGAACTTCCAATTTATATCAAAACAAATTTGTAAACAACAAACCAACTTAAAATTCATTAACTTGTATGCATAGGCCAGTGTTTCTCAAACTTTTCTGGCCCATGGAGCACTTTTTAAAGGAAAACATCCACTGGACAACTTTAGTATGCGCTGACACCAGCTTTACGTAAAATTGCTTTTGACTTGGACTAGTGAACTCCAGGGGACGTTCATTATTTTGTTATGCATCATGGGCTTGGTAGCGAACTATCTCGACATTTTATTCATGTGAAGGCAATGCGTGGAATCAACATATTCAATCTGGCGTATGAATAGTTACAATGTGTCACATTCATCATCATCATCAACCAGTTTTAATCCGGTTTTTCCTCGTGTCCGAAGGTGGCCGGATGCACCTCATTCCTTCAGCAATCGCTCCCACTCCCTCTCTCCATCTCGCGCGATCTGTAGCTTCCTCCACCCTCAACCCAATCTTCTTTATATTATCCTCGACTTGTTTCTTCCATGCTTGCTTCGGCCGTCCTCGCTTTCGTGGTCCATTCACTTCAAACACCATTGCCTTCTTCAAAATGCTCTCATCATCTTTCCTAACCACATGTCCATACCATCTTACTCCATTCGCTTTAGCCATTTTATCTAAAGCTTCCTTCAGACCCAGCATTTTCATCAGCTCCTCAGTATTCTTTCTATCCACTAGTTTTACTCCACACATTGATCTCACCATAGCTCTTTCAGTTCTTCTCAAAATTACCATTTCATTTTCCCTCAAACACCATGTCTCACTTTCATGTAACATTGCTGATCTTACGCAACTACGATATACCATCCCTTTCATTTTCAAAAAAAAACTTCTCCCAAGTAACAACTCTCCGCATTCTCTAAATTTATCCATCCGATCCTTACTCTTGCAGTCACTGCAGTTTCACACCCACCACTAGCATTCAGCCTATCTCCAAGATAACAAAAACCCTTCACAGTCTCCACTTCATCACACAATACCTCCACTGGTTCTTCCTTTCCGTCTCCAATATCTTCACATCTTTACATACAAACTGTTGTGCAAAACTGCAAGATACTTTTTTCATTTTGGTGCATCTCACATGAATCCACTTCTTCCAGAGCATGCACCACACCGCGTTAGACATAACTCTTTTCCCACATATTCCACACGGATCCACCCTGCTACGCACAACCTCCCCCTTTGCACCACTCACCATCATCTTAGTCTTTCTAATATTTATTCTCAATCCCTTGCTTTCCAATGCATCTCTCCACCTTTGGAATTTCTCCCTTAGATCCTCCAAATTTTCGCTCATTAGCACAAGATCATCCGCGTACAAAATTTCATTCAATAGTCCCTCTCTTGCATGTTCTGACACTGCATCAACCACAATAGCAAATATCAATGATGATAGCACAGACCCTTGATGCACACCAACCCTTACCCCAAATTCCTCCGAAAAACCCGATCCAACTCTGACTTTCGTCCTTGAACCCTCATACAAGCTCATTAATGCTTTCACCAACACTTCTGGCAAGCTTTTCCTTCTTAATGCCCATTTTCATCACTTTTCTGGGAACCCTATCAAACGCTTTTTCCAAGTCCACAAAACACATGTACAGCTTTTTCTCTCTTCCACGAAACTCCTCTTGCATCCTTCTCAAAATAAACAAAGCATCAGTCGTGCCCTTCCCAGGCATAAAGCCAAATTGCATGTCATCAATCTTCACTAATTCTCTTAATCTCTTCTCTAGCACTCTCTCGACTATCTTCATTGCATGCTCCAGCAGCTTTACTCCTCTATATGCTCCACAATCCATCACATCTCCCTTTCCTTTAAAGATTGGAACAACAACACTTGTTTTTCCATTCCATTCATTATAATGTAAAATCAGTGATCTCTCCCCGCACAAGTTTGATCCAGGTGCAACAGAGCATTGGTGCAAATCCTGATAAACATATCCAATTATCCATCCGACTTTTTAGAGCAGGAGAGATATATCTCCTTACTTTTTCGTAACCTTTAACGCTCGAAGTCTGGGTTCGTTTGTCTATGCTCCTGTTAACAAGGTGAAAGCGTAGGAAAAGTTATAGTCGAAACTTGGACTGCAGACCATCTGGCTACCTAAACAGTAGGATGCCCCCTTTTTGGGCAATTTCTTTGAAATTGAATTGCGTTTAGACCCTGTCCTCCAGCTTTTCTAAATCGCACCCCTTTAAATAGTTAATTATGCATAAAATTTGACTGGGAAGAGCTAGATATGCATTGTTGGTATTCATTTTTAATGTTTTTTTGGAGAAGAAGACAATTGTAACCTTTATTTTATCGTTTAAGCAACTTGATTTTTTTCATGATTTACTTAAGTGTCAGAATTTGATGCGCTCTGAAATAAAACAGTCGTGTGGACCACCAAAGTATTCAATTTTGTGCAACCAATATCCACATAGAAGAAACCATGCACAAAACAGGTTACAAATAAGTCACAGGGGACACAAATGCACAACATGAAAGGTATCAGATTATGCGAAAGCAGGCACACAAAAGGATGTAAAGTACACGCAGCAAGCAATGCACAAAACGTGACACACTATCATTGTTCAAAAGATCTTGCAACTAACTCTCTTGCATTTTCTAACCATCGCTTTTTTCTTGCAGCCAAAGAACACAAGTCTTCACCCATTTGGCGCTTCTGTCCAGCTATTTGGCTTGTTGCCTTTGTTGTCAGTTTTACTCCACGTTCCACTGCTTGAGTATGATTTGGATAACTAAGTTGCAGTGGTTGTTTGAGAAATTGCTTGATATTAGTGCAAGTCTTTGTCAATGATGGTTCATGCCAATTTAGGACTCCTTTATTGTTTGAAAGATAAGTAATAGCTGTTCGTCCTTTTTCATAAATGTCAACGATTTCGGTGTATCACTTTGCATTAAAATCACATCGGGGAAGATGAAACTCTCGAAGGGAAGTATGATTGTGGACTATCCTAATAAACTCCAACAATGTATTTTGCAAGTATTTTGACATTGGAAAACCCATCTATATACGAAGTATAAAAGCACGATCATAGATGGACCAAAAGTGCTTTTTCAAGAAATCGAATCCATGCAAAAGCGGTTTGGT
>CAXFYD010000117.1:0-17709 GCA_964006365.1 Trididemnum miniatum | reverse complement strand
TCTCCGTTCACTTCAAAACACTGTTTAACCAGGGCTAAACCCTTCGGCATACAACACTACACTGCAAATAAAATTGGGTAGAGCTCTTGGTAAAACTCTACTCAACCCAATTCATATTTGGGTAAAACACGTTTTACCCAAAATATTTTGGGCATAAATCGATATGCCCAAAACATAACTTAAATAATTTTTTTGGGTAAAAAAGATTTTGGGTAAACATGAAATTTTGTGGGCAAATACAATTTCTACCCAATTTTTTGGGGGTAAACACACCTTCTACCCAATTGCGACTTTTTCGCTTTTGGGTAATTTTTTATACTTAACAAAATAATTTTGGGTATTTTTGAAAATTACCCAAACGTAAAAAATTTCGTTGCATTATTAAAAAATTTTACCCAATTTTATATTGAACACAAAAAAAATTTACTCAAACATCCAAGTTCGAAATTCTGAAGAATATTTAGTGAATACGTAACTTTCACTGGTGTTTCCTTTGCTGTATGCAGCTGAAACCTATACCATATAGCGTTATGCAGATGATGAAGGCAGCAGCAGCGTGATGCAATTTTTCCTCGGGGTCATAAGAGTCAAGCAACCGCCCTTATACCGACGGATAAATCAAAATCTAAACAGTGGACTTTTATTGTTACTCAGATTTACGAAAACAAACAGCATTCATATGAATTCTCGATATACCCTGCTGCTGCTTTGACTCCTGTAAGGTCAAAATTAATACACTTTGGAATAAAATGCGGTGAAGTTTCATCTAAAAACTGCGCATAAAGAAGGACTTTCTGTCTTTAAAATATCGTTTCAGATGTTGACATTTTGATAAATAATTGAGCGTAGCAGTTTCGAGGTGCTATAAAGGGGGAATCTTATAACTTTCTTTGCCCTGAAAGATTGGCTTGGACCGAACAGGCGTGTTTAGAAAACCTGCTATCACTTGGCCACCTGCCATATTTGAGTGGCGTAGCCAAGGGTGGGAGGTACCGGGTCCATGCACCCTTAAATTTTACGAAAACAGAAAAAAAAACGACGTAAAAACTAGCACTCACTTTGCTTACATTAAGCTATACAGCATTAGTCATGAACCCCTTCAAATATTTTTTGGCGACGCCACTACGACCTGTCTATTTCCTGAAGGTGCGCGAATCCTGTTAGGTGCCTTTCCCAACTGAACAACTAAACTAACTGACTTGTTTTTTGCACGGTTGTTTCAATGCTCGACGTCAAACAAAGAAGTTGAATTACAGATCTCGAGTCTTACTAAGCTATTTTGGCTGTTAAAAGCTATTATCTGATATACTGTACGTGCATCTATTGGCCAATCAATTTAAAGTGATAGGCTCACCTATGCTGTGCAAGTAAAAAAGTTTTAGTGGGTTGGGTGCACTAATTTTTTCTCTGGACAACAGCCCCGGATTAAAAAAAGGGAATTAATCTAACCTTATATAGGCTCAGTATAAACGAACAGTGTGGAGAACAAACCGACAAGCTCGCTTTTACTGTCGTCAGGAAAAGGCACTTGGTGCTTGGTGGAGCTACTTTTTCTTTTTGTTGCATAGAGTGATCTAAATATTATTAGATACGCTGTTTTCAGATAGGTTGGTAGCTGAGCAAATGCGCGTACACTAAAGATTATAGGCTAAAACATTGACTGTTAGAAATTTAAGCAACGCAGTAAAAAATTTGCAAGAGGGATGGTTGAAACTGAAGAACTTGAACGTTATGGAAAAAAATCTTAACAGCCATAATGCAATACAGTTCACAACAGTTCCAATGATTTCATCTTTGTTTATAGAATTTCTTGGCTGTTGCACAAACAAATGTGAGGTAGGCATTAACGTTTAGGCCCCAGAAAACGTTTTAGTAAAACGAAGTATGGAAATAAGCAACCAGATTATCGAAAAGCTCACTTGTGCAATATCTCCTTTAACATTCGCAACACTACCAGTACTGGTAGCGTATTTAGGGGGGCATTGGGCCATGCCCCCCCTTTTGACTCTGCCTTTTAGTAAACAAGAACAAAATTAATTGTGCCAAGTAACTGAAATATGCCATACTCTTTTGATGGTTTCTGTAGCTTATGGCTAGGGACGGATCTAGGGGGTAGGATGAGGAGTATGCATCCTCTACCAGCCATTTTCAAAGTTGTTTTGGATGTATACAATTTTTCCATAATTTCGGACCTCTTCGATAGCGATAAGCCTTACGCCTTGAGCACGCATAATTGAAAATGTGCGAACAAAATGCATCATATTTTGCGAAGCACTCAGATTAGGGTCAAACAATTTGAACAAAATTTGCCTGAAAATTATTCAAAACGCATTAAAATAATCATTAGAGCATGTAAATTTTCAAAATTTTTCCGAGGGAACATGCTCCCGGACCTCCCTTGAGACTTTCTTGCTTCTCAATCAGCTTCAAATTTGTTTTGCCGAAAAAAATACTCTTGTAAAAAGTGTGGAAATTATGGCTCTTCCCTTTTAAAATTTCTCGCTACGCCACTGAACACATACCATTGGCCTTCAAGTTTAAACCAATCTGAAAAGTCTCACGGCGCTAAAGAGAATAGATTACATTCGAAATACCTAACTATATACAGGTAATAGAATAGCAATCGCAAAATATAGCTTCTTTTGCCAGCTTGAAAGCCATACTTTTGTGTGACAAATCATAGGCAATTCAAGATAAAATTGGACTACATTTGTTCATTTGCAGAGAGTGTTTTATTTTAATTTAAGAAAATATTTATTTGCGAAGAACCTGTACACTGACCACTGCTTGCAGCGAAAATAAAATCAAATTTAAAAAAATATTGGGTATAGAGTACCCAATATGACGTATTTTCAAAAATGCCACTAGTGAAATATTATTATGATTCTTTGTTTTATATACAAATCGGAACATGTACAGTAGTAGTAGAACATCAAAATCGCTTCGTGTGAGATCCTCCGTAAGAAATGCAATGGTAAGTATAGGCGTTAACTAGACCCTGAAGCATAACACACTAACTCATCCAGTACTCAGCAAATGAGCGATGATGGCAGCAAGAATAATTTTTGGGTTTTCGTTGCCTAAAAACATTCGGGTAGGGAAAACCCAATAAAATTAATTGGGGTCTTGACTTGGGCTAAAATAGCCCAACGCATAATGGTTAGTAGTCAGTCAGTATACTCCATTTGGGTAATCTGCACCCAACTTAAAAAATTGGGTTTCTCAACGTTAATACCCAAAATGTTTACCCAAAAAAATACCCAATTTTATTTGCAGTGTACGGTCCATCATCCAGTATTTATCGATCATATTGTCAGCGAAGTAGTTCTTTGTCATTCGTTGATAATTACTTACCTAGGCCTATATCGTGACGTTTAAGAACTAAGCGACAAGAACCATGCCAATAAAAATGTCATCCTTCAAAACTACCTATGCGTATGCTCACCATGCATTGTTTAAAAAGTGCACTTGACAAAAAAAATGATGATACAGAAAAGTAGATAGAATCAAAATCAATCAGCAATATCATTCAAAGACAGATGGCAGGAGTGCAGTTATTAGTAAATTTTAAAAAAAGGTTAAAAGTTAGTTTACAATAAAAGGAAAAAATTTCCAGCTTTGATTTTTCAGTTGGCTGGCGTAGTTTGCACTCCATTAACGGTAGCAAAAACGCCATGATTTATTCCACTAGTTTTGTACTTACAGGATTGACAGAAACATCGTGAGATACTTGGGCAGATGCTGATGTGCTCCCAGACACAAATGTAGTTCGAGGTTTATATTTTATTGCACCTAAAAAAATATACAGTTAATCTTTACTGGTGAAAAAATCAATGCCGCAGTCTGTAGTTACAGTTATGTACAGCAAATGTAGAGTTTGCAAACTTTAGACCCAATCAAAATCAAGTTTTCATACTGCTTGCAATAACACGTCGAAGCGTGTAACCAGTGACGCGGTTTCTCTCCACGACTTAGCGCCTGACCAACAGAGTTTCGAACACCTAAGCAACGTTGTGCTGGTGGAAAGCCGTTGGCGACAAGTTCGCTTTGACCGGCCGAGAATGTAATCCCTGAGCTTTCGAGCCATTGCGAATATTCGTTTGACCTACTACAACAATATGGGGTCTGAATCCTTTAAAGTTTTTTTTTTTTTAACATTTGGTATGATTTCCGTCTTCCCAATTCACGTAACTGCTGGCATGAGAAATGGGGATAAGTTAAAGATATCGGAGAATCTATGAGGTAAGTTGATACCGTCCAAATCATGCTTTAGTTTGATTTTCAACATTAATCTGAAACTAGTTTTATCAAAACGATGTTGCTGCTTTGACTACTTCTGAGCCATTCCATTACGCGAGTGACCGGCAGTACAAAGCCTTTCTGCGTTTGGTGGAATGAAAAGGTTTTGAGAGAGTTGGCACGTTATCGTTATTAAAATACAACTGGGGCGATATTGCGAAACGTAGAAATTTTATTTGTGCTGGATTTATTTCGTTTGACCAGTTGGTCCCCAGTTTAATCAATCTACAAAAACTAACGTGCATTTCACAAACACTTACTTCGAGTAGCGACGTTGTTCGCGGTAGATGACGCTTTCCGTCTGCACAAACAGTGTTGTTTATTTTATTGTGTAAAATTGAATGACCCTTTATATAAATCTATAATATCATTATGCCATTATGCAGTAATTAGCAATTAGTGTTGCCTCCCAATATGGCTAAAATTGTCAGTAGGCTGACAAGGAAAGCTCTAAACATATTTGTTCAGGCAATCAGCAGCAAAACTCATACATGAGTCGGTGAACATTGAATTATTTCAAGTCCTTTTTCGTTGCGAGATGGTGTTTTTAAGCGAAATCGATTTTCAGCGGAAAAGCTGTAGTGATTAGGCAAACTGTTTGACCAAAGCGATCTTGATATTTTCTCGGAAAGGTTTATGATGGCAGACAGGACGGTTGGGGTTTGTTCGTTGGTGGTTTTAGTACAAACAATAAAGTCATTGAAAGCGCTAAAAATTCTGAAAAACATGTATTTTTAGCTGTTTGGTCTGGTCCTGACTCAGTTTTCTTCTCTCTGCATCATGGTTAAGAATTAAAATAAGTTTATAGCATTGACAATCTTGGCACCAGAAGAAAATTAGAGGAGAGTCCAAGCAGAAACCAGATTAGTTTTAAACGTCTCTTGGTTGTATTGTTTATAATAAAATAATTATCATAATGATATAAAAGCATTTTTCCGTCAATGCTATCCTGTTTTTTAAATTTGCAGTTGCAATTACAAGTTCAACAATGTAGTAAAGAACGTAAACAAAAAACTTGGAGAACTGAAAACAGCAATTCACGCATTTTTGAATTGCTTTTCATGTTATCGTATTACTTTTAGGGTGTTGTCATTAAAAATGAGAGTGACGAGTTTATCGTAGAATTGGTGAAGTACATTTTTGGCAAATGATACTTACAAATTAGGATGATATTAAAGGATCATTTTAATATATAAGAGCGATGAATTGCACATCTCTTTTGATTGAAAGTGTATTTGCAGCAATTGTTATCAGCATTATAAGGAGTAGCAAAATCATGTGATTTGAGCAAGAACCAAGAAGACTATTTTTGCAATTTTCAAAAATGCGAACGACTTCACAAATTCTTATTATTGATGAATAAAAAACAGCTAAAAATAGTTGAAAACCAGTCACATTCGTTGCACCTGCGCTATGTCAGACATTGAAGCAGAGTGCCATAAAGCAAACTCACAGTTAACGGGTAGCATTGGTATTTCGAGTGATAAACATTTTGTCATTCTTCGCGTAATCAAAGAAGAATAATCAATGACAATAAAAGATGTGAAGACCAAATATCGCTTCATTTCCGAATGATTTCACGGAAAACAAAAAGTTGCTGTTAATTTTTGTTTAACTTTTATTAAAACTATGTGAAAATTAGACAATGAACCATCACACCAATAAATTTCATAAAAAACTAACCTTTTGTAAATTACAAGAATAGGTAAGCACGCTAGAAGCACTCCAGCTACAGCTGCACACACTGCGATTATTACAGTGTTTGTATTGTTGCGGTCTCTAAAAGAAGAATCAGTTGGACGTGGCTGACCTGACGGTGAAACTGATGACGCATCGACAAAGCAAAATCCGTCAACTGCAGTGTCACTGCTTTTTCCTTGGCAAGACACTGCCATAATCTGCCGAAAAAAGGGAACAAAAAATTTTTAAATTTTTGGTACATTTCTTGAGAAAAAAAGAGCGTCGGAAGGTGGGGGCTGAAGCCCCTCCTATATTTTTTTAGCCTCCCCAAAGAAATTTTGAGCCCCCTTCCCACCCACCCTTTTTATCAATGAAGAAAAGAAACGAATAACAAGTGACGCGATAAGCCATTGTTGAAGTGCATTATGGGGCTGCACTGTAGCTGTAAATTTTTGAAAAAAGGGGGGGTTGAAAGGGGGCTCAAAATTTCTATGGGGGGGCTGAAAAAATATAGGAGGGGCTTCAGCCCCCACCTTCCGACGCTCTTTTTTTCTCACGAAATGGGGTCCTGCCAAACACCGCAAGGAACTACAAAGTATACTACAAAGTACTTTTAAACCTTCAAAATGCTTGAAAACGCTACAAGGTACTTTTATAGCAACTACAAGGTAGTTGAAAACAGCACAAGGAACTACAAGGTACTTTTAAACCAAGTGCAAGTAGCTGAATACACTACTAGGAGCTACAAGGTACTTTTATAGCTACTACGAGGTAGTTGAAAACAGCACAAGGAACTACAAGGTGCTTTTAAACCAAGTACAAAGTAGCTGAATACACTACAAGGAACTACAAGGTACTTTTAAACTAACTACAAGGTACTTGAAAACACTCCAAGGCACTTTTAAACCAACCACAAGGAACTACAAGGTGCTTTCATACCAACTACAAGGGAGTTGAAAACAGCACAAGGAACTACAAGGTACTTTTAAACCAACTACAAAGTAGCTGAAAACAGCACAAGAAACTACAAGGTACTTGTAAATCCAGTACAACACTTTTAAGGTAAATTCAAACCAACTACAATCCCCGACCCCAACCCCAAACCCCCGACTCCACCCCCTCCCAACTCCACCCCCCCCCCCGACCCCAACCCCCCAACTCCAACCCCCCACGACTCCAACCCTCCGACCCCAATCCCCGCAACTCCAACCCCCGACCCCAACCCCTCTACCCCAACTCCCCGACGCCAACCCCCCGCCCCTCCCCCCAACTCCAAACCCCCCGATCCCAATTCCCCCGACCCCAAACCCCCGACCCCAAACCTCAGCAAATCCCCAAACCTCCAACTCTGACTCTTTTGACCCCCCCACACGCAGTGTTTTCGATACCTTATAGTTCCTTGCGATGTTCCTGACGCCCTTGTCGTTAGTCTATAAGTTCCTTGTAGTTCCTTGCGGTGTTTTTAACTGCCATGTAGTTGGTTTTAAAGTACCTTGTAGTGTTTTCAAGTACTTTGTAGTTGGTTTAAGAGCACCTTGCAGCTCTTAGCGGTGTTTTCAATTACTTTGTAATTGGTTTAAAAGTACCTCGTAGTTCCTTGTAGTGTTTTCAAGCGTTTTGTAGATTTAAAAATATCTTGTAGTTCCTTGTAGTGCTTTCAAGTACCTTGTTGTTGGTTTAAAAGTATCTTGTAGTTCCTTGTAGTGTTTTCAGCTACTTTGTACTTCGTTTAAAAGTATCTCGTAGTTCCTTGTAGTACCTTGTAGTTCTTTGCACTGTTTTCAGTACCTTGTAGTTCCTTGCGGTGTTTAGTAGGACCGACTTTGTGTACGAAGCTCTGAGAGCTTTATTATGATGTCACAGTTAAATTTTCTCCAAGTTTAAAGGAAACTTTTGGGCAGATAACAGCGAAACAACAAAATATCAAATTAGAATTAGCTCGTTTATCTTAGAAGCAGTGGCGTAGCGAGAAATTTAAAAAAGGGAGGTCATAATTTCTACATTTTTTCCAGCATTTTTTTTTTCGGCATAACAAATTTGAAGCTTATTGAGATACAAGAAAAACTCTAGGGGGTCCGGGGGCGTGCTCTTCCGGAATATTTTTGAAAATTTGCATGCTGTAACGGCTATTTTAGTGCTTTTTGAATAATTTTCAAGCAAATTTTGTTTAAATTTTTTGACCCTAAATCTGAGTGCTTCGCCAGATATGATGCATTTTTTTCGCACATTCTTGATTATGCGTGCTGGCGTAAGGCTTTATTGCTATCGAAGAAGTTCAATATTATAGAAAAACTGTATGCATTAAAAATATTTTTGAAAATGACTGGTGGTGGATGCATACCCCTCATCCTACTCCCCTGGGTATAGGCTACAGAAACCCAAAAAAGAGTCAGGCATATTTTAGTCACTTGGCACCATTAGTTTTGTTCTTTTTTACTAAAAAACAGCGACAAAAGAGGGCGGCATGGCACAATGCCTCGCCCCCTTAAGTTTGCTCCTGTTTAGGAGCCTGAGACTAGGATCTTGTGAACGGATAATAAGTTAATTCAAAGGAGGTTAACACGTTTACAAACGTCGATCTGGGTACTGTGTGTTATGCTAGGTAGAGAAAAGCTTGAGTTCGTCAAGCAATCTCCAAGTGACTTATGCTTAAGTACAGTGTATGATACGCAAGATGTATGATGTTGCGATAACAAGGAGGGGGATCTGGTAGGCTTCGCCCCCCAGACGTTGGTACGGTAACACAAATTTCAGTCCCCCCCCCTAATTAAAAGTACTTCCAACGTCACTGTAACAGACACTCAACGAAGTGCTCGTTGAGAGCAGCTACCTGCCAACAGTCCACAATGGGATTGGCCTACTACTGTAAAAGCCTGTCCCAAAGTCTCAATAGTGAATGCCTGCCTTAATCTTCTGATTGACCATGACTGTGATACAAAACTTCAAGTAGGCCTTACTGGTTTGGGAAAGTTTTGGAAAGCAATTTTTGACTCTTTCGTTTGAGTCGAACCGAATTTGAAGCCCAAATGACCAATTTTTCTACTCCAAAAACAAAGGTTATTTCAAGTTCTTTAACCGAAAAATCAATCACTTGAGAAGGAATGCGAAGTGAGCTTGCGCTCTTGGAGTCAGCCGTCGGCCACTCATTTCATCTATTTAATGCGATCGGTCCATTCGCGAATGGAACTCGCCAAGTAAGTCTGTTATACATTCGCACTGTTGCTAGGCCTTGTCCTGTTATGATTTGATATGCAGATTGTCCTAACCATCTGAACGAGTTTTGATTGTTATTGTTTGTTTTTTTTTTTTCGGTCCGCCGGTACAAAACGATTGGAACCACTGGCATATAACGCTCCTATTAAAAACTTATGACACCGTTTTGTAAAAGTGTAAACATTTCAGTTTGTAACTAAAAATTTGTGAGTGCAATCTATTTATTATCATGCAATTTACTTTCAACTGCCTTCTAATTTTTATCAATTTCGTGATGCTTTAATGAAAAATGACGTAGTAATGACATCATCTTTCACGTCATTTTATCAAAGCAAGCATTCGGTGAATAGGCAAAAGTTTGCTAGAGCAATTTGTTATCAATATAATAATGGTAAATGTCGTTTAATTATTAATATATTTGTAGTCTTTTTATAAATATGACGTCAAAAACACGATCTTACTAAACACCGCAAAGGACGACAAAAGACCTCAGATTAATGTACTAAACTCCGCAAAGAGCGACAAAGGACCTTAAATTGATCTACTAAGCACCGCAAAGAATAAAAAAGGACTTGGAATCATACCATAACAAAGAACGACAAAAAAATTTAAATTAGGGTTAGGTTAGGGTTAGGGTAAGGCTAAGGTTAGGATTAAGTTAGGGCTAAGGTTAGGGTTTTAGGGTCCTTCGTCGTACTTTGCGATGTTTAATACATCAGTTTGAGGTCCTTTGTCGTCCTTTGCGGTGTTTCAGTCCTTTGCGGTGTTTAGTAGGACCCTCAAAAACACGCCAAATATTACGTCACATTTCAAGAATCAGCTAAGTTCCTATATGCAAACTCGAGTATGGCTTTAGGTATCGCAATAGCCACAAAGTTTGTTGAAAACACCAAAGTTGGTTTTAACACTGCTGTAGGTGTCCTAAAAAGCATAAGTTTAAGCCTCATTTCTGGAGGTTCCCCTAGCTCGATTTTTTGCACTACTTTGAGAATCGCAATTCACAATTGGAAACGGTTGTGTTGAGTTCACGCTTTATACAAAAATTAAACGATTTCAACAGAATTCCGGTCTCGGTACGTCTAATTCTTCAAAACAATTTAAGATCTAAAATTTTTAATCTAACAAAATACGAAAATTTTATGAAAATAGCCATGCGGCATTTTGAGTTTGAGTGAAATCACAGCTAAATTCTTATATTTACAAGCGAAATGACAAAATATGATTTACCTTGAACATTACGTTGCCTTCTTCAAAGTTGTGCAAGTCGACTGTAACGTTAAAAACATTCGATGTTCCGTTAAAATCGATCACACTTTGGATCACTTCAGCGGATGATTGCGAACTGATTGCAACAATCTGATAAATCGTTTGCAGTTAAATGTTTGCATGGTACAGCATTACAAGCTTTAACCATTGGCAAGAATTGAATTCACTTGTAATTTGATACCACAGAAGATAGGAAGCTAAACGACTTCTTACCGCTAGCTTGCGTGGTGCCTATGTTCAAAATGTATGTGTTTAAATTCCCGGCATTAATTACTTGATGTTTACTCCAAATGGCAGGAAACTGAATTTTCGAAATTGGTAACACCTATGACCTTAGAGCATTGGCCTACGTCAAAAAAGTTTTAACATGGTTAACAAAATGTAAGCAACATGCAAAATGATTTTTAATTACAGTATGGCATTAGAGAGATAAATACACATGAAGAGTTTTTTTAATTTATGTCATTCAAGAAGAGATCAAATTTTCCCATGCCCCATAAAAGTCTGCTTACACGAAGTTTTTTTGTAGCAAAACGAAATTCGACTCGCCTCGGTGTAACAAAGCGGACCGTTTGCACGGTATTATTTTTGCGGCGGTGCGGCGTTATTCGTCAACGCTGTTTGCTACCTTTGTAATGGCGACCTAGAAATCCAAAATTTTTTCAGCAAAGATAGCTAGTACTTGCTAAGAACAAGCACTGTCAAGTTTATAATCAGTTTTATTATTGCTTGGAATGTTGCAATAACTTTCACGTGCAGCATGCTTAGCTTGACCTAGATAATTATAATAAACAAAAAACCAGCTCGACTGCGCTGGAAAAATAAAACGTGAAACGGGGGTAAGAGCAGCTGTTGGGGTGTCAGCAACTCTTTAATAAAACGTTTTTGATAAAAACACAATTTGTAAAAATAGAATGTTATACAGGGTGGGGCAAAAAAACCTCCCACATTTTAAATTTTTACTATGGCAATGCTGTTGCAGTTATTCGCCTAGTTTAAATAAATTCATTTATTAATGAAATGCCATTTTGTTTTACAGAATAAAAATTTTGAATTTGGTTAGGGTAATTGGTGAATTATTGAATTTTTTTCGAAAAGTGAAATGTGGGAGGTTTTTTTGCCCCACCCTGGTATTTTGGGCATGTGATCACTACAATAAACTCGTAAATTCAAGAACAAAAAGTTTTATCATTAAAGTGTAACCGAATGCCATATAACGTAAGCCTACATTGCAGGAAACCCTGCTGCAACATTAAAGCTCAAAGGGACAAAAGTGTTTTGTTCTCACAGCAAGTAATGTTACTCTATCAACATACCCGGTAAGTAATGTTTCGATGTTCGGAACGGTCATACTCCCATTCAATCACACACGCTGAGTTCAAGGAACTGGTCGAGTTCACCACTTGAGCAAAAGGCACTTTCCCTGGTATTCCTGGTGCAGTTCTAGCTTGGACAGTTTTCGAAAATGCGACGTTTGTGCAACCAGTTTTTCTCACAGAAACCTGCAAGTTGTGAAAATTTTAAACGTTTTATGGAAATATCGAATTGAGATTTTGTGGGCTTAAATCACGGCGTAAAATTATTTTTTACAAGCGATAAAATCTCAGTAAAATCATCTCCCAAGCATACGCTACTCAGATTCAAACAAAGTCTTATCCGAAAAAGCTTTTACATTTTTGTGTTTGTGTTTTGCCTTGTAAAGTACAAAGAGTAAACCAATTTGTTAAAGGTCTGTAGATAATGTTGATCCGAAGTATTGTCTTTGTTGACTTCACACAGCGGCTTTTTTACAACCAAGGTCATGGGTAGTTGATGATCAACTTGCTTTTTTTACACTGGTCATAAAAGTCGTGGTTAAACCTAGCGGGTTTGATGCTCCAGAGATCCAGAGACAGACGCTCTATCCACTCGGACATCTCATCAGTTGTTTTGAAATAAATCAAGGGCTATTTCATTTTAAACATTAAATTAATACGCGTATGTATTGTTGCAATGTGTGACATTGTACTACTCCAACCATTGAGTAATGAACTTTTCATTTTATTTTTTGAAACACAATGCTTCAGTACAAAACGACTTGTGTTTACTGTTTAATATAGGCCTACAGTACTTGTTTTCAACCAGCATAAAAACCAAAAGTGGTTACTATTGCCCAACAATTTGCAGTTGCATCCCCATATTATAATTTGTCATTAGTGATAGGCAATGGAGCAGTCAACATTACAGCGACAAACAAGGGGGTCGGCGAAGCCCCTCAGGATAGGATAGGTATTTCTAAAAAGTAAGCACCCAGTCAAAAAAATCACCGTACGCAACTGCTGAGGACGCCCCAGTAATAGTAGATGGTCCATTTCAAACAGAAAATGGTGAGCAATTGGTGAGCCGGAAAATGACGTCATACGTTGTAAGCAACCTACGCGTCGGCGTATCTGAAAAACGATATATTTTCGTTCTTTTAGAGATTACGTTTAGTAATTCGTGGCAATATCATTACGAAGAATTTCATAGTTTAGTTGACAACGTACTTGCAAATTTAATTGCATTGACATAATAATTGCTTGTTTACTAATTGACATAATTTGATTTTATGTATGTTTAGTTATGTAAATCGCTTTTATCTTTAACGTTTTTAAGTTTGGAAATTGCAAGTTTGCATTCAAACCCAAACTATTCATTAATTTTCAACACGAATTCTTTTCATGTGTTAATTTTTTATTATTTTGTTTTATTTAAAAAACTTTTTTATTATTAAATAAGTTATGTAAAGATTTAATTACTTCTAAAATTTTTGCTGCAGTATTGCAATTAGAAATTTAATAGTTTTTTAATTTTTATTTTATGATAAAAAAATCTTTTTGTTACAGCATTGCAATTAAAAACTTAATAGTTTTTTTGTTCAATTTTTATTTTATGATGAAAGAAATATTTTTGTTACACTATTGCAATTAAAACTAAATAGTTTTTTTTTTTTAATTTTATTTTGCAAGTATTTTCATCATAAAATAAATTACATAAAGATTTAATTACTTCTAAAATTTTCGATACAATATTTCAATTAAAAACTTAATAGTTTTTTTTTAAGTTTTATTTTATAACAAAATAAATATTTTGTTACAGTATTGCAATTAAAACCTTAATATTTTTTTTTTAATTTTATTTTGTAAGTATTTTTATTATAAAATAAATTACATAAAGATTTAATTACTTCTAAAATTTTTGTTACAGTATTGCAATTAAAAATTCAATAGTTTTTTTTTTTAATTTTTATTTCATAACGAAAGAAATATTTTGTTACAGTATTGCAATTAAAAATTTAATAGTTTTTTTTTTAATTTTTTTTTGTGATGAAAGAAATATTTTTGCTACAGTACGTATTGCAATTAAAAATTTAGTAGTTTTTCTTTTAATTTTTATTTTATGATGAAAGAAATATCGATTTCATACTTCTTAGTTAAAATTATTGCTGCATTTTAGTTTTACATATGTGATAGAATTTATACTTTAGTTATTTTGATAATTCTAAAGTTGTTGTTACATTATTTCTTCTCCCGTATTTTAAAAAACTTTTACGTTAATAGTATTATTTACCAGTTCAATAACTTAGGGAACTATTGTTATCTTCCTTTAATGTATTAGTTTTTTTTTAAAGTATTTTTATTATGAAATAAATCATAAAAAAATTTGATTATTTCTAAAATTTTTGTTATTGTATTGAATTTCAGTTATTAAAAGTTATGCTTTTGTTATGGTTTTGTGCAAAAAATATTGAGGGTTGCTGAGTTGACTTGATCACAAACATACGACCAGACGGAGTCGCTGACTTGGTCACAAACAAAAGACTAGATGCAGTTTCTGAGTTGCTGTCAACAGTTACGTTGTTACGTACCACAAATATAAAATCATGTTATCTATTTAAATTTGGACAAAATACACACTAACGATTTTTACTAACAAAAAATATAAAGGAAAACAGGTATTTGACTTTCATGGAAGTTAGTGTATATTGCGCAATAGTGTGTAAGTTTGTTTATATTGGTTCAAAAACGTCATGGATGCTGAAATAATTTGTGATATCTGTCATAAAAAGTTTGTGAAGAAGGCCAATTTGAACCGACATGTGAAAACAATACATGAGAAGAAAGAAGACTTTGTATGTATGAAATGTCAGAAAAACTTTTATTAGAGGAGATGCATCATTTAAAACGTCACCAGCAAAAGTGCGGAAAACGTAGAAGATGTGGAGCACAATTTGATTCGCTGACAGATTTTGCAAAACATTCTTGCAAAAGAAAACACTCTGAAAACGAAAAAAACACCAACTAAAAAAGCAAGAAACTCGTATCGAAAACCGAATTACACTGGCGATCTTCGAGCAAAGAACCGGAAGGAGTTTGAGGTTTTAGAAAATGAACACTTGGATGAAGAGGACCCAGAATTGCGGGAGTTTCTTTCAAAATACTGGTCCAGCATCAAAACATGGAAAAGTACAGAGCTTACATAATTTTTATTTTCGAAATTTTGAACACATGATCGACACAATTGCTGAAAGAATAATGAGGGATCCGTAATTTAACAAAAAGAAAAACATGTTGAGTAAATCTTAGCATGGATAAGGAAATCCGTTTGTGATTCTAACGAATTTTTTATGTAACATAAAGCTCCAAGGTACAGCAACCAAAAAATCTGATGCATTTTCACTAATTTATTTACGCCATTTACAGCATAACAAAGGTACTACGAACGTTTTCAGCTCTACATTGCCCCTCGTCAGGTATTTGTCTAAAATAGTCCCACGATTTTTATATAAGACAGGTAAGTAAGAATACGTTTGCAATATAAAACAGTAACTCGTACAACTTTTCTTAAAAAACTGCAAACTGTAAAAATTTCAAAAATACTTTACGTTATTGCGTTTCCTACAAGTTTTATAAACCTCTAAAATTTCGCCAGCGTACTTTGACGAACTAGAAGCATGCTTTTGAGTTATTTTTTAATTTTCTAACGGTTGTCATGTCATTTTTTCTGAAAGAATTTTTACGCGGTTAGTACAACAGGGTAAGTGATAAAACGCAATTTTTGCGCTTGTTGGAAAATAATTTTTATGTGTGTTATTCAAAATAGTGTTTTCACCATATTTAGTTCACTTTTCTAAAACGTTTGAATAGTATTAAACATATGCTTTTCAACAGGTAAAAAATAATAGGTTTGTTCTATATCGGTAAACTTTAATGGTTTGTACATAAAAATATTTTGCATCTGCAAGATTTGAACCGTCCTCGTTCAAACAATACATAAAATGAAGATTCGTCCTATTATGGTTACATGTAGTCACAAGTAAGGACTTTACTTACATCTTTAAATAAAACTGTTTAAAGTACGTATATTTTAGTGAAATTCGTATGAAATCAGTACGAGTTTATGGTTACATGTAGTCACAAGTAGGGTTTTCACTTACATTTTTGAATAAAACTGTTAAAAGCACGTATATTTTAACAAAATTCGTTTAAAAGCAGTACGAGTTCATGGTTACATGTAGTCACAAGTAGGGTTTTCACTTACATTTTTGAATAAAACTGTTAAAAATACGTATATTTTAGTAAAATTCGTATGAAATCAGTACGAGTTTATGGTTACATGTAGTCACAAGTAGGGTTTTCACTTACATTTTTGAATGAAACTGTTAAAAGTACGTATATTTTAGTGAAATTCGTATGAAATCAGTACGAGTTTATGGTTACATGTAGTCACAAGTAGGGTTTTCACTTACATTTTTGAATAAAACTGTTAAAAGTACGTATATTTTAACAAAATTCGTTTAAAAGCAGTACGAGTTTATGGTTACATGTAGTCACAAGTAGGGTTTTCACTTACATTTTTGAATGAAACTGTTAAAAGCACGTATATTTTAACAAAATTCGTATAAAAGCAGTACGAGTTTATGGTTACATGTAGTCACAAGTAGGGTTTTCACTTACATTTTTGAATGAAACTGTTAAAAGTACGTATATTTTAACAAAATTCGTATAAAATCAGTACGAGTTTATGGTTACATGTAGTCACAAGTAGGGTTTTCACATACATTTTTGAATGAAACTGTTAAAAGTACGTATATTTTAGTGAAATTCGTATGAAATCAGTACGAGTTTATGGTTACATGTAGTTACAAGTAGGGTTTTCACTTACATTTTTGAATACAACTGTGAAAGATCAAACTTACACATATTTCACGTCTGTACTGGTATACCAAGTAAGTTTTGGCATAAAAATATTTTTGGAGATCGTGGAGTACAGCTGATTCATAGAAGCAGTGTGGATCTTCGCGATGTTGCAAGTGGGAATTGGACGACAAATCTACAAATCGTTGGTTTGCATGGTTATTGAAGAATGAACTTTAATAGTAGATGAAGACGCACTTCTTATGCAGGATATCGATGATTGAACACTTGGTATCTAAAAGCATGATACAATAATACATCCTGCTCCCGCTTTGTAGCGTTTCCGTGTCTTGTTTTATCAGTTGCAATGAAGATAGAGCGGTGGGGTGAAAGCTTACAAACCAACCCACTCTCGCTCCACATGGGAAATAAACCAGCAGAATCTTTCCCACCTGGGAACAACGCACCCTGGCCAAGATGGAGAGCACTCAATCGGCTAAGGTCTGGTGTAAGCTGTACAAAGGCAAACCTGATCAAGTGGAATTACAAAACTGCCGACTTTACGTGGTGCTGCAAAACTGAGGCACATACAAACGCTTGTACCAGTGCATCGCAAAACAGGAAACAGGGAATAATTAAATGAGCTTAGAGCGCTGTATGTGTGGAAACCGCGCTTACTATATCTCAGTTGTGAGTTTGGAAATGCGTTACATAACTTTCTGGTCAAGCTTCGTTTTTCTAACTTGTCATTTTTTGCTCTTTTACATTAATTTTCTCACGTGCATTAGTTTTTTCATAGCCGCATTTTCAATCGGTAAAATTGTCAAAACGTATTTTGTGTGGGAAAAAGCAAAAAAACAAGTCTGCAAGGGCGTTAGTATCCCACAAAATCCTTTAACTTTTGAAAAATACTTCCAAGCACTTGATTCTATGCAACCATTAAGTGTTGTAAATAGAGGGTTCATTACTCGAAAACACAATATCTTAACATACCATCAAGAAAAAAAGAGGATTGTCCCTCTTTTACTGCAAACGTGTTGTTCATCAAGACGGAATTCATACATCTCCCCTAAATTTACAATTCTAATTTACAATC
>CAXFYD010000114.1:0-12163 GCA_964006365.1 Trididemnum miniatum | reverse complement strand
GTAGAAACGTTTTCGAGGTTGTTGATAGATCATCAATACCAGAGGGTGAAAGGATCTTTGGAACGAGATTTGTGGATGAGGTGAGAAAAGACATATTTGGCAACGACTATGACAATTCTAGCTAGTAGCTCAGAACTTTAGGGACAAAGGCGCAAAACATATTTCGACTAAATCCCCAACAATTTCACGTATGGGTCAGCGTGGTGGAATGTGTATCATAGGGTTGCAGAAAAGAAAGAAGAAACTCTATACTAGGGATGTAAAACAAGCCTATACGCAAAGCGAAACGGAGCTAGAAAGAATTGTGTATCTTCAACCAGTTCCAGAAATGGGTCTTGCTGAAGAAAGGTGCTAAGAGCTGTTAAACCCCTATATGGAATTCCAGAAGCAGGTCTACATTGGTTCTTAACGTATAGAAATCATCATATAAACAACCTAGGTATGAAACAGTCCACAGTAGACAACTGCCTATTCTACAAAAATGAAGAGGGATCAGATCTACCTTCAATCGTACTACTTCAGGTTGATGACTCTATTGGATGTGGTACCGACAAATTTTTGGAAGATGAAGATCGGGAAGTCAAGAAATTTCTTACTAAGCCAAGGGAAATTATTGGAGATGGAGAAGAGGTAAGGTTCAATGGTTCAGTTGTCGGAAATAAAACAGATGGTATAATTCTAGATCAGAGGGAACGATGCAAAAGCTTGTTGAACCTACTACTAAAGAGGAAGCAATCAGTACGAGAGCCAGGCTACAGTATATATCAAGTGTATGTAGGCCAGATATTTCATCCTTTGCACAGCTTTTGGCATCAGAACAACTCTCGAAAGGATCACAAGCTTTTCAAACCCTAGAAAAGTTAGTGGATTATTGTAAGGAAACAGCTTCTAGGAATTTAAAATTTGTTGAACTAGACCCTAGGTCTATAAAAATTCAGTTGTTCACAGGACGCCGCATTTGGTAATCGATCGGACCTATCATCACAACTTGGTTATGTTGTTGTCCTTTCAGATGATTCAGGAAAAGCGAACATTGTTCACTATGGAAGCCAAAAGTGCAGACGCGTAACAAGAAGCGCGATGGCAGCGGAGTTGTTAGGTTTGAGTACTGGATTTGATGAGGCGTTCTGTGTAAAACATATGCTTGAAGAAATATTAGAAAAGGAAATACCACTTCACGTGTACATTGACTCTCGAACGACGTTCAACTGCGTTTCTAAAAACTCTTCAACGACAGAAAAACGTTTACAAATTGACGCTGCAGCACTACGTCAAGCAATTGATAGAGGAGAAATAGCGACAATTTCTTGGATTAGTGAAAACAAATCCAGCCGATGGATTAACACGGGCATGCATATTAGATGAAACACATCCATTAATCGTGTTGATGGAAACAAATTACATCAATGTAATGGAGAGGATGGATGGAAAACAGAATTGCTCCGATCAATTAATTAAAAATGTGGAGTGTCAAGAAACTTTCATATAAATCATCATAGTGACATGATTTCGTGCAACACTTACGCAATTCTAATAAGAATCATGAAGATATGTGGGTATTCTATGTGTTTCAATGTCAGTGCATTGAAAATTTTGATAAATGAATTACAACAGTGTTCTGGCTATTCAATGTGGGAAACTCCACAAGAGATTCCCGAAATTTACGGAACTTGATTACATTCCTGAAATTTTCCGGAACTGTATGACACTCCGGATATTTACGGAAATCATTAGTGAAAATCGTCCACTGTGGAACACGTCGTGCAAGAACCAACCGCATCAAGGTTTTAACATATTAGGATTAATTTCCCTCGCCGTCTGAGTTAGTGTTCCATTATGTTTGCGAAATAGATTCTGTTTTTTTTGCTATTTAAGAACGTAGATCTTCTGAATCAATAAACTACTGGGTACGAATTTATCTCTTATCGAATTGACTACCTAGTTTTCAAACCCACTAAAACGTTGACTAACGCCTGACATTTGTCCACAGAAATCAACCGCTTAGATACAACTACTGGCGATTACTCCGAGCAATTTGCTCTGAAATAACGCTGTGATTGTTTACTACTGTTGCTGATTACTCCGACCCAGTCTGAAATAACAGAACAATAGGACCTCTAAATTCGACGATTACTCCGAACTACTTGTTCTGAAATACGCAATTTAGACAGTTAGACTCGACAATAATAAAATTCAATGACTCAATATCATTGAAGTTTATTAGTTTTCAGCATGAAGAGATTTGCGATCATTAAGAACTCCATTGCCGATCTTTAACTTTCTGTGGCCATGACACCGTCACTGCTTAAAGAAATCTTTTCGGACTGAAAACTAAAAAAATAAAGACATGATGTCGCTTTACTATCATAAAGAGACCATGGAGGACTCGTGACTGTTGATAACGGTTATGCGGTAGCTGCAGTAGATATTCTGTTCGAAGTGAGAACTACGAAAATTCGGCCACATGATATCACTAATGTATGGTAGACAAGACCGTCTCTGAGCTTTCAAAGCTCAGCTTTGGATGTTTTTAGTGATGAGACCATCGCTGTGCTAGCAAAGCATTTCCAACTGAAAAGTTAGAAAATTCAAGAAATAATTGAATCAAATCGTATAGATACACGATCTTTCAAATTGAAACAATAATAAGACATAGAACTTACAAGATACTTTGTAGAACCATATAAATACATAGACCAACTTAATAAATGACCTTACATAACCATATATGTGGAAATATGACAAATAATATATACAATTTCCTGGCTGGCGCTTGCAGGACTGGAAACAATGGCGGAAGAATCCATTATTTTATAAATTATAGAATAACTACATAAACGACAACATATATCAACGATAAATGGACTAAACAAACGAATAAAACATAAAAAGGGGTAGGACTTAAACTCAACAAATCGACGTACACTTTTCCAGTTTTAGGTATATCAAATGGTTTATTGAGCAGGAACAACGATAAATCTTCACAACTCGGATACATGATTTATAATTCAGATGGATATAAAAGTGCTGCTCTATTCGTCTACACCAGCTTCAAATCAAAACAAGTGATACGATTGGTTTTATACGCCGAAAAACTGCATTGCAGGCTTTCGTGATATTCTGTTAGAGATTAAACACTCATTACAGCAAATCATAACAAAGAACTCAAAATCATAATTCTCGCGGGCAACGAAACCCTATTCAACGCCTTATTACGCAACTGCCAAACAAATGAGAGACAACTAATTTTTGACATTGAGGAAGCTAAAAAAGCATTTCAAGAAAGAGCTTCATGTCATGCTGTTGAATCATAAACCAAATAACATGGACCAGGAGAAAATCCAATCTCGGATACGCCATCGCCAAAACTCATACACTGCCCTTAACCATAAATTCTTTAGAAGCAGGAAAACTGGAGTGAAAGTGGAATAATTGGTGGAGAGATATATAGGTGGCGATAAGCACGCTCTCTTAACTCTTAGCGAAAATCAAAGTGACATAAAAATTGGGCCGAATTTCAGAAATCCTCATCAATACGAACATGGAAGCAGGATGTATATGACATCGACCAATAGATATCGAACAGAAATGCATGTCGGAAGAAAAACGACACATTTTATCGTACCAGCAATACCAGGAAGAAGGCCAAAAGGGGAAACAATAATGCAATGTAGAAATAGAGTCCGTAGTTTATATGAACCCTCGAAATTACAGCACTCCAGGGATCTCGGAGATAAACACACCTAAATCAATTATGCTCTACCTAGATCTCCCTGTGCATAAATAAACCGAAGCTTTTCTTCAGATTGTTTCTCAAACCTATCCTTTCCGGAAGAATTTTGTTATCTAAATTGCTTCTCCATCCACACGGTAATTTGAATAACGGTGTAAACACTAACTAATGATCAACCTCCATACTGAACTTCATTTTAGTATGAAATTAGTAGTGAGATGGAAAATCATTTTTATGTACTCCAAGGTATTCTATAATCGCAAATTACGTCCTCTTCCTTGACTTTTTAAGCACTACTAGTATTCAGTAAATATTCCTAAAATGCTTACCGCCCAGTTTTGTTGATGAATGAGACATATTTGAATGATGTACTCATATTGAATCATAGTATGATCTTCCTACACCTCGTATCAGAAACAATCTTTCCTCGAAATTTACATATATGTGGTATTTCAGTGCGTTTTATCGTTTTGGAGGAACCTACATTTCCTCGAATCTACCACCACCCCTTCTCCACCTCCTTCCCTATCTCTGCTCCAACCAACGTATGCCCATTATCCACTTTTACAAATCAATCGTGACGAAAATTTATCACCCCTATCTTCCACGCATGTTATTAACAACTCTCTAACCTCTGCATTACCTCGGCTCATGTAATGAAAAAAACTGTTAAACACCCAGACGAGTTAATGAGAATAGTGTAATGCAAAATGCCATCATTGATTATCGAAAATCTTCTCGTGGTCAAAAACTTTTTTATTGTTTAATGCAATATACTATAGATAACAACATCATATTCCTAAACCATTAATGTACACTTAATTTTCCATTCGAAAAATTCAATAAACCCGAAAATATGTGATTGACCATTAAATGCCCGATAGAGCTCAAATAGATCCATTTTCTTGCTCAATAGATCTCGAATCAATTGTCTATGTTTGATATTAAAACATCATGTGATAAGCATGTCAGGGTATATCACTGGAAAGTAAATATGTTGACTTGATCACAATATTAATGCAAGTTTGCATGTTAAAAAGGAAAGAATGAGATATTCGCAACATTTCTGGTAATACATTTGGCTCCTCCGCTATATTTTTCATGTCCCACCAATTGGGTTGGCTAGAAAGAATAAATAAGTCAGATAATTTAACTGTATATTAAGAACTATCAGTAATCAATGATACTAATCATGAAATATTCCATATCTTCAGATGAAAGAAGTCCAGTTCAATGGTAACATAGGTTTTAATTCAAGTCCACGAAATTGGCGAAACTGTTATGGAGAAAAAGAGCACTGATTTACGCTCTCTAAAATCTATTCTTCGATTTTTTGACCAATCCAAAGTTAAAGTACTCGATCTTAGTGTAAGATCAATTTTCGACGAAAAATTTAAATTATGGGTTAGCCATAAATCAATTATTACTTCAGTTGGTCAAATCAAGTTTACAAATATATTTAATTCAATATAAACTTCGGCGTCAGTACTAATTGCTAATTGGGATTTTTTTTGGAATTCTGTATTAAAATTATTTAAATTCTCTAGAACTTATTTCATATATTGAAATAGATTATTTAGATTTTTCTTTGTTTTTGAAATTTTTGTATTATAATTAATCCTGTAAGTAGAAACCAGAGTCGCAAAAATGATACTCGCGTGTCCATTAATTGTTTCGAGATGTGGGTAACTAAGACAATGAGGAAAAAGAGGGATCGATGAGCATGAAGCGAACTGTTACTTTTCAATCTTTTCTCCATGGGAAACAAAAGATATGTAAAGCATATCCTGAAATGTGCACGGGAGGGTGTCTAGAAAAACGTGCTTATCATGAGTACAAACTTCAACAAATAATCAATAGCCGCCTTGAAAAAAGGAATAAATTGTAAATGTTCTTTTCTTGCATTTCTTTGTAAAATTTGTGCCACAAGCGACAGGATGAGTCGAAATACTTTTTCTTACTTATTTTAATATGTAAAAAAAAACTTTTGTCCACAGTTCGATTTTATTATCTCCTCCACTGGGAAAAGCACATTCTGAACATTTCTTTGCGAAAAACTATGAACCAAAATAATACTTAGAAACTTAATAGAGGTCATATCCCAATGATGGGCAGTTTTTTTGAATCCTGTAAGACGGATAAAAGTTTCATTTCAGTCATGAAAAAAGTTTTTATCATTAGATAGTTGTAATTTTTTTCATTCTCAAATTTATGAGGTTATCTATATCTTCGAAGCTTAGGACTGCTTTTGGCCATATTATGAAGCAAGACTTCATAAATGTAGCTTAAATTATGCAGAAAGATATATCATCGATCGTGATGAGACGTTTTCACCTTACTCAATACTCATTGTGAAATGGCGAGTGTCTTCAAAGTTCTTATTTTGAATTGAGTAAGGGCTCAATGACCTCGCTGCCGTGAGGAAATATGTTCTCTTTGGGCCCCTATCAGATGACTTTACAGCATCCAAATAGTAGTTTTTTAAATATTAAATGCTAAATTTTAAATGTTAAATATTAAATAAATAGATATAGATACATAAAATCATAAAAACAAGTGACCTCATCGAACGCTGTTCAACGGCGTACAATAGACGTAAAGACAACGGTAAATTCATCACATACTCCATTATTCTGTTCTAAATGCTTTTTATATTGTACGAGGATTGAATAGTCCTTTTCACGACTTACAAAAGACAACTGTTTTGATCAAAAAATCCATACCTACCTAGTTCTATGTATCTTGATTATCATTTAGAGTATATTCAAAAGTTTGCCACTGTGATCAATACGATATAAATATATCTTTCGTTTAGTGAAATCATTTTCACGAAGTTTTACAAAAAGCGTTCTACAACAATTATTTAAGTATTATATTTTATTTGGTCTTAGTTAATATCTAGGGCCAATTTTGGTCAAATGAATATGTTTTCTTTTTTGCACTTGTCTGAATAGCAATGTTTGAAATTCCAGGTCAATTATCTTCATATTCACTTTCTTAAAATTTTCATTCGTTGAAACCATCATCTATATAAAACTCTACTGAGTGCAACAAAAATCCAAAAATCGTTGATATTTAATAGTTAGTTAACTACTCTTACACATTGGGAACCCATCTTTTTAATTGTACTGATTGAAGACAGCTCCTTCGTTCTATTTTCTTTTCGTTAGGAGCATTGCTCTTGATGCCGACTAACTATTCTTCTGACACAAGCTCCAAAGTCTTACCTCTTATCTAATGGGAAAGAACTCATTGATTTAAGAATATAGTCCATCCAGAAAACTTTCATTGCGATTAAAGTTTTTCTTTTAAAAGGCTGTTCTGTCAAACTTGGATGAATGTTTCAGACATTAGAGCATATCTATCCTACCGAAGCATTCACGAAGATAAAGTTATTACATACATCCAAATGGATCCATTGACAAAAACTAATTGAAATCCAGCTCCACGCACATGTAGTTCAATTATTTTGCACTTGTTACATTTTGACATCTTTTTTCTTGTCACTAATAATTTTATTGTCCTTTTGACTCTTTACATTCTGAGTTGCTCATAATGCACATCTAAGTATTAGATACTCTGAAACAGTTTCCATTCAGATTTATTCAAAGTATGCTAATGTACGTAATATTTTAAAATTTCTCAAGTCAATGGTTAGTAGGATTAAACTATACTAAGCTTACTAAACGGCATTGCCCTCCCCCCCCCCCCCCCCCCCATCTCTATATTGAAGATAAATTTCATGTCTGGAAACATTTAGAGGTCATTTTTCTATTTATGACACTCAATATTAAATATTAGAATCCAGAATTTATATTTATTTTTCTATCGTGGTACTTTTCCAGTCATGTTCTTAAAAAAATTATAAATGCAAATATTATAAAGTTAGAATCGTTTTTGTCCAGGACCTCCTAAATACACCTACAAAGTGCTGTAATACAAATTAATTACACATGAACATATTAGAAATTGAACGATAATGGTCTACGTCTTTAACTTCTTTCTACTGAAAGATAAACCAATCTATCTTGTTCCACGTTCTCTTGGTTAAGATACGTTCCAGTCTCAACTGTCAATATATTCTCGGGTAAGGTCAATCATATAAAATATCTCCTTATAAAGAAATATTCCACATTACATTGCTGAATTGTGGAAGAATGAATATAACAAAAATTTTAATATCATATTTTTCCACTTGGTGTTTACCTTGTTTCGAAGATAACTTTTCAAAGTTTAGTTTTCCTGTGAAAAAAATACTTTCAAATGATTAAAATGTTGATGGTATTAAATTATGCTTTATAAAAAAATGAAAGATAAAAATTTTATTTACGGAAACGTTTACAGCTGCTATAAGCTATTTACCTCAAAGTCTTCATGTTTTACTAAATTAGGACAGTAATTTCTTCATTTTCGTCAATATCCTGCTCCTCAATGAAATCATCCATGAAATCATTCACTACTGGTTCCCTCCGGATATCACTAATATTTTTTCTGAAGGCGTTTTCCGCTTTTGCACCCTGGCCTTTCCTTCTCTCTCTAGTATTCACTGACAATCCTTTTTCATTACTCTTCCTCATTGCGATCGGTTTTCGTGTGCTTCTTTCGTCATTATGATTTTTCCGCGTGTTGATAGCCAGAGCTCTCAGATTGTCTTCTTCTGTGTCTGGCGTTCTGTGGTTCGTGTTTCGTAAAAATGCCCTTCCCCGTGGTAACCTACTTGTCTGTTTATCGGCTCTAATTGCGTTTCTCATCGACGATGTAAAAGACGAAGAATTGGTTTTGTGCCTGTCTTTCACATTGTTATTGTTCTCTCCTCGTGTGGTGGTGTTTGTTGTAGGTTTACCAGTATGTGCATCATGTATCGGCTTTGCTGGGGAATGTAGCATAGTTTTGCTTTCAGAATCTATTGCTTCTCCATCGCTCAGGACTGGTGTAAGTTTTCTGTTGTTATTTAATCTTTCCACAAAAACACTCGCTATTGACTTTGCCGTTTCATTGCTAGACGAAGAAGATGCCAAACCCGTTCTAAAAGATGCCGGGCCATTCTTTGATCGTGCTATTGCCCTCGCATACCATGTTTTTGTTATTATTTTTAAGCTTTTCACAGCTTTTTCGTCCAAATCTCTGATTGATATGGCTTTATGTCGCTGTAACCTTGGTACGTCTCCCTCTTCAATTTCAAAGATATCTCCGTCTTTTTGTCTGATGAATTGATTATTGGTAGTAGATTTAGAAATATTACTGCTTTCTTTTGAGCAACGAGATATCATTTCACCTTCATCGAGATCTGGATTCCACTCAGCCGTAAACTGTCCTTTCTGAAGACTTTCGTCGATTCCCCGCTTCTTATTTCTCTCCTCTGGTCGTCTCCAATTCCCATCTTGACTCAGATGTTCCCTCTTTTCATTATGTCTCTCTTCAGGAGTAGATGCAACAGCATGCTTCTTATTTTCCATTTGGGTTGAGTTATTTTTCGATTGACCATTTTGAACATCTTCACTACTAGGGATAATACTTTCATCCATGTCAACCTTAGCTTTTTCGATGTGCAGATTTTCTTGATGCTCTGATCGACCTTCACTCTGCGTTTGCTTTCCGAAATAGTTGCTATTATTTTCGTCATTCTTTTCTTGACTTGAAATTCCCTCATCAGAGGTGACTTTATACATATTTTCACGGTTATCATTATCAACTGGTTCGTTTTCTATGTCACGTGAGATTGAAAAGTCTTTGACATCATTATTTCTAGGTTGTCCAATTTGATTATCGTTGTTATCATTTTGTTCAAAAGGAAACAGTTCATCCTGTTCGTGTTCTGCATCTTCCCGGCCTTCTTCTTCCTCTTCTTCATCGACTACTCCTAGTTGATGTTCGTCTATTTCTTCGCCACTTGAAATCTGTGTCATCGCAAGAATTTCTGCATTTAGTGCAAACATGGCCATTTCTTTTTCATCCATTTTATTTTGCGATGTAGGGAACCATAATTCCAATATTGTGTTCTGCTTTTGTATAAATTGCGGTGCTTGGGAAGGAAGGAAGCTCCATCCAGTACTTGGTTTTTGATTTCGGTCATTAGTTCCGATTTCAATAATTTTTGCACTTCGGTCACGAATACCATCATCCCAGTCCTTTCGCAGCTCATTCATATATAATACCAAGCTTTCTGAAATTGGAGGTAGCCCTTGTATTTGGTTGCTGTTAAAGTCACGTGACTTAAAGTATACCTCCAATATCGTCATACCTGATATCCTATTTTGGCGAATTCTACTCATTAATAATAATTCAGCCCTCGAGAAAACCTTTTTTGTGATAAAATTTGTAAAACGGCTTATTTTTTGTTGCTTTGTTAATCCCTTTGAACCTTTTTTCCATAAAGCAAATAAGGAAAGATTAATAATAGCACATAGTAACCACATAGCTAGTGAATTCAAAGTGCGCCATGGTGACTCGACAAGCTGATTGACAACGTCCCAAAGAGTATCTATTTGCTCGAATGTCACGACATTTGCTCCACTTGACCCCCCGCAAAATGCATTAAGCAAGCAATGCTGAAGGTACTGCAAATATTCTTTTTGTAAACTGAAATCAACATACCTAGTTACGACTAGACTTGAGGAAATGAACTCGCATAGCTTATTCCAAGCTAGATCTTGGTATTTTCGGTCTTCTGGGCTTGAATCTTCACTCTTGAATCTCCATGATCCGCCCTCTGATAAAATGTTTTTCATTTTCGTTTGTACTTCTTCATCGTTCTCTGGAGTCATGTCTTCGAAGATATGTGCTCTACTGAGCGACCTTGATAATTTTGATTCTGCTTCCTCAGGATCTAAGCTATGGTTATCTTGTGTGCTGATATTTGTCATTGATAACGTTGAGGACAATTTTTGACCGTCATGGCTTTCATTAGTTAGTATTTCTTGATCATTATTTTCAGTTTCAGGTTCAAAAACAGATACTTCTGGAGTCTCATTTGATAGGAATGGTTCGTGTGATGAAGATGAAATAATTGTTGATCGTTTTGCAATAAATAGAACATCTAATGTTGCTGAAAATATTTTGAACCCTGCTAGTCGAACTCGGCTGTCAAGATGATCTTGCATTGCATGACACTGAATTGAAACTTCTGAGAGGATTTCACTGATATATTCCCGGTGCATCCTTGACTTAACACATTCAGAAAGGCAGTGAACCGTGAAAGCTGCATGCTCGACGAAGGAGTCTATTTGCTCCCCTTTAAATGATGCGCATGTTGGTTGTTGGTCGATATTCTTTATTGTCTCGAATCTATCGAAACAAGTAGATATGATAACATGTATGTAAAATGATGTGCAACTAACCATCTCTTCGGGGCTTAGGATGTCAAGATTTCTCGAAGATCTTTTTTGTCGAAGTAGAACTGAAGGAGATATATTTGTATTTGTGCACACGGCTTTGAACATACTACTGCAGTGGTAATGATGAGTTAATTCTTCGATGGATTTCTTCGCCAAAAATGAGTTCCTTGGAGACGTATTGGCAATCATATTCGCAAGAACATCCATTAAATCCTCATTTTGAAACTCAAAGTCTGCTGTCTGATGTATCAATCCTTGAATAAGTGAAATAATATCTTTCGCAGTTAAGTCATGACAGACGACATCTAGTAAGAGTTTCATCATGATAAACGATTCTTCGTGCATTGTTTGAGGTAGCCATACTAGCTGGGCGCGGAAAATACTTAAGAATGTCACCTTTTCGGGATTTTCTTCATCTTTTGATGGTCCATTCATTTCTTTGTTCAGCTTATGTTTCAATCCGTTGATGCAAATACACATCAGTCTTGTAATTCTACCAGGTGGCGCTGAATTCTTCATTCGATCAACACACCAACCAAGAACTGTTCTTACTGGTGTTTTATCCATTTCTTCCTCTCGTATTTTTGGAGGTAATAATTCCATGCAAGACCAGTAGCAATCGAATAAGTCTTCCAGTATTTTTTCTATCATAGTTATTTGGGTATAGACACTTCCAAACTCGAAAGCTGAATTTTCACGGACATTTCCGTTACCACTCTTCGCAGCCTCATAAAAACTTATATCAACCAAATTACTAATGAAAATGTCAGAAATCGCTTTTCCTATTACTTTTTGCATAAAAAACAAACCGGTGCTTTCCATATGTTCGTTATTTTCTGTACTTCCAATATCTGAACTCCTCTTCAAAGAGATGCAAACATCGGTAATGACAGAAATAATTCTTCTAAGGGTGTGGTGGTCAGTTATATTCGTTTTCATTTCTTTTTGTTCCAGAATTGTAATAACTTCTTCAGATACATCTCGTGGTAACGCCTCTTCTGATTTATATATTCTGGGCTCTTCGTTTCCACGATTGGTTGGGTTTTCTTCTGCATACTGAAATACATCTCGTTTTCGGTAGACGATAAAATTTTGA
>CAXFYD010000113.1:0-18252 GCA_964006365.1 Trididemnum miniatum | reverse complement strand
GAAGCCAGGATCGTTGGGAGTTCGAGCTAAACCGCGGGTGTATCCGCCGGAGAAGGTCAAATGGCTGCGGACACATATGCAATGGCTGGCGGAAGCGGGAATGATGCGCCAGGACCACCAAATCACTTATAGCAGCGCGGCGATGGCCATCCCGAAGGGGGGAAACACGTACAGGTTAGTGGCGGATTATCGCGCAGTGAACGCCACAATCGAACAATCGGCGTTCCCCATGCCAAACCTCGAGGGAATGCCAGGAGTTTTCGCCCAGGCGAAAGCGTTTTGTACGCTGGACCTGTTGCAGGGGTATTGGCAAATGCCTTTATGTCCAAGCGCGCAAGGGCTTTTCCTGATGGTCACGACGGACGGGTTGTTTACGCAAACGAGGGTGCCGCAAGGTGTCCTGAACGCGACGGCGTATTTCCAAGCGGTAATGCAGGAGGTGCTGTCGGGTTTAATTAACAAGATATGTTCGGTCTGGGTCGACGACGTCGTGATTTGGGGGAACTCTGGGAGTGAGCTGGTGGGCAGGTTGGAGACAGTGTTGGAGCGGCTGCTGGAGCGGGGTCTGCACGCAGAGGCCCACAAAGCGGTATTTTACCGCGAAGAAATCCCGCGGTGTGGAAAGCTGTACACAGGAATGGAGGTAAGGCACGACCCCGAGCGCGTACAGGGTTTGACCGACGTGCGCAGGCCGGAAACAGCGCGGGAACTCCAACAATTCTTGTGCGCAGTGAACTGGATGCGTGACACAGGTTCCGGCTGACGAGCTCGCGAGGGATCTGCCTGTGGAGGAAATGAGTCATGAGCCGCTGGGGTTCGTAAGCGGGAAATTCATAGGATCGCAGCTGAATTGGCCCACGGTGGACAAGGAGGCGTTTGCAGTCGTGAGCACGTTCCGACGGTTGGCGTATCTGCTGTGGGATGGGGTCACAATCTCCTGTAACCATCGCAACCTCGCGTACATTCTGCATCCCGGTGCCACCGGGGAAACCACGTCGAAGGCTGCGGCGTAGCGGCTACAAGAATGGGCGGCCTATATAGGGCAATTCAAGTACAGGATCGTGCACATCCCGGGGGAACGGAATAGTTGGGGAGATATGTTGTCACGGACGGTAAAACAGGACCGGAGTACACCCAGCAACCCACAGGTGAGCGTCAGGCACGTGGCGTTATCAGCTACGCCGACAGACCAGTTTCCCGGAAAACGAGACGTGCGCGAGGCCCAGTCCGTGGCGGCTGGCCCCCACGATCACGTGCAGACGGGATACGGGACTGCGACGATGGACCGGGAAAAGCTGTTCTGGTTGGAACACCGTGGCAGGCGTGTGTTGTGGATTCCCGAGCACGCAACGGAGCTCAAGACCAGGCTGATGGTGTGTGCTCATATGCTGGACGCGGGTCATCGTGGGATGGCGGCTACGGTGGGACAGTTGCGTGCGTACTGTGTGCGGGAAAACATGGAGGACGACGTTCAGGTCTTTGTACGGGAATGTTTGTTTTGTGCTGATTATCCGACGGGCGGGCTCGTGCCCCGGCCGTTAAGGGACACCGTCCACGGTCAGCGCGTGGGCGAGGTCATTTATTTTGATTTTTTGTATTTGAGAGACAGCTGTATGGAGGAAGGCGTGGACACCAGGGATGCGTTCGCGTATGTGCTGGTGATTGTGGAGTACGTGACTGGATACGTATGGTTGAGGCCGGCGCGAGCTTGCGCAGCGAATTTTGTGGCGAACGAACTGGTGGAATGGTACAGTGTGTTCGGCGTCCCGAAAACGTGGGTCAGCGACAACGTATCTCATTTCAAGAACCGGGTCATGCGCATGGTCGCGCGACAGCTGGGGACCACGCACAGGTTTAGCGTCGCCAACAGCGCATGGACAAACAGCACGGTGGAACGCATGATGCGGGAGATCTTGCGGGTGGCGAAGGCCATTTTAAATGAGCGCCGCCACCCGCTGAGCGAATGGATCGCGGTCCTCCACGCCGTCCAATGGGCCCTCAACACCGCGTGGCGACAGAGGCTGAAAACGTCCCCATTCCACGCGATGATGGGGCGAGACCCGCGAACTTCGTTCGACGTGCAGGTGGAAGACAACGAGACCGGCGTGAACCTAACCCCGATCGACGGACAGAAACTGCAAGAGCGAATTCGGAAGTAACGGAGGTGCAGGAGGAGTTGCACGCGGGTATCGTGGAGCGAGTGGCGCACAACAGGAAACAGCGGAGAGAGCGCGCAAGCAGGGGGGAGTTGCCAAATTTTACTGTCGGCTACTACGTTCTGGTCGCGCGAGTACGCAGACAGGGGCGACATCAAAAGCTCATGAGCACATGGACCGGGCCGTGGCGAGTCGCTAACGACGACAAGGAACACGTTTACACCGTCGCGAACATCGTCACGGGCGAAACGCGTGAAGTACACATCACGCGGATGCGGTTCTACGCCGACAGCGCTCTAAACATAACCAAGTCGGTGCAACAGGTATCCCAACACGTGGATCAGCAAGGGGAATATCACATTCGGGGAATCACGGCGGTAAAGAAGGCGAGTACGGGGGATGAATATGTGGTGTTGGTTCAGTGGGAAGGGCTCGACGACGCGGAGGAGACGTGGGAACCGGTATCGAGGGGGGTTGGAGGATGCGCCTACGATGCTGCGACGGGAGCTCCGAAAAATGAATTTGTCCGCAAAGCTAAAGCAAGAACTACAACGCCAATACAAGTTTAGAATATGAGGGGTGTCGGGGGAAATGTTCTGGGAACTGGGAGACCCTGGAGAGGTGGTGACTTTGCGTAACTTTTGTGAGGTTTATCGGGTTTGAGTTTCGAGCGAGGAGACTTTTGTTTCGCGATAATTTGACACTCAGTTTAATGGTTGTCGGGTTTGGATGAGGTCCAGACCGCACTAATCTATGGGCACAGAGGAAACTGTAGTTGAAGTTGAAGTTGATGTTTGGGACTGGGAGTAATATCGATCGCGAGTGAGGTAATCGTGTTTTCGGAAGCGTATTAATGGCCGAGTTCAATGTTGGTGCATGTTCAGTCGAAGGACGCAGGTTAGTGTGAAATATTGGAACGTGTTTTCAACGTTTGACATATTTTTATGTGATTCCTTTTCAAGGGCGAGATCGGCTCGAAGCGGCACTTTGTCAAGCCAACACGGACTTTTCTCAACTGTTAGTTGAAAGCCCGAGTTGGGCTTCGGGGGGCGCTGTAGTGCTGCTTAGAGTCACACCGCATCGGTTTCAATAAACATTGCCATAGAGTAACATGCGGGGGGCTTATTGGAAACGGGAGGCATACAACTAGCAGGGGATGATACAGGTTTATTTGATGTACAGTCAAGGACCATATGTGTGAAGAGAAAGACGATCCTACAGGTTCATCTTCCAGTGTGAACTAATACCTTACAAGTACCAAACTGTATCTCGGACTTGGTGAAGGGAAGAACCCGAGGACAACATTTGCTCTGAACAACAGAAGGGACTACAGGTTGCAGGAGGTCTAATCCCTGCAACCAAGCCATAACTACTGGAGACGTGCACAAACAAAGCTCCAACTAAGGGGGTGTCATCTAGGGGCTAGCAAGAACTATCTCTCCAAATATCAGCTCAAACAACCTCCACGAAGGCACTCAAGAGGGCCAGCCGTCCAACGCTCATCTCGTATGGATTCGATACTCCGCCATCTAGGGTGGATACTGTAGGGGCCAAACTTGCACACGGAGTCTATGTTATCCCGAATAACCTTTTGAACACACGCAGAGAAATGACGGCAAGGGTATCCGTGCTGCAGCAACTGTAAATAGGAACACAGATGGAAGCCACCAGGACCCACGACGACCACACGACATCTTGGACTCTCGCGATAGTTATGCGTATCGGGAAATCTTTCTGATATTTGTACGGAATGTTTCTCGAGCATCCCGACAAGGGAAGTGAGCGACGTCCGGCAGAACATGCCGGTGTAATTGTCGCTGGGACCGTCGTATCCCAGTAGGGAGAGCTCCGTGCCTTGTGGCAACAATTTATGTTGAACTTATCATGAATGTGCCCAGCGCGGTTCGAGGGCTAATCGTGGGCTCCACTTGTGTCCATTCCCTGTAGGACCTCTTGGGAGTTGGGCTCGTTGTCAGTTGCGTGCTTTCGTGAAGGTTGTTTGAGCTGATACTTGGAGAGATAGATCCTGTTAGCCTTAAGATGACACCCCCTTAGTTATAGCTTCGTTCGTGCACGTCTTCGGTAGTTATGGCTTGGTTGCAGGGATTAGGCCTCCTGCAACTGGTTGCAGAAAAATCACTCCCCTTAAATATATGTGGGTGTGTCTCCGACTCATCTCCTCGTATTTCACCGCTAAGAGGCTTGATTGGATATGTGCGAGCCACCAAAGATGCAGAATAATGAATATTGGCTCGACCCGGATAATAAAGTTGGTTCCGGATCTCGCCAAAAGGTTGTTCCTAGCGGCTTTTTTGCCTGGGGTAGCGAGAAATCTCAAGAACAACTTGCGCCGCATTTGATCGTTCTGTGTCACGCATTTGGTCGCTGTGGGGCCTGCGTATCAAAGGAGCTAATGGGCTGACTAGCGATTCCAGTACTCCCTCCCTCTGTTCGATACATCTCAGATCATTCACCGCGTGGGTACGGAATTGCACAGGATGCACGCTGATGGGATCTCTAGGCATCAACCTCTTGAGCTTCTTCAACGGGTTGCGCTGCACTGGGCGGCACAATCCGCACCTCATCTCCCGCCTCCCCGAGGCTGCTCGGAATATGTTGCACCTCTCTCTAGCCCTTTCATGTGTCCTTCCTGTACCGTCGCTTCCATCGATCAAGGTTTGGAACGTTCACACGAGATAACGCCGTAAACCGGAGATATGTCGCTCCCAGAGAACAGATCTGTTATTAACAAGACTTTGGCGAGATTCGGAACCAACTTTTTTTCTCGGAACGAGGGTTTCTATCCTACCTTTCTCAAGGTGTCGGGCGAGTTGTAAACCAAAACATAAATCATTTGAAAGCTCTGTGCCAGGCGGACACCAGGATATCTTCAAATGTGATATTAGAGGATATCTTGGCTCGTTATGAGGCAAATTCAGTGATTTTTCCAGCAAGTTGACGGCCCGGTCGTCAAAATCGATTCTGGACACTGTTTTCAGGGTTTTCACCCCAACAAGCCGGGAACTTGATCAATTTTAGATCTGAAGGTATCTCGCTGTTCGTCTGGCTTACGGCTTTTGGACGAGCTATAGTTCGTTTGACAACTCGTCCGCGAACCGAAGAAAGGGGAGGGAAATGAAAATCTTCGTCGTTCCGAAAAAAAAGTTGATTCCGAATCTCGCCAAAGTCTTGTTTATTGTACTTCACTCGTTAGTTACCCGCTGCGGGAGACATCTGCTCAGCTACTGCAGAGGAATTGATCACAGCTTGCTCGTCCGGTGACATGGTATGGGAATGATTGAAAACACGCCCTGTCCCGGTGATAGCGTATCCCTTGCTCACGGCTGAGGTGCACATGGCCAATGCTCATTTGGTCTCGTGGATTCACCATATTTACCCTCTCTCCTCTACTCGAAGCAACTTTTGACACGTTCATGGGCTTGAGAGACGCCCACCACTCGACAGGCAGTTGAAGCGCAGCTGTACAAGCTCACACACTTTCGAAGGCTCGTGTTGGAGCTGCCATCTACGGTACATACTTCTCCATTACTGGTGGTTCGCACTGCTTGTTACACACTCGAATACCTGAACCATTCCTCGAACTGACGGGGAAGTATGCTGTGTTATCGAAGCTCACTTGTGCACATGGAGTGGAGCAATCTCTTGAGCACCGAATCTCTCCTCATCCTGTTTTTGAGCAGCCACGACTGCCATCTTTTTTCCCCGGCTCTGCGAACCGTTGCGTCGTTCCTATTGCAAATGGAATGAACGTTTAGCTATTCCATTGATGAGGTGAGCTCTTGAGGGAGGCGCGCATTACCTTTACAAACACTCAAGCCGGAGTTACCAACGCACTAAATCGAGCACCAAGTACATATGGGATTCGTGTTCACGCATTACATTAGCTAGAATCTTCTTTGTAACGAGGATACAGTTCTAACCAGGAGGAGACCGAATGATTCCCGCTCGACGAGGAACAATGTTTTGGCAGAGTGTTTCTACGATAGCCACGAAACCAGCGAATACACTAGCGAGCATTTCGGGGCAAAGCTACTCGGTATTTCATACATTGAAAACGAACCTTTGACACACGATTGCTGGTCCCAAGAGTTCCCCTTGGTGTAGGTCACATCTAGGTGGGGAGTCACTACACGAGAGATGCGTCTCGGAATGAGGTCTCAAACCAGCCCCGAGAAAAAATTATTGGCCGGAGCTGGTTTGAGGCCTCATTCCGAGACGTATCCCTCGTGCAGTGACTCCCCACCTAGATGTGACCTACACCAAGGGGAACTCTTGGGACCAGCAATCGTGTGTCAAAGGTTCGTTTTCAATGTATGAAATACCGAGTAGCTTTGCCCCGAAATGCTCGCTAGTGTATTCGCTGGTTTCGTGGGGATGCTATCGTAGAAACACTCGGCAAGACTCGGAACCAACTTTTTTTTCGGAACAACGAAGATTTTCATTTTCCTCACCTTTCTCCAGTACGTGCGCGAGTTGTCAAACGAACTATAGCTGGTCCGAAATCCCTGAGCCAGACAAAGGGCGGGATAGCTTCAGACTCGAAGGTGAGCAACTTCCCAGCTTGTTGTGGTGAAAACAGTGCCCACAACTGATGCTTGCTCTCGGCGGCGAGAAACAGCCCAAAAACCACTGAAATCGACTTCGCGCGCCGGGATGTACTCCGATATCACATCTGAAGCTATCCTGGTTTCTGTCTGGTTCAAGGCTTTGCTGTGATTGTTGGTTCGCTCTGCAATTTGCCGAGACCTTGAAGATAAAGCCCCGTTCCGAAAAAAAAAGTAGGTTCCGAATCTCGTCACGACCTTGTTGAGCGCTTTTTATTACCTCATATCCTGCTTATAACAGGGTGGACAGAAAAATGGGAACGAATTCTGAATTGGAAACGGCCAGCGGCGCTTTTGAACGTTTGAAAATCGGATTTAGTTATCAAACGAAGGCAGCCCCGAAGGGGTCTCGAGATCAAAAAAGATTTTCTTCTTAGAGTTCTTCCTCTTTTCCTTGTTTCCTTGTTCCCTTGTTTTCCCATTTTCCCTTGTTTTCCCCTGTTTTCCTCGTTCCCCTGGGTTCGTTTATTTTCCTTCCGTTGTCTTCGTGTCCTTTTGTTTTGCCCGTGATATATGTATATATGTATATCCGTTTGTACGAGGGAGAACGGAGGAAAACGGGAAAACGGGAAAACAAGGGAAAAAGGAACGGAGGAAGGACTAGACGCGGAAGATCTTTCCCGCGTGCGGTGACCCTTAGAACGACCTTCGGAACAATCAAAAGCCGAATTTCAAACGTCCAAAAGCGCCGCTGGCCGTTCCCAATTCAGAATTCGTTCCCATTTTTCTATCCACCCTGTTGTATGTTGGGAAATATTTGCACGAGGCCAAACACGACGCGAAAGCCTTAGCAGGTGGTGCAGGAGTGAGGACGATTTATGACTGCTCCGGTTGCGAACAGTAGGAACGGATTTCTGTAACAGTACGTTATCTCGTATATTGATGCATCAGGACCGAAGGCACTCACAAATACTTCTATTATCCCCTTTTTCGCTCGCTTGTCGTGTAATTTTCCTTCGTAATTCATTCATCAATCCGAATACACCCCGCGTGTCTTAGCATCGCCCATCCGTTATTATTGTGGAGCTGAAGTGGCGATAGGCTTAAGTGATGTGAGGAAGGAATGTAAATATTTGGTTTCATTTGCAACGGACTACTCGCTCGCTGGACAGACTCTTCAGTCCCGATAATCCTGGTGCGTATCCTTGCGCCACTTTGCATCGACACCCGAGTTGACTGCATCGGAGCTCGCGGCAATTACTGTCGTCCCCGCAACGATCCTATCTAATTCCCTACAGCGAGGCACTCCCTATATCATGCTCGTTAATGTTTTCGGGATATGCACAATGTCGATGTACGAAACGTGGTTGGTGGCAATGCCATCAACGATTTGGCACATTCAGTGGAACATCGTTTCGATCACAACCAACCATGCTTCCTGCCTCGCTAGATTTCGATTGTTATCCCCACCCTATCTTTTCCTGATTTTTCCTATAGATTCACCAGCCACCTTAGCCACAGTCCAGCAGTAGGACATACCACACGCAACAAAAAAAACTTGCTCGAGTGTTATGGTATGGTTTTCTACCGCCTGCGGAATGTTCTGAGAGGGTTTTATCGGGCAACTGACCATACTGAGGGTAGGTGGATAATGCGTTCATTGCCCATCGCAGAGGGTTGACGAGAGGCGGAGACGAGCCCTCCCCTCTTACTTTGTTGCTTCCCTGTTACTTCTTTGTTGTTTTGATCTTTCTGCGATACTCTGGTTGCCTAGTATTACGGCGACTCTTGCTTGGTGTTTGTACCTGGCACCACTGCCTTGCTTTGCCACGCACTTCGCATGGCTTGACTTTATATCTTGCTTCTCGAGACCGTCGGTCTACCTCGATACAGTCGTTCTCTGACCGATTACGATTGAGCAAGCCTCTTGCTAGAGTCATCGGGACAAGGCCAACGCAGGGAACTACAAGGGCGTGAGGGACGCATAAGTTAATTCAAAGACTGATTGAACCTACTTGTGTTTATCGAAGGACTCTGCGTACCTTCACACGAGTCTTAATGCGACTCAGCTTTCATGTTGAGAGTGTTTCTATGGTAACCCCCCCCCAAAAAAAACAGCGAAGTCCTGCAACGATCGAGTGTTTCTACGATAGCCCCCCCCCGAAACCGACGAATTTCTTGAACGAAACGTTGAGGGCCAGAGCGATCCGGGACTCAAAATGTTATGAAAAACGCAAGGCAGGACGTGGTTTTTAGTACCTAAACTTCGGATGGTCTTGCACGAGAGCGAGGTGGCGAGTCATAAAACTAGATTTCCGGCTCGAAGCTGATTATCAAGCTAGCTTCTTATCTCACACGTTTCGACGAAGCTACCGTGGGGAAGTAATCAAGTAGCGATGAACGTGGCTGTAGATCCCTGAAACGCGGACGAGGGTCCACATCACGCATACAATATGGCTGATAAACCCCCCTAGACTCGCCGAAGAGACAACAGGATATGACGCAGGTGTACCACGGTACCGAGCAGCATCGTCGCTTTCAGTACTCGTCCGCAATACGCAAATCCTCTTGATGTGGATGGTGGACGTACCCATTTCCTCCGTGCACCTGAGATTGACAGAAATCCGGTGTCCCGTAAAAGAAGTCAGCGGTAGGTCATGCTCGCGCGAGGCGTGTTGCCTCATTCTCTCAATCAAGCCGAGAAGTATTTCTACGAGATAGCCTTCCTCGAAAAACGTTGATACTGGGAGCTGGCTCGAGGAACAACTCCAAACCGTACCTCACGTGTTGTGGCTTCACACCTAGCTCTGGCCCATACCAAGGGGAACTCTGGGAACCAGCAATCGCGTGACTCGAGTTTCTCTATGAGCCTTGAACGCTCGTTGTTGAAGGAATGAGCTGCATTTCTCTTGGGGGGGGGGCACTATAGGAAAGTGTTTCTACACTAGCCTCGCCACAAAAAGTGACATTTCCAGAGCTGGTTTGAGAACCAACTTCAGGACGTATCTCCCGTTTCACAGCTCCCCACCTAGATCTGACCGACGTCAAGGGTAACTCTACTAGGGTCTAGAAAACATGTGCAGAGTGTTGGTTTTCAGCACATGATACCCTAAAGTGCTCCCTGAAGAAATCTCTGGTTTCGTGGGGGGACTATCGTCGTGTAAACAGTCAGAAATAGCGAGGTCTTGCAGAGTATCGACTTCGAGCACCTCCTCGTCCCGACGTACTCTCGAGCCTCGCTGCGCATTCCGTCGTAGGATACCGGGAGATAAAGACCAATGTCATCCTTACACTCGTCCTACGTGTTGGGGAATGCCGTACTTACTTGCTCATCCATTCTGTGTGGCGATGAGCGCTTGAACCATCACGTGCTCCATGTTTAAGCTTCGGTAACGACGAGAAACACGAAAGTAAGTCATGTGAAATCTCTGCATTTTCGCTCCGTCTCCTCAACCAGCTCCATGAATATTTAACCTGATACTTTGTCGTAGACACAATTTCGTGGATCGAGTATATGGTTCTGGGAGCTGGATAAGTGTGCGGCGCATGTATTGCCCGATAAGACTCGATCGATGTTCCGCATTCCTTTCTCTGTGACCGTCATCGTCGACTGCTGCGCTATTTATACGATATTCCTCCCCTTGTATAACGAAGGAATTTCTAGGGAGAGCGCGCCTAGGTGCAGAGCGACTTGGCAGTTGATAGATAGGAAACCTCGACGTTGAAGGTATCGCGATTGGTTGCCAAACCAGCTCCCAATGACGAGCTTCTGGGGGGTAAGTTACTGAAGAACTTGTCTAAGGGATGCGGGATGTCGATATCAAAGGCACGAATCCCGGAGGAGATTGCTCGGGTGGTGGCAGCAGGCCTCGAGTCTGTCTACGCTATCCTCGTTTCGTAGCGAGTCGATAGTGGATGGCACCGTTTGGCAGACATTACAGCAAAAGGAAACGATGCTCGGCGACCGGAACTCTCACTCCATCTTATTTCTTTCTTTTAGAGAGAACTCTCGAGACAACGGGCTTACGCACGGCAGTGCATCGTGCGTCAACTTCATGATACTGCGATTGAAAGCTCGAGCATAAATGAGCCGTTATTTGGTCCAAAACAAACATGCTTATATATCGGTGGCGCTGTGCGTCCAATACATGTTCCACGAAGATTTGTCCTGATGCATTCAAGCCTCCTTCCGCAAGCAGCTCTCTGCCCACCATCCATCCCACGGAATACATGCATCACGGGACTCGACCCCTCGTCTCACCACAAACAGCCCTGTCGTGCTATCATTAATATACTGAACTCAGTCCCGCCGAAATGCTCTCCCTACGTTTGCTGTGAACATGTGACTGCCTGTTCATGGTTTTTGGAGCAAGAAACGCTCTACTTCTCCCTCGCCGAGCACATTAGAGAGACCCGCCAGAGATATCTCTTCTGGTGAACCACCAGACCAAACTACTTGATAGGAGTATCGGCGAGCAGACAGATCAGCAATCTGGCGCACAACTCACCCGTGAAAGCTTTTGGATCCGGACCAAGCTGGTCTCGAACGTCTTCCTCCTGGCAAGTACACGATGGGGCACGAAGCTTGCGCTGTACTGGGGTTCCGGCCGAGAACTCGCCTTTGATACTCATTGGAGCTCTTTCCTCGTCTGCCGATTCAAGTACAGTTTGGGCGCAACCTAGGAACGCTTTGGACGGAAAAGGGACATGAGGACAGCATTACTTCGCGCCTCTTTTATCGCCGAGAATTTCAGCACCCAGCGAGTGGGCTCGTCCTCGATTTGAGTCATGCACGAGGACATCGGTGTACCTATGCTCGCGAGTGCGGCAAGAGGAATCGCTCTCTGGTTGACATGGCTGACTGTGGAATCGGATACTTCGAACGTCCTTCCATCTTCGGAGCGTAACTGCCGAAGGTCGTGTATCCACACCATGATATCTCCGACGTCGAACATCCCATCTGTTGCGAAGGTACGGTCCCAGGGGACAGGGGCTTTTCGGGCGATAATGACAGGAGCAATGTCGAGCCCGGCGTACTCCGCACTATTGACACGGATAACTGCGGTTGATCCGTACGCCATGCACTTCTGCATGCGCGCGAACATGTCTTCCAGGTGCACTTCCTTGTCGCTGATAGGGTCATCGCGAGCCACTCGCCTCCCCCACTCCACCGGTGGCGAAATGATCCCTTGCCTTATCAGAGGGCACATGTGTGCATGTCCGCGTCGGCATCTTGAACAACTTCGGAGTGGCAGCGGTGGCGTACAGAGAGTATGCGAGGAAGTAGTTGAGAAACATCTCAAAGAAGAATGAAGATGTGATGACCTCTGGTGGAACCGTTGGTTTTCAAACCAAGTGCTGCATGCGCAAATGACTCGCTGCGTTCCCTTCATTGTACGAATGCTTTGTACACGTAAAAGCGTTCCTTGTGAGATAAAATGCAGTATTGAAATATAATTGCAGTGGAGGTGGAACTATGCCTCGTCTCACCAGCATGATAGTTGGTATGCAGCACCACAACAGGTGTTGAGGTCGCAGCAATTCGACTTTGTGACATGCAACCGGCGATTGAAATCGATGATCTCGTAGATGTTGCACTCGGGCGGGTCACCGCCACTTCATGCGCCTTCACGAAGAACACGCGTCGCCCGAGCAGAGTGTTTTGCTGCTTCGTCAGCACGAAGGTGCTCCTCGCTCGAGAAGAGTCCTGTGTGAGGACAGGTACGGTCCCGTATGCAAGCGCAACACAAGGATGATGGCGCAAGCGTCGTGTAAGAAGCGATTGTTGTTGCCGCATATCGTATGGGTTGCAACTGTTTCTACGATAGCCCTCCCTCCCCCCCGCAAACCAGCGATTTTCCTAACGAGTATTTTGGGGCAAAGCTACTGGCTATTCCATGTGTTGAAACGAACACTCGACTTACGATTGCTGGTCACGAGAGATCCCCTTCACGTCGATCAGATCTAAATGGGGGCCATAACACGGGAGAGACGTCTCGAAGTTGGTTTTCAAACCAGCTCGGGAAATTCTACTTCTTGTGGGGGGGGGCTATCGTTGAAATACTCTTGCATCTCTCACACGAAAACATGCAAGTAGTGCAGAATTGCGTGGATACACTCACATGTGACGACACCATAAGGATCTGCCCACTGCCCGGCGCTCGTGGATGGTTTTGAACTTCCTCGCTACTCGCTCTCGGAGCTCAAAATCGAGCTCAGGCCGCAACTTTTGGAAGAGATCGAATGAGCCGAGGAACCTCATGCGTCCGCTTACAACTTGACTCTTGGCGAATGTCTTTACTACTCCCCCTTCGCTATCCGAAAGGCTCTTTCCGTGACAGGCTCCGTAATAGTGAGCTTCTATGTGAACACGTCGAGTCGGATCGTCGGCCACAAACACTCCACTATCGCCGATAAATCCAAATGCCGTCGCGCATTTGAACTGTTTCCCGCAGTTGTCAGTAAAGATGGTGGCTCGATTCATGGGCGCGGCTCCCACCCTTTTTAGCATCGCGGGTATCTCCGTCTGCAGCAGTCTCCTGAAGGTGTGTTGCACCCACGCGTTATCTTGTGCACTATCGTCACTCATGGCGACAAAAGAATAAACCCATACTCTACGTTTCAGGCGGAAAAGATTGGGGATGGGAAAAGCGTTGTTGAATTTCGATTCCAATGTTGGGATTGCACTTCGTCCTGTTCATCGTGGGTATATCGTTCCTGGAAGTCGGCGACCACGACGATATGCCCTTCCTCCAGAGTAGCGATCATCTCGTTGTATGCTGCTCTCTGCAGCTTGTATTGGCGCCTGTGAGGGAAGAGGCGGCGCAAAGTACTTGCGAACTCGGTGAAGAACACTCCCGCAGTGCCCGTCCTCGAGATAACTGCCTGGCATTTATCGGGTTGGAGTTGCCAGCGAGCAGTTTGGGATTGAAACACGCCAGGGCGACGGGAGGGGAGCAAATCATACCGCGGACGATGAGACGAGCTCTTCACTACGGACAATCTTGGCAAAAACAAAAGTCCAGTTCGTGAGGAAGAACGATTGCAGCAAAGATATCCGAGTGCGGAATATCCGCAAGCACACGTGCGCGACTAAAGTATCGGAACGAATGCAACATACAAATGGCGTGGGTTCAAGAGTTTTGTATCCTCGAAATGTCCGGAGTAGACGTTGCTGGTTAAGCAACCGCCCTTTCCACCACCCACCGGAGTCCCTAGTACAATAGCATGAGTTGTACCCAGCATGATAGTGTTTCTACGGTAGCCCCTCCGAAAAACATGAAAACTTAAGGGCTGGTTTGAGAACCAACTCCGGGACGTATCTCCCGTGTTGTGGCCCCCACCCAGATCTAACCTACGCCAAGGGAAACTCCTAGGACCAGCAACCGTCTGCCGAGTGCTCGTTTTCAACGCATGAAATACAGAGTAGCTTTACCCCAAAATTGTCGTTAAAGAATTCGCTGGTTTTGTGGGGGGAATATTGTAGAAACAGTCATGAAGTTTTACACGCAAGCACTTGATAGCTAACTTGACCAAATCGAAGCACCCACCTTCCTATGCGTTGTTCCTGACTGACGTCGTTGTGGCTCCCACTCTTCGTCACCCTCATCGTCCATCGGCCTCCTTGTCGCTGGATTCCCCTGTGTTCCAGAGAGCGATATCTCATTGCCATTCTCATCAACGGCGGCGAAGACCTCCCATTTCAGCTCTCGTCGGGCTTCTGCCGATGTCTCTTCGCTGTCAGAAATCTCGTTGTTTTGACTTCTGTGTTTCGGACACTGCAAAAACCGTCGAAGCCTTTTCTCGCACGTTGTGCATTATCCCATCACACAGGCGTTCAGATGCGCCGTGACATCACGTCCAGCGTCGTTGGTGAACGTCTCCACCGGCTGACACAGAAAACGGTCACATATCTCGCCCATGCCGGACACGTCCTTCACGGACTCCGTTGGAAGAAACGTTGCACACCCTTCGTCGCGGCAGACGTAGCAGCTGCAGTCACAAGGCGACCCTGGTCTCTCGCCGTGGTGTAGCTGCGGCCATATTCGGACCAGCGATCTAATCATCAGCTTCCCCATATAGCAGTGTGGACACAGACAACACCAGAGGGACTGCTTGACGACGTAGAAGGGGACCAGTTTGTCGGAAGATGCCCTCGAAATCTGGTCGATCTCCACCATTCCCTCCCGGTACTGTGCTCACATTCAAGAACAATGGGTGACGGATGTTATGTGCTATATGGAAGCTTGTTGTTTCCTTATGGGCAATTTCGATGTTGTGTCGAAGTCGTTGGGACGTATCAGTTATCTGTGGGTTCGAGCACATACTTCCAAGGAAACACACCGACCTCACCGCGTTCGATAAAGATTCGGAGACCTTTGAGTGTAGATCCGTCCCCGATCCAAGAAGGAATCGGACCCCCTGACGCTGGCATCTTTCCAGCTTTTGGCATTCCAGGGAGGCATCGATCAGGGATCGCTTGTGAAGTCCAGGCGCAAAATCGTGCTTGATCTTCATATCGCACGGAGAAGGCTGGGTATTGTCGTGGATCACATCGACAATGAATGCAACGGCTTTGGGGCATTGTTCTTGTAAGCAGTCTGTGCGCTTCGCCCTTTCGCCGGTACTGCAGAAATATGTCAAAGGATGGAACAAAGGAGATATGATGAGCACAAGCAAAACTCGTGAGAGAGCAACGTCGCAAAGCGCGTGAATAAGTCAGAAATATTACGGGTGTACATCCTCCAGACGGGTCAACGACGACCTGTCTCCTCCTTGCAGCGAGCAAGTTTGAGAACGCCTCAACACCACTCCGTTGCATGGTGAATATCTCACAGGTGAGCTGCGTCCCCCGTGCTTATTGCCTGCTGCCTGCGCATCACACATTCGTTGAAGAAATCCCGCTGCATCGGACCCAGCGCATTCTTGGCATCTTGGAACTTAATCCCGTTCCCGACACACGAAGCAACCAGGATTCGACGCGCTTTGGATCCCTCGGTGGATGCCACAACTTTTGGTTGGGATAGGAAGTTGTTCATTTCTCTTATTGCCGAAGAGCATGTTGCTGTGGATTCACGATCGGTTGACGATCCCGCCGTGGACCCACCGGCAGGACCGCTGTTTTGCATGTGTCGCCGGAAGGAGTTGTGGTTCATTACAGCCCCTATAACGAGGTGGCGAGTCTGGGCTTCCGATATGGAATCTCCTCCTCGTTTTTGACGCTCCCGCGCCACGGCTTCGTCGATGGCGTTCAGTATCGTCTTGACTGTCCGGCTCGCAAAGACCCATTCTCGATAAGTCCCAATGCCGGCGCCGCATGGCACCTATCCTCGTGCATCGGGTGACGTGCATGGACCAAGAACCAGTACGTTCGAGGGGCGAAACTGAGATAGTGCAGCAGGCACGTTTCCTGCGCAGCATGCACGTATAAACATATTTTTTATTTGCTGGTCATCGAGAGCTCTACATATTGCAATTGGTATGAGTTTACCGCGGCGAGTAAAAGGATAGATGGACCTCATGGTCCGTTGTTCATCCCATGCTGAGTTCTGAACACCAAGAAGATCCCCGAGACACTTGTCGAAGAATGATGATTCGCAGCTGCCACCTGGTCACTCCGAGATGATCTCCGACGCAAACGCCGTGCCCTCAAACAAATATAAATATATTGGACGCTGCTTCGACAAGGCAGGGGAATTCCTCTACTTCGATATGACCCACGCACCATGACTGAACGATCATCCATCGACGATATGGGACGTAGCTTGCTGCGTGCGTGATATCGTAAGCGATGTTCTCAAACCTGGTCTCGCTCGGCGTCGGCGAGCCACACTGTCCGCACGCATGATGGGTGAAATGATCCTCTCATCGATCCCGATATGCATGGGAGCTGTGTCGGTTCGTAAACGAGTGTTTCTACGATAGCCCACCCCACAAAAAATGAAAAGCTTGGAGCTGGTTTGAGAACCAACTCCGGGACGCATCTCCCAAGTCTTGGCTCTCCACTCCGATCCGATGTACGCCAGGCGGACCTCTTGGTACCAGCAACCGTATGCTGAGTTGTTTTCGTTTCCCACGTCTAGAATATCGACAAGGTTTGGCCCGAAATGATCGTTGAAGAATTCGCTAGTTTTGTGGGGGGGCTATCGTACAAAGTGTCAAAACCAGGTCTTTGGTCCTCGCGCGAGACGACAGGCCGAATATCGTGCTGGTGACGTGTATGTAGTCTACGAGTCAGCGTACGGCCCAGGCAGGGAATCATGGTGATTCTGCGATTTGCGAGTTGAGAGAAAAATATAGCTTGATCTGCAAGCGTAAGATCCATTCGTTTCGCGGAGTAGATTGCGCGCCTTCGTTGCGACTCATAACAGACGAGTACTTCTACGATAGCCCACCCCACAAAAAATGAAAAGCTTGGAGCTGGTTTGAGAACCAACTCCGGGACGCATCTCCCAAGTCTTGGCTCTCCACCCCGATCCGATGTACGCCAGGCGGACCTCTTGGTACCAGCAACCGTATGCTGAGTTGTTTTCGTTTCCCACGTCTAGAATATCGACAAGGTTTGGCCCGAAATGATCGTTGAAGAATTCACTAGTTTTGTGGGGGGGCTATCGTACAAAGTGTCGGACCAAATTTGTGATGATTATCCTCGTGGTGTCGTTGGGGTCTGGTGTTGTCATTCGTGCGCGATTGTGAGGTCGAAGACTCACGGGATTTCATGTTTTTGTGGAGAGGGATCTGTACAGGCTCCACCCATCGCACTGCCTAGGCTGCGTCGAAGGGGAAACAATTCCTTGCCCCCCCTGGTGAAAAGCAGACAGATTATCACCTTTATTTGCGAACCGATGACGACATAAATCATAGAGAAGGCGACTCAATCAATCGGTGGTATGAGAAGTGAGAAATTAACAACCAATTCTTGCGCACATCGACATGCACGGTCTGGGATGGCTGAGACAGGCGCTCATCACTAGGAGAAACTACGACGACGTGTGGTTCCTGCCGAAATCCCGAAAGGGTCACTCTTGCGCTACACGAGCTATCTCTTCATGGTTGCTCGAGTCCATATGTGGCGTGTGGGTGTAGATTTGAAGTACGCTGCCAACGCGTAGTCGGTCGTCCCGGGCCATTCAAATGAGTACGGGAGTGACACATTCCCGAAGGCTCGTGGAAAACGCTTGGGTTGGCAAGAAAATAAATTTTCGAGTTGTGGAAGTTATAAACAGAGGCTCGATGTCATGGATTTACTAGCTCCGCCATGAAGGGCGAAAGGCCGTGGTGGCCAATACAACGAATGCGCAAAATATCGTGTCTCTTCAAGATGTAGCAGGCTGTAGCTTTGTGATTTCGAATTTAATGCACCCATTCCAACGCTGATCCCGTACGCTAAAATATGGCCGTGCCACGTCTTGAGTGAGGCCGTTCCCTCATGCAATGCGCTACTCCCGCCCTTCAATGGTCTCAACACAGTCTACACCGTCCTGCTCACCTCTTTCGTTTGGATGGATGCCCGTTGTCGAGACGCCGAAGGG
>CAXFYD010000112.1:0-18367 GCA_964006365.1 Trididemnum miniatum | reverse complement strand
TGTTGCTTTCCAACACTTTAACACTCCTTGCACTCCATTTCAAGATATCCCAGTCTTCTCTGCAATAAATCTTCGCGATTTTCCTTCTTTATGAAGGAATATGATGACCCCTCTATTTTCTGCGCTGATCTGCTTGAAGCCCATGATGACTGATTAGATTGCATGTTAAACACTAACAAAAAACAAAATAAACGGACTCCAATTATGACGTCATAAACTTTTTTCATGGCGTGATCACATTGTGACCTGAGGTTATCAGGGAGCATAGTTGCTCATTTGGAATTTTTGTTTTCACTCTGATTCTTTGATTTTCACCACAAGTGTTACCTATTGAAAAAATGAGCTTTGAGCATGACGTCACAATTTAAGACGCGTTTCAGCTTTCAGGAACATTTTTTTCAAAAACAACTTTGTCACCGAATTGCCCGAAACAAGCTCTTTCCAAAAATGTATAACATGTCGATGAACAGGTGAGATAAAGAAGATGTATTTTACGTGGAAGCCTCAAAAAAAGAAATTCTGTGGGGTGGCCCCTGAATTATGAACAGCACTGTAGTTTAAAAAAGTTAAGAATAAAGAATATTGTAATCGATATTGCACTGAGCATTTAGTGTTACGCCAAGCATTTTTGTGATGTCCTCAATTTCATGCGGTAACTTACTGACAAACGACGGACATAGTGTATGCGAAGCAACTTGGCTTTAAAAAATCTTTTTTTTTGTTTTTTCGCACAAAAAAAAACTTATCAGCAAAAACAAGGTAGTGACATACCGACGATTATAAATTTACTAAAGTGAGATAAACTAACCTGGACAAAAAGAATCGAACGCATGGAATATCGAACTGCGTCGAAAAAAAAAAAAGTAAAAAACAAGGCCATATTCGATACTCAAAAAAGTAAAGGCTCCAGTGTATTCGATGAACAAAAAGTAAAGAATATCGATTTTTCACAACCCTGTTCGTTACCATTAGCTTGGTCGTAATTATGGGTAAATAAATTGCTTTTTGGGGCGTGGCAAAAATCCTTGTGCAGTGAACTATTTGAAGTTGACGGCTAGCGTTTATCGTTTGCTCGCTTGAGGTATTTAAGGATGAACATCAAGTGATTCGGTTTTTGTTTCACAAACACGTACACATCACGTAGCGGTACTGATAACACGTAGAATTTTCGTTTATTTTGCACTGAATCGTTTTCATAACATGATATTGCTATTTAATAAATGAAAAATTCAACTACACGCATTGCATTTGAAGAACATTGCTTTACATAATCTTGTCAAATTTAAATAAGGTCAGCTGAACTACGTAAGCCACACTTCTTACTACGTACACTTCCGTATATAAGCTACTACAACAACACAAACAATCACGACGTTCAAACAAAAATTGGCCAATGCAAACGTAAAGTCACTCACAGAATTACAGCAATAAACATTGGGCAAGATTTAACCAGAACTTTTGAAAGGTCACGACAGTCACAAGTATTACGCCACACCACAAGATAAAACTATTGAATGCAAAAATCATTTGTACCCTAACTTGAAAATCGCGTTATCGAAAGAAAGTATAGTAGCCGATAATCATACGAGATACTTGATATGTTATTGTCTATATCATTGTAATTAAAATTTGGAGCGATGATTCACAGTAGGCCTACGATCTAAGTACTTTAGACAGGGGTGAGTTAGTAGAATAGATCAAAAGAACGACGTTCATATGCGAAGCGCTTCTGGCGCCCGGGCGTTATTGCTACAGGATTACGATTGCTATATAAAGTAATGCTTGGTGCCAGTTAACCAGCTAGCGTTGCTACAGTATTTTCTTTGGTGTGAGTGACGATGGCTGCGCAAGGAAGTGAATTCCACGGCAAGGCAGAGAGTTGTCCTTTGCTGGAATGAATGATACATTGCAAGCCATCGGAGAACTCAGCTCGAGAAAGGGGTTGTGTAATTGCAGATCCATGCGTCACAAGAAGGTTGCGTGTCCGTGCGTCGGGTTTTCACCGATGTAAAATAAGTCAAAAGAACAACGTTCATATGCGAAGCGCTTCTGGCGCCCGGGCGTTATTGCTACAAGATTTCGATCGCTGTAATGCTTGGTGCGAGTTAGCCAGCTAGCCTTGCTAGAAGTTTCTGCTTTTGTGGTATCACAAAAAGGCTTTTGAAGATTTCTAAAGTAAATTTGGGGACTCAGAGAACTATCTCGTCAAAACTAGTTGTCTTGATATTGCGTACTAACATGTACATTAGGGTGTTAACTTTTTTTGAATTCGCATGAGTTTATATAATTTTAAGGGTACAAATCGGCACAGAAAATAAATGCAAAAAAAATTTTTTTTAAATATTGATGTTTCGATACCCTGGGGGGGACTCGAAGATTTTTTGGGGTGCGCAAAGCCTACTTTTGCCGTAACTTGAAAACTACTAAAGGTAGGTGGTCAAGTTTGGTGTCAAACGATGCAGAACAGCTGATTTCCTATCTCCTCTTTAAACATTTTTATAGCCTATCTGCAACAGAAAAAAAGTTATGAGCAAAAAACAAAAAATCGACAATTTTGCTTCTTAAGCAAAATTTTATCTCGATTATGACCATATTACTACGATACTCTTACACTAAGGTTTTAGTATGGTGACGTAACAAGAAGAAATTCTAGAATTTAAAGGAGTTATAAGTTCTGAAGGAAGTGTAGGTTTAATGTGTATAACTGCTAAGTGAGATAAGAGAGTCAAGATGAGTGTTAAAGAATTGATGAAGGAATGTGATTTTGCACAAGAAATGAAGGGACACATGTTACCGACTAAGCAGGAGGTGATTGGGCATTATTTTTATGTCCGAAATTCATTAATGGTAACTGACAAGGTATATTTGAAGAAGAGACCACCATTTAACATTTGCAAGACAGACGTATTAAAAGCTATTCAGGATTTGTGGAGCAAGAGCAGCCTGCCAACAATTGGTTAAAAGTCTATTGAAACAAAATTGAAGAACTTGATAAACGATTATGCAAAGGCTAAAACTAAGCAGGACGGAGTAACCAAATTAGAGCTGCATAAATTATTCGATGTTTCCTCATGCAAGTGTTTTCACCAAAACCTTATCGAGCGATACGGAAAAATCTGTTGCAGCTGTGCTCCAAATAAGAGGATCCCGTCTTCAGGTAAGAAGAAGTATAACCGTTGAATGTTATTAAAGTTTTATACATATAACTTATTTAGAGCTGGAGTTTTTAAGAGACCAAAGAGCTCAACGTAAAATGAGTCTAGGACCGCGAGATTCGTTAGGTACAGTGCGTTACCAGACTGCTGCTGCTAATGCTGAAAGAAAGAAATTGGAGATCCCTCCCCAGCTTCCATCTACTTCTCAGCTGCAATCGACGTCACTTTTAGGTAAGTAATGAGTTTTGTATACCTATACCTATTCATTTACTGCTACTCTATCTGCATTGACTGATACTTCATCAGTAACTGCGAAACTGAGACCAAAAGATGTGAAGCAATATCCATCGGAAGACGATGAAGATGATGACGATTTGTACACACCTCCCACCAAAATTCAAAAGCAGCTTCGCAAAGAAGACCTGCCTCGCTTTTTGACAAGAGCCAACTGTAAAGATGCGGATAGAATGGGTGTTAGCACAAGGCAGCAACAGGTGGTAATCAATAACACAGCAAACGCGTTAAGATTTCAGAAAGGAGTGAGCAGCACAGCTGTGTTTAAAGCTCGGGACAAACAGAGGTGAGCTTCTGTGGATTCTAAGTCAAGGTTCTAGTGAAACGTATTTTACTTCGCAAGTTAACCTTATTTTTAGATCAGCAGTAATCAAAGAAGTAGATAATCGTTTCCATCAAACTACTGATTTCCAGTTGCTTTATGATGGAAAAAAAGTAAACGGAAGAGAAAGATTTCTCTTCGTAGCACAGTATTATGATGATATTACGAACGAAAGATTAATGAGGGCTTGCTATAATAGTCATATAACATTCAGTAGGCCTAGGTAGCTTTGGTTTTGCGTTACAGGCATGAAGATGTGGTCGATCTTCGAACATTTGAGAAAAGTGCCTCTGTAACTGCCGAAGCCGTTTATACCACTATCATTGACAGTCTTGGCTCTGAACAGTTGAAAAGTTTGCGGTCGGTAATGGCCGATACCACCAGCATGAACACGGGAAAAAAGAAAGGCATCAACAGCAGACTCGTGCAACACATGAATAAACAAGCAATTCATATTTTGGAATGTCAATTTCATGTGAATGAAATTTTATTAAATTATGTGATCAAGCACATTGATGGAAAGCCTGTAGCTCCTGATCGTATGCATCCTGACTCTGTGTACAACAAAATCAAGTTACTTCCACAACAGGCCAGCATCACAGAAACTGATCTGGTTAGGAATATTGATGTTCCTATGAGAACTCTGCGATATTTGAGGAGCATTCTGGAATGGTTTTCGACAGGTTAAAGAGATATGTTGCAATTGTCATTGCATGCATTCAATGTTAATAGTGTACCTTAACAAGCTTGTTTTCTTTTTAGAGGAACGACGGGATGATCAGGCATGCCTCCTAGCTTTATCGAGCGCTGTTATTGGGATAATACCTCAGCAGCTGAGAAAGTTTTTGCTGTATAAGCAGGAAACCATTTCATTTGCAAGGTACTAAGAGTTGGCAGTGCAAGATTGAGCACTAAAAGTGATTTTGCTCAGCACTAAATTGTTACTTTGATAAAGTAATAACGCTGTTGAATTTCAGATGGCTAACAACTGCCAATGGATACTTGCGTTTTCTTTTGTTTGGTGGTGGAGATTTGACGTCCACACAAGCGACCAGACTGCGAAGAATAACGTCGTTTATTGTAGCTGTGTATGCCCCAATGTTTTTTCGAATCCACCTGAACCCTCGTGCTCCTGAAGGTCCAAATAACATGCTTTTTTTGAGAGACCTCTTTCTTGATTTTACACATATCGATGACGAGTTGATGCAAGTGCTAAAGAAAATCTTTGTCAAGCACTTCAGTGCCTGGATGAACCCGACGAATGTCGCTCTTAATGTTCATTCCAAAAACCCAGCTTTTCGGATTGCTCATCTTCAAGATCCCGATCAATCCCTTCCAGAAAGCGTTGACACTGAGGCATTGGCTTTGAAGAGAACACCAATCAAGTCGTACTTTAGCAAGGCAAGCAAGCAGGCGCCCTGTGTCCACAATGGCAACATGCAGTTTTGGAATAATGTTGATAACCACAACCGCAGTTGCGAACGGTTTATCGGGAAAATGTCGAAATGTCTTGACCGAAAAATTCAAGACAGTTCCGCGCCGAGCAAAAGAAGAAAAGTGGATATGCGAATTCGTGGCTACATTAGCCAATGAATTGCCAGTGAAAATCATGAGGATCACGTTTTTTTCAAATTAGTTTACTTTTGTTTTGTGTATTTTGCATTTACCTCTTTAATAAATGAAGTAAAACCCTATTGTTGAGAGTCACATTTGGACAAAAATTAGTATTTTCTAAAAAATTACGTTTTTCGCTCATAACTTTTTTTCTGTTGCAGATAGAAATGCATCGATAGGATATAGGAAATCAGCTATTCTGCATCGTTTGACACCAAACTTGACCATCTACCTTTAGTAGTTTTCGAGTTACGGCAAAAGTAGGCTTTGCGCACCCCCAAAAATCTTTGCATCCCCCCAGGGTATCGAAACATCAATATTTTTGAAAAATGTTTTTTGCATTAATCTTCTATGCCGATTTGTACCCTTAAAATTATATAAACTCATGCGAATTCAAAAAAAGTGAAAAAAGTTAACACCCTAATGTACATAGGTGTAATTAATGCCCACCTATATTTATGGAAAACAAAACCTCATACTGGATTGATTTTTATTCAACCACAGTTACTAAGAATGTGATTATCTAGGTTCAAGCTTACATTTGGCAGTTATTGATGAAGTCTCAGACACAGTAAAAAGCATCGAACCAAAATGGTTTCAGAATAACCACAAAGCTTCAGTAAATTTTAAGAGGATACAGCAAACAGCAAATGCCGCTTTAAAAACGCGGCAATATTATTTGCACATAACTGCACTGCAAAACAATCAAATGGAAATGGATTTGGCGGTCTTGTGACTGCACTAGCCAAATAAATCATAACCAAAATGAAGCAAAACTTAAATATATAAATAACCCATATAGGTCACAAATTAAGTCAAGAGTTTTAAACATTGAGTTAAGTTTTGCGAAAAGAAGAATCAAGTTCTTGGGGTTCACAGCACCGCAAAAAAACTTCGTTAAAGAGGTTGCAATATCGGTATGTTTAAAACTAATCGATTGAGTCACGTTGGAACAAAAAACTTGATTCTAACTTCGTTGCTCCAACAAAAATATCCTGGCAGCACAGTGAGTGAAAGCGACGGGGATAGTTCATGCCTTAACAAACACATTATATTGCATTCTACATAAACTAAATTGCGCTAGGCAGATTTCACTAAACGACAAATTTGAGACAAAATTATAAAAAAAGCACCTTTTTAGCATATAAGCCTAAATTTGTTTGATGCATTGCATCTTTATGGTTTGTTTGTGACAGGAGAGAATTAATTTTTGTTATTTGTTCCTTCTCCACATTTTCTTCTGACTAGACCCTCGAATAGCAAGTACAAAAATATGAACATCACTGTTTGCCAGCTATTTCAATAACTTACTAAATGCCAAATGGGTTTCGTATTGACAAATCGTTGTCAAATAAACAAGACAATGATGAAGTAAATTTTTTAACATGCTACTATAGTAGTCATTCAGTTTTACTTTTTTGTAAAAACCTTTGAAGGGATGCAGAACCAGGCATACCTGGTGACAGTCTGCATTTATACCATTCATTATAAGTCACCATCCATGAAATAATAGCACAGCTGGTACCTAGGGCTTTGCTATAAAAAGTGTGAAAATACAGGGATGTAGCTGCTAACATAAGAAACCAAATCGACAAGAGTAAGCAATTTAAAATAAACAACACATTAACTAAAACATAAGTAGATCGAAGTCTTTGTTTAAAGACTATTAATGAGGTTGAGCCGATGGAAAATATCTTGAATGCCACATTTTCTATTCCATGCCAGCATCTATGAATTTGAATTTCAGAATTGATCAATAAAATTGAATATGTGAGTAAAAAACAGTGACCTGAAATATCAAAACCATTCCACACTGAACCATTTCTCAATTTTTTGCAGTCATCCTTAGTTATTATATCAAAGTTAGGTCGATCATTCGTGCCAACACAAATACCAGTTAAATTTTCAACAGTATGAAAAACAATATTGACCCAAAAATACCAAAAACAAGTTGCAATTATAAGCCTGGTTATGGAACGCAAAACAGATTTTTTCCAGGAATCAACACCATATACAAATGATGTTACAACCATGTATGAACCGGTGGTAACCAAAGTCCATCCCCAACCCCACTTAACAAACACAACATTAAAAAAGTTGTTTTTGTTGTCAAAGTATCCTTTGGGAATAGAAACAAACTCTTTAATAGAAGATAATGCCAGAACATAAATCCATAAAAACAGCACTAAATAAGCGGAGTGCCTGATGAAAATTTTTTTCAGCAAGAACATAATCTTGCTCTGAATAGTTTGATTTTCATCAGCAGTAGAATCATTGGAATTATCGGCATTTGTTTCTTCTTCCATTATATTTAGACGATGGTGAGCTACTGAGCACCAAAACTTTTATGGTACAAACAACAAAATCGCCTGTTTAGAAGACAGTTTGGGCTAGGCCTATTAACTGATCACTTAATTACGCAATTTTTATGACCCAGAGCTAGCCTGAAAATGAAGTAAGAACGGGATTATTTTCTAAATAAGACAGGCATAAACTACATCCTGCCAAATGTTTTTCTGATGAATTAATTACTTGACTTTGTAATAATTAACGTCATGCACACAAACAAACAAGTAAAAAAATATGTACAGATAACCGTTAAATACATCAAATTATAACCTAATGAAAATATAGTGGACTGCACGACAAACATACTGTACCCGTAATTCGAAATTTTTTGATAAAGACTAGGGAGTTAATTAACAAATCAATATCAAGTTTAAAGAAACTTTTACTGATTATGATATTTCTTACCCCAACATTAAGAATGAGTGAGGTTATAATAATAATACCCCTAAGAATATAAACCAACAAATTTAGGGGCTAGTTTCAATTAAGCCGCTTCTAAGCCTCTTATAGAATGTCCACTTTATAGCGGGACTTCCCCACTGACGTCACTAGGTCTACTTTAAATGTTATAACAATGTAAGCATCTGGCCTTACGTGATGACGTGTTATGCACCGTCTGAACATCAGTGGGGAAGTACCGCTTTCAAGTGGACATTCTATATTGCATAGAAGGCGGCTACATTTACAGTAGAATGTAGGCCTAAGTTATACCACTACTTACTGGTATAAACTACGTCCAATTTTAGTGGGCTTTCGGCCCACGATTTTTGGTTCTAGTTTCTGCATTACAACCAATTTTTTGACGTCTTATGGTAGTTAAACAGTAAAAAAATGATTATTACATCAAGAAATCGATTATATTTATACCATAGTCCATCTCAAAACTAGAACCGTGGGCCTAAAGCTGTAAGGCCCACTAAAATTGCATAAGAAATGCAAATCTGTGCTGGCTAACGAAGAGTACTGGTAAAGTTTTGTGTCTGCCATTGACATTATCACAGTTTAATAATTACCTTAGACTGTGATGTCCATTAACTACGGTGCCATTACTGACTTTGAACAGTTGAAAAGCGCATGAAATTTTGTACCGGTACAACAACAAATCCTCAATATGAAAATTGCATTTGGTGTAAACAGACCTTTACTCTGTTTCACTTCATTCCTCCCGGAATATTTTAAGTACCAGTATTAATACAGAGATTTAATCTACTTTCGTACTTTGACCCAGGGGGACACAACGAAAGAAGTTTTTGCTGCTGCGCCACTGTGCACTCTGATCACTATTTTGAGAAACGAGGTTAATGGAATTGCAAAGAGATAAAAATTAGTTAATTTGTGCATTACATTGTTACAGGTTGTGTTGAATGGAATTTTGGTCAAAAAAGCTGGCTGTATAAATACTAGGCTACAAATAGAGGTAGGAGCAGAAGGGTGATGTTTCAAATTAAGGGGGCTACCATTTTTTATTATCGACCTGTGATGAAAATAACATGGTTTAAACAATTATTTTTTGATTTCATGCATTTCTCGAAAACTGAAAGATGGCAATTTTCGACAAAAAATGCAATTACCTCTTACTTATGCATATTTGGTATCATCTTTTTATAATTTTTTTGATTAATGTGCTACATGTCTGTGTGTTGTTGATTGTTAATTATTTTTTGCAAAAATGTTCAGTGTTTTATGATCAAATTTTTTGTTTTGGAGTAATAGTGTTGTATATAGGCTAGCTGCTAGAGTATTGTATTTCCACAAATATCTTCCGAAAATATTGTCTTTTGTTTTGGGTGACAAATTACCAACAGTATATGACGCAGCTATTGCAATTTACAACATTTCACACACACCCAGCCACACAGCTGCATACTCTTTCAGATGACGAGCTGTCTGGTCTACCAACAAATAACCTAGTTGTAAAATGACACTTCTCCATATTCAGTGGCCTTGCTGAAACAGCAAAAGTCAGAAACAAGGGTTTTAATACTGAAGAAGGTAATGATGCTGGAAATGAAAGGGCAGCAAAAGCAAGGACGCTTAAAATGACATGGAGGCAGATGGAAGAGAGTTTGAAGAAAGTCTGATTGAAGATTGAGCGAGATGGAGGAAAGGTGTGACAGCGATCGCAAAAGGAATGAGGCATATCTGGCCACCTTTGATGACAAGGAAAAAAATGGAATGTAACTGGATGGATGATGAATAATAAATTTAATTGATCAACTGGATACTGTGTATGCTTTGGGGGTAAAAGTCTTGAGAAAACGCTTCCAGAACGAATGTTCAGTGAGGTCTATTTTATGGCACCCACTAGCTCACAAAACGTAGGGTCAAGTGTGTAAAGATGCCCATTAACTGTTTTAAGCAGCTAGCCACGTCATAGTTGTTATGAACATACATTGGAAAGAAAAGCCACCCTGTTGCTGAACATCTGCAAGGAATTACGTTGCAGACCTTTGGGTATTTTAAGTTTTAGGATTATGAAGTTTATTCTAGGGGGCAAAATTATGATATTTTAAAAAGTTTAGGAATAGGCTAGCAAAATAGTTTAAATATTGATTCTAGCAAAAAAAAGTGAGTCATTTAAGTACTGGTATTTCATGTAGTAAGAATTGCACTTAACTAGAGCAGCTGTCAACGGTAACGGTCAGAGCTGCAAGTTGTCCAAGTAAATTCTAGCTTTGGGGGCAAACGCCCAAGGATAAAATGCCCACATATGCGTTTTACCGCAGGAAGCGACGATCACCTCATTGGTAAAATAAGAAGACACTTCAACCCTTACCGGTATCGTACAAAATAGCAATTGACAAGACGTTACAATTATGTAAAGCTACTGTATTAAATTATGCTTATTAATTATTACCGGTACCGGTAGGTATCATGTATATTTTCTAGCAAATTTTACATATCTTCCGTGAGGACAACCTTCTCCAAAAAAAAGCAGCAGCAAAAAAGAACAAACGTTAAGCTCTAAAAACAGCTTAAGGTCCCTTATCTCTCCAGGATGCCAAGATTGGGCACATAAAATAGGAAAGAGCCTCTAGCCTATTTGTCCCAACTGCGAATTTCATGTTATTTCTGAAATTTGATGAAAAGTAGATCTATTGAATTGACTTTTGACATTTTTGTAGGTTTGAATGCTGTTCAAGGCACAAAATTTATGCCCAAATTCCCATTTGCAAGCCTATATGTCTTGTGTATTCTTCATTACTTCTGAGACAGGAGATGTATCTATCCCACTGGACTCGAATTTGTTTTTCTTCTTTGTTTTTCCTTTATATAATATTCTTTACTACAAATGTAAAAATTGCCAATAAACATTGCTTTCTTATTCATCCTCAAATTGTAGAAAATTGAGTGTTTGTAAGGTGTATAGGTTAAACCCCACTGATGGGCGTTTTGGCATTTTGGGTAGGGTGTATTACCCTACCCCATGGGGTAAAATGCCCAATTTGATTTTTTTTTTCAAACCCTAATAAATTAGATGGATCACAAATTTTCTTCAAAAACGTAAGTTGAAATAGATAGCTCTGAGCTCTAAGATTAACCAAGACAAAAATTAGACTAAAAGACCTTGTATTCTGGGTGAGAGAGCAAAAGTCGCTTACGTACCGGTAAGTATTTGTGGTACAGTATATATATATATACCAGGTATTTTGTCAATTTCTGTGCTTAATATGTGTCTGCAAGTGAAATAATTTATTATTCTACAGTTCTATTCTGCTGTTAAACATTTACATGACTATGTTACAACACTTTCCCGAGTCAATTTTGAATCAATTGAAAATTTTCTTGAGACATAAGATTATACGGTAACACCCAATTTTATACCCCAATTTTTTCACAATTCTGCTCTGAAACCTCATAATTTTGTTTTTGTCCAGAAGTTTTTTGGCAACAAAAGTTTTTCTTGTTTAATGTTACATCGCACTTCTATATCAACATTAAATCAGCAAAAAACATGTGTACAGTGTAAATTGATATATATATATATATTGGGCCACATTGCAGAATTTTTCATTTTCTACAATTTTTTACATCGGAAACTCAACTCATTTATTCGTCTATAGAATCAATACCACAAATACGAACAAAGCCAATACAATCGTAGCACCTAACGGTAACAACACTGAATAATTACAGGTCTACCAAGGGTGGAAACATGAACCTGAAAGCCGGGTTTTAAAGGAAACTTTTAAAACCCAAACTGAAATTGACACCTACTCAGCCAAATTTTTGAAAACCTAAACTTTACCCAAAATCGTTTTTTCTTGAAATGTCAAAACTGAAACTAAAGCCTGTTCAAAATTTTTTAAAATACCAGTATAGGATTTTTAAAAATTGTCATCACCATCATTACCAGCAGTCCTTTAATGCCGAGCGTGAAGCAGAGAAGCTGTGAATACCAATTTTTGAGTCTTTGGTTTCACCGGACTCGGAATTAAACCAAAGTCGCAACTTTTGAAGCAATTGCTCTCTTCACTCAGGAATCTGACTGATCTGAGCCAGAGGTGTACAGGAGCCAGAGTCAAGCAAATTTTTCTGGAGCCGGATTGGACTCGGAGTAGGAGTTGGAGCAGGAGTGACCATTTCTTCAACCACTATTGTAATGTGAATTGATCATTGACAGAAGTTATATGCTTGCTATTAGGCATCGGTTTGCGCACTTCTCTAAATACCTGTGAAAGACTGTGGGATCATGGTGGAATCGCGCCGACGCGAGTTCAAATTTTCGGTGAAATAAGAACATTTTTTCAACAGACTGAACAGAGTGCATTCCCACTTGGTAGTCTAGTCAAGCAGTAAAGGTAGTCAAGTTTATTTACCCAAAACTCGAAAGTTTAGCGAAAAAGGAGACTGAAAACAGTGGAAGGAAACAGCAAAAGACCACAGTTTTGTGTAAAACTTCCTGCTGGTTAAAATTTTCAAGAGCAATTTTTTAACTTTCACTGTGCAGTTATAGTAGTGTATCGGAATATCCAACAATGTGAGAGTGCGTACCAAATTTATGCAGTTTTGCAAGGAAAGTCATGAAATTTTTTAGACTAGGTCAAGGGTCTATGGCTCATTTTAATTTTTTTTTTCAATGCAACTGAAACTTCATGAAGATGGGCAGGCCTAACAAATTAAATTTAATAAAAAATAAGAGGACGCAACTGCGTTTCGACAATGTAATGAATTCAGCTCAGCTTAAACTCCTAGTCCATGAAGTAAAATCCAACATGCAGAGATTTAAATATACTTAAGTTTCATTATCATCCTGGTCCACAATAGAATTAGTTCAGGTTCAGACTAGCTTAAAGAAAATTCTATCGTAGACTGGACAGGACAGGACTACGATGATGATGAAGCTCAAGCGTATTTCGTTCTCCGCATGTTGGATTTTACTCCTTGTACAAGAAGTTTAAGCTGAGCTGAAGAGCCTTCATCAAACAAAATCTATCAATTTGTTTTTAGAGCTTTATAGCTTTTCATTTTAAGGCGGCCTTTTCTGCATCTCATAGTGCATGCAATTTATTGGTGCATTTTCATCAACAGCTTCATTGCTCATGCAGCTTTTGACATCAAATAGTCTTTGTGGATGACATTTATTTTTTGTACAACTTATTGGAATTGCTGAGAGAGTTGGTGCATAACCTGCATTTGGATTTTCTTCATTTACTCATAAAACCTCTATACAGCTTAGGTGTGTCATATCTTTTTAGTGTTATTCTTTTCTTTTTAGTCTAATCTACTGTTGCTTGACATAACATTGATTTTTTACATTCAAATGCTTAATTGCCTTTTATTTTTCATTGTGTAAAATTGCTTATTGTGGTGTTGCAGTATTTTGAATTTGTCTGCTTTGCATTTTTTTAAAGCTTCAATGCTGCATAACAAGGTGCTGCAACTAAGGTGAATTGTGTTTTACTGCGATACTGCATTTTTACTTATCACGGCCTTTGATGCATTTAATTCGTCACAGGAAATTTGCATTTAAAAATATTGGAGCTAGCTTAACTGGTCATGAATGTCTATTTTGGAGAGCATAAAATTTAACATAGGCCTGAAGTTTGAATAATAGGCCTATATATTGTGTATGACCCAAAAAATGGTCTCCACCTACTACAACTTGATTTCACACACGCTGCATTGCGCCGGCTAAACACAAACGGTAAAACAACCGAGAGTCGGCAATTTTGTTATAGCCTAGTTTCTTTTTTTATCATAGATTCTTCGCTCAGAGGGGAATTGAAGTGTAAAATGATCTAGCGAATTCAAAACGTAGCAAAAACTTTTAAATGTGGTTGACCAAAAATTGGCGTTCCAAGTTAAAAGAGATGACGTACTAAGGTTTTATTTGTCGGCAGCGTGGCGTAATAATTCGGAGCGTCGTTTTACGACGACCATGATCGCAAGGTTAATGGTTCAACTCCCAATCTAATCTCGTTGTTGTGACCTTGGATAAGATGCTTCACGATGATTATCTTTGCTTGGTTGAATCTGGCAAGCAGCAAATAGAAGAAAGAAGTCAGAAGAAAATTTAACCGAAAAACCTCGAAACAAAGGCAACTCCTAAGCGAGTCTGGATTTGTCTTTCGCGTGGCGCCTCCGCCGCTTTCTCGTGATAGGAGGATGAAGATGGAGAAATCAAATCATTTTACGTCCAGAGGCAGAAGCGTACGCAAGGGGGGCTCCTATGAGTGCGCCCCCTCAGGCCTTCTCTAAATGTTAAAAGCCTGCGTCGTTCAGATACTTCTAGAAAAATCGAACCTTAAAGGTGGATTTACACAGTATCCGTTCTGCGTTTAACGTCGTCAATTGACGGCGTTTGTGACGGCGTTAATTAACGGCGTATTGACGCGCTGAAACAGATCCGTCTTTTTCTTGCGTTTTTGATATACACAGTATCCGTCGAGAATTTTAAGACGCGCGTCGCACAGTCACAAAGTTATAGTTATAAATATAAATTGTCAGATAGCACAGATTGCGACATCAATCCAGTATCATGTGCTTTTATGCTTTGTGATAATTTTACAAGAATGACGAAGGTAAGTTTTGATTGGATATTTTTTTTTTTTGTCCCTAATCTTCGGCTACCGGTACGCTGGCTATGTAGTAATTTAATAGAAACAGCGTAATTTTATAGGCTGCTGCAGTTCTGCCTAAAGTCTTAATTATTATCAGTAGCCTATTAACTACAGTCTCTAGCCTGCAGTCAGGACGGATTCAAGGGGGGGATGTGGGGAATGCTGCGTATGCATCCCCCAAGCCGTTTTCAACAATGCCTTATAAAAATTTTCCGCAGTTTCAAACCTTTTTATAACAATATGCCCGAGTCGCCTTAAGGACGCATAATCGAAACTGTGCGAACAAAATGCATCGTATTTGGTAATCAAAATTAGGAGCCAAAAACGTAAGCAAAATTGCCTAAAATTGTTCAAAAAGCACTGAAATGGCGTTTACAGCATATGTCAATTTTCAAAAAATTTCTGGGGGAGCATGCCCCCGGACCCTCCTAGAGTCGTTTTTGGAACTTAAATTGCTTAAAATTAACTCTGGCGGGAAAAACTACGCTTGAAAAAGTAACGAAATTTGATGCCCCTTCCCTAATAAAAACATTTCTGAATACGCCCCTGACATGAAGCAATTTCAAAGGGTTTATTAACGCCCGTTTCTGGGTCTAAACGTCTTAGTAAGCTTATTTAGTTAACATTCAACCTAATTCAAAATTACATCCCCCTCCACCAAAAGTTTCTGGATTCGCCCCTGCCTGCTGCAGGCCTATGTTATCCGACCAATGTGCTTTGTTTTTGAGTGTGTTCTTTATTTTCTCTTTATTCTTTTGTAACATCTTCGTACAACTACAGTAAACAACCTACTATGAGTATATGTTTGTGTTGTTAGTGACGTTGTAGGAGCAAAAGCGAACAGTAGCGATTCATCAAGGTTTCCCTCCAAAAATTAAAGCTATTGCTCGAATCCTCATGGAGTAATTTGCATTCGGTACTCCCAACACATATGAATAGCTTTTCAGTGTTTTTTAATGAGTAAGTGTATAAACTTGCGCAATGTTGACAGTATTAACGAAATAGAAAGAACGCAATACATTAAAAGCTGCATACGAAAACAAAATCAAAAGTAACAACTTCTCACAATGAGAACTTACCGCAACGTACAGTCAGCATCTTCAGAAAGCAGTGTTGAAACTTTAACGAAATAAAAACGCAAGGCATTAAAATAGCATCAAAAAGATAAAACCGAAGTTGGTCACTTTACTACAGTTGGAATTCCGTTCATATATTGAGACTACTCAGCGATCGCGAACTACAATTCTTGATGCGTTATGCCACAGTTACCCTTCCCACATGTCCAGTTTAAGCGTAGCAAAATCCCAAGAGTTGTGTAGTGTAGTGTCTTTATCACAATCAAACTTCTGGTGGTCATAATAATTGAAAAAGTAATTACCACATTAATAATGATGCAGAAATAATGCATACTTTTGGCTTACTTACACCTGGACATTCTTAAAGTGTATATTTGAACGACTAGTACCGTAACCCAAATAATGAGGACTTTAAAACACTTCAAGCAAAATTAGACTAGGCAGTGGGCACACAGTTTACTTTAGATAGAACAGTAGAGAATCCATACAAAACAAATACATTTAAAAATCAAACGAAGTGAAACGAAAGCAGGTAAAACAAATCTAAACGGTAAAAAGTTAAAACATATACGATATCAATCGCCTTCTATTTCATATAGAAGCAGCAACAGTTTTGGGAAAGCCTTGGACGCTATTTTTTCTCCGAGGCTATGAAGTCTTACATTTCCATAGTCTTTAAAAATGCCGCCGATATCTTCAGAAGCTACCGATTCTGTCATTTTCGAAATGTTGGATATACCCTGCTCAATCACATGGACCAGTGAGTCCTGTGAAGAAGTTTGTTGTTAGCCACTATTTGGGTGCTTTTCATTTACGAATAAAAGTCGGCACGCAATGCACTCAACCTGAAACACTACAGACTGGAAAAACTCGCTTCTATGTTTTAAAAAAGCGGTTCTTAACTTTTCCAGTTCCGGACCCCTCTTCCTAAAGATATTGGCTTTGAAGACTCCTTTCTTGTACAAACACTACAACCTGTTTGGGTCGTTGTCAATGCGGTTTCGCACTCCTTCTAGGGACATTTAGAACTTCCATTGAGGATCTTGCGAAAAGCCACCGTTTTAAAACATGCCTCGAGTCTTCCGTGACAAAAGGCAGTGTCTTCCCGTGACTAGAAGCGTAAATTGATGATAAGATGTTTTTCTGTTTTTACTTATGCAAACCCCTCATTTTCACGGCATTACGGTGTTAAAAACAATAGAAAACAAACCTGAATTATAGCCAATATTTGCCTTCGCTAATTAAGAGAGAATTTCTTTCGCTCTGCCTTCAGAACAGGTGCTATCTTTTCAGTTGACCGTGAGCTTGCTGGCGCATCAAGTGGTAGAGCAGAAGTGGATACAATGTCGGAAATAACGAAATTTTCATCAGGGTAGACTTGATGCTCGAGGCTTCCTACAAAAGCATATTCGTAAACGCAACGAAACTTGTATCAGCAAATACTAATGCAATTACGGGAAATCAATAAAATAATTATCAATACTAGGTTATTTTTAGCAGGGCATGAAACCGCGTGAAATATCGCTCCGGTTTAGATTCAGGTTTTGCAAAATTTGTTTTTAGCGGTTTACCTCCGGTTCAGGTTTTTCGTCGTTCAATTTTGTAGGTTTAGTTCTGGTTAAAATTAAAAATAGGGTAAAGCTGGGTGATATGGACCACCAGAATGATATGGACCAGTTCATAAATTCCATTACAAGAATTAAATAAAATCGTTCATTGCGTAGGAAAGTCATAGGTTGCCTAATGGCTGTTTTTAAACATGGCGTACAGTGAAAGTTAGTGCGATTTGCGCTGACAGCAGTTTTTTTGTTTTTCAGCTTTTTCTTATAAAAAATAGCATTAGGCTATTTATCTAACTGTTTGGACCAAAGCAATTGACCAAACGTTAAGTTGTCGCTATTAGTTTAGTTTACATTCTGTAGGCATACTTTTGCTGTAGGTTCAAATTTCTTCAGCTTTTCATAAAAAAATTACTGAAAAAATGTTGAAGGCCATGTGCGTGGAGTGATATGGACCACCTATGCTCGGGTGATATGGACCGGCGGTCCATATCACCCGATCGAATTATTACATTGCGTGGGTACTTTGTAGCAGGATCATACCACTTTGCAGATGCCCAGGTACACATCGAAGAACATTCGGAGCAATTGGTGTGAAGAGTTCCTATGTAAGGCAATTGACAATGTTCAAAACGGAAATTCATTGAGAAAAGCATCAGCCGAACAATTTAAAATACCATGGACAACTCTAAAACGCCGCTTATCAAGTTCTCAAGTTGAAAGCTGCCCTGGGTGGCAAACCAACATTTAATATACCCATATCTTAGCACCCATATGGGTGGTCCTTATCACCCGTCTCAGCGAAAATTTATCGGGGGATATGGGTCGCACAAAACCTTTTCTTGTGACTAAAGTACTGAAGTTGGGATCGTCGCTTTTATTATGTATAATGTGGGTGGTAGGGCGCATCATCGCAGCAAATAGTTGACGTTTT
>CAXFYD010000111.1:0-14173 GCA_964006365.1 Trididemnum miniatum | reverse complement strand
CACCAATAAAATTCACTGTTATTTCTCGATCTGGCACTTCTGCACGAAAATCCCCTTCGCCGGCAGCTTGTTCTCGAAGGTACTCGAACAGTCGCGCGGCATTTGCGTTTTGGTCTCTATGCTGCAGCCCAACGGACTTTAGCTGGTCGATGGCGGTGTCGTCGGGGTTTATTTCAATTACAAAGCGCTTTGTCGCGACAAACCAGCCCATAGTGTTACTTAGGTCTATCTCTGCGCCCAACTCTGAAGCGTTTCGCCCTGAGTCGATTAAGTCATACTGCATGACCTGGTTTCCAGTCCAACGACATAGCGCACGCGCTAATGTCCAAATCAGCAAGTCAATGGTTCCGATTTTCAATTGTGTCACCAATCGTTGCAGGAGCGTCGTCGTTTGTTTTTCAGAGAGAGTTATGCACACACTCTTTGCTGAGTATGCGTCGTTAGCCCCCTCGTTTTTTTGCAGTGGTATTGCTGTGATTCCGCCCCAAGGTAAATCATGCCAATTAGGGTGTACGTCATTATGCTCTGAGAAGGCGCGCCAATAGGCCTCGGCGTAGTCTCTAACTGTCGTTGATTTTTTAGGGAGCTGCATGGGCCTGTTGTCAAGCTGTGCTTGCAGCAAGGCTTCTAATCCCTCTACAAAAAGCCGCACCGAAATCGCATCTAGCACGAGATGATGAATAATGATAACCAAACGGCGGGAGTCCAATGATTGGTCATCTATCAATAGGAATTTGTAGAGTGCACCTTCTAGCGAGTGTATGTTTTTCAGAGCCTCAGCAATTTTATGATACTTGTGATCGATCGTAGCGCCCTCTAAATACTCGAAAAAACCTGAATCTGTCTCGTTATCAATTATAGGTGACCAATTTACTGTTCCTTCCGAACGCGTTTTGACAAAACGGGTTCTCAAACCATCATGGTATTCTAGCAATACCTCTAATGCTTTTTGTAGTTGTTCAGGAACAACAGATTTTTTGACTCTAAGTTGAGCTGTTTCTACCCACATGGGTTTACGATGTTGATCTGTAGCGAAAAACCAACTTTGAACATTTGTTGGAGGGAGTGGGCCGAATATCTTGCTGTTCTTAATTTGTTCTTGAGAAATAAGATGCAGATCTTGATCTCTCAACAAATTTGCTTGTTCCGAAACGGTCGGTGCACTGTAGGCATAGCTTGCGTTAAAGTTGGCGTTAAAACAGGCATTAATTTTGGAGGCAAGAGAATAGGCTAACAGAGAGTGCCCGCCTAAATCGAAAAAGTTATCCTTGATACCAATATCAGGAACTTGCAAAAGCTCTTCCCATATTTTACAGAGCTTGTCTTCGACGACATTGCGCGGCGACAAGAAATCTTCTGCTGGCCGTTTTTTAGATTCGCTTAGTATTTTCTGGTTCTGCTCCAACAAGGAATAATCGACATTGCTTAACCAAAACGGTGTTTTCCTAAGCGGATAGCCAGGCATCGAAACTCTACGCTGGCCTGAGTATGGCGTTAGCCTGGACCAATCAACTTTCGCACCTGAACACCAATAATCTCTGAGAGCTGAAGCATCGCCTTTGTTAAAATATGTTTGCACGCACTCATCGAATGAAAGTGCGTTTTTCTCAGGTTTATATTCTTGGTAGTAAAATTCTTTTAGCTGTGTAATAAGGACATTCGCTGAAGATACAGTAAATAGTACACGAATAGGATAAGAGGGCCTGCCAAATTGAAGTGTATAGGCAATATCACTTAACTCGAGCTCGGGATGGCATTCTAAGTGTGATGCCAAATTGTTAGCCATTTCCTCCAGCGTATGGCCATCTTTAGCTGAGATAGGAATGAGGCAAGGTCGATTAAAATCTTTAAGTGGTGCTCGTTCTAATCTGTACTCCTCTATTATTACGTGGACATTACTTCCTCCATCACCGAAAGCATTTATGGCGGCTCGGAGGGGGAGATTTTCATCTACTCTTTTCCAAGTTTTACGTTTTTGCTGGACGCGGAACGGTGTCGCCTCGATTTCAGCAAGCGGATTTGTTTTTTGCGCATGCAGAGACGGAACAAGGGTCCTGTGCTTCATTTGCAGGAGGACTTTGGTGAGGCTTGCAATACCCGCCGCCGATTCCGCGTGGCCAATATTGCTTTTCACAGAGCCAAGTGAGCAGGTGTACTCAAAGCTCGGCTTATTGCGAGAAAACGCATCACTGAGGCCATGAATCTCTATGGAATCGCCGAGCGAAGTTCCTGTGCCATGACCTTCGATATAATTGATTGATGTAGGCGAGACACCAGATTTTCCCAAGGCCGAGTGAACTAAATCGGCTTGCGCACGCGGATTGGGTATTCCGTACCCACCTGAATTACCAGAGTGATTGGATTCTACATGTCGAATCACACCGTAAATGTTGTCGCCATCCGCTACTGCTTGGGAAAGCGGTTTAAGCAAGGCTGCGCCCACGCCCTCAGATGTAACGTATCCGTCGGCTTCATCACCATAGCTATGGCAACGTCCGGCCTTTGACAGGACACGACTTTGTTTCAGAGCGTTGTGTTTGCTTGGGTGTAAATCTAAATTTACGCCGCCGACAAGTGCCGCCTTGCAGGAGCCGTTGTTAATCGCATCTACTGCAAGCTGCAGTGCGGTGAGGCTCGATGCACATGCTGAATTGGAAGTAAAACTCGGGCCGTTGAAATTCATCGAGTAAGATACTCGATTTGCGACTCCGTATTGCGTAGACAACCTCATGTCGACGCCCAAATCCAGCCCCAACATATGGTACTGAGCCCAGACTACACCGACGAAGACACCGATGGCGCCGGAGCCGAGCTGATCTATCAGAGACTCTGGATGATAGCCTGCGTCCTCGAGCGTTTTCCATGCAGTTTCAAGGAACAGCCTTTCTTGCGGGTCCATGAATGCTGCATCTTCTTCTTTAACCTTGAAAAAGTCAGCATCAAAACAATCGATATCGTCTAAGTATCCACCCCATAGCGGTTCATTCCCTTTTGTTTGAAAACGCAGATCGAGACGAGCTTTCGGTATATCGCTGATACAATCGACGCCTTTTTTGAGGTTCTGCCAAAACTCTTCGATATTCGCCGCTTTTGGATATCTACCAGCCAGTCCTACGACAGCCACTGCATCTTGATCAGTGAAGTCCTTCGTTTGCGGAGCATTATCAACCTGTTTAGCGACGTCTTTAATTTGGTTTCCCTGAATAGCATTATTTTTTGTAGAGCTTTCTGGTTTCAGCAAACGGAAAGATGCCTCTACATAGCCAAAGGCGTTCTGTCCTTTTTCGACGAGCTCGAGCTTAGGTATTTCGCTTAACCGGTTAAAAGCAGATTGCAAGCGCTGAAGCATGATGTCCAGAGTTGTTTCGGGCATACCAAGTGGAACAGCAAATCTCACCAACCTATTGAGTAAGGTGTTTTTTTGCATACCCGCGTTATGAGCACCAACGCGAATGCCTGTTTCGCGAAATAGCCAAGCGATGAAGGATTGTTGTGGGTATTTTAAAGGGTTAAATTCCGGCAATGCGCCGGTATCTAATAAAACGCAGTGCGTACCCGCTGGTGACAAAATTGGTAAATTTATAGAACGACAGACTTGCCACATTTTTGTAACATGAGTCATGCGCACTCGTACCTGGGCTTCTATGTGATTTTTATCTTGTAGGGCATTTACAAGTTCATTTATAGATGATTTATCCAGGGCTTCCGATGCAGCATTCCTTTGAATTAACTCAAATTGCGCTAAATCTTTTACCGCAACAAAGCCACCAATAGTTACAGAAAAGTCTTTTGTAAGACTTCCGCATAGAGCGTCGGCGTGCACACATATTTTTTTTACTATATCCCAGATGGAAAAATCACTATAACCCGCTTCATCGCGCTGGATTAGTGCGGCGTTTTCTAGAATTCTTGTTATGTCTAATATGACTTTGTGTTGGTATCTGTTGGCCAGTTGTCGAATCTGACTTAGTTCTTCTAATGAAACCCCGTAACCGCCGGCAGCATTACAAGACAGCTCCAGGCAAATTAAGCCGGAGTGTCTCTCGTTTTTCGATAACTTTTCTTCGATAGCTTTTGTGTCTATCCCTCCGCGAAATTGCATCATGGAACTATCTGAATATACTTCATGTCGCGGTATTTCTTCGATCTCAAAACCAGAGTTAAGCTGGTTAAAAATAAACGAGGGGAACATCAAATTTTGCATTGATACTCGATTATCGTCTAACCATGTGGAGAACAAAAGTGATTCCGCGTCGCTGCCGCTGGCCGTTAATTCGATATGCTCGAAATCAAATATTTCTTTTAGCTCGGCGATAGCATCGTTTGAGCTAAAAGGTGTGTCAGATCCGGAGAGTTCCTGTTTGCGTTTATTTATCCAAGGTTGATCCAATTTTGCCCACGAGTCAGAAATACAATCGAACTCAATTTCTTTACCGGGGATAAGGGCAGGGTTGTAATCATAGTGTTCTAGAATGCTTTTATAGTTTTTAGTGTCTTTTGTTTCTTTAGAGTAAGGTTCCTGTGTTGATATAGTCGTTTGTGACCCATCAAGTGGGTTTGCGATCATCATGAGTATATCACTGACGCGTTCACTATCCTCACCGAGAGGTTTGCATAAATATAACGTCGAGTTTTTGGGGCCAAATTTATTCTTAAATCTCAAATTTCCGGCACTGAAATCGCCGGTAGCTCTGAATGAATTTAGGGTTTCCCGAGTTCTATGATCTGCATTAGGTGAGATTTCAATTTCTGGACCATAGGTGCCTCCAAGGCTAAATAGGTCGCACCCTTCCTCCGCAAGTATCTTAATTATTTCGCAAATGGCGAATTCCAAGCCTCCGTAGGTTGAATCGTTACGGTAGAACTCCATATCCATCAAGTAGCCTTTGCTCATCCGAGTAATCAGAATGCAGTTTTCTAGCTTGGTATTACGATAGCTCAAGAATAGTCGATGCTCATCGCTCAGCTTGCCTTGAATCACATCGGATCTAAAGTCTCCTACACTTGGATGAATCTGATTCTTTTGTTCACACCAACTATCAATGAGCCCAATAATGTTTTTGTCGGTCTCTAGATCTGTTCCTAGTTTATATTCTCTCAGTTGTGTGTCTGATAAGGATGTAAACTGTTTTATAGCGTAGCGCAATTTGCGTTTTCGGGAGCCATTAATCGTATAATCGTGGAGCTTAGTAATTTCTTGTATGGCGCCAAACGGTGTAGCGGTGAATTCGTAGCTCGAAACAGACTCTAGTCTCGTTGTCGAAAGCACACACAGTTCCGATGACCTTTCGTTTGAGTACTCAATTAATTGCAGTAGGGTGGATTCAAATAATTCGCTTGGGCCGACAAAGGGCCAGGCAAGTATTAAGTTTTGATGCTCACGAATACGAAAAAAGGACTTAAAGGACTTGTCAATAAACAAGCTTGGTGTCATAAAGGCTGCAGCACGCGCCACAGTACCTTCGTTACTATGGTCGACCAATATGGCTTCAATGATCTTCGTTAGTTCCTTATCACCAAGTGCTTCTTTCTCTAGAACTACAGTTGGTTTATCACTATCAACTGTCGAGTTAGAATATAAACAGCCGTTGCCATCGTCGGAGAGAAGGCTGGCACTCGCTTGTTTTCCATTTTCAATATCCGATAGCTCTTCTGAGGCCGTCGCTGAAAGAACATGATCAGCAAGTCTGGGCGCGTGATGTTTGACTAAGTATGCAGTCAAGTCCTTTACACAGTAGTATTCGAATAATAAGGTTTTCTTTAACGGGCCGATTACTTCTTCTAGTTCTCTGATAGCTTGTATCGACAAAAAGGAGTCGATTCCAGCCTCTTCAAACTTTTGCTCTGTAGCAATTTTTCCATCTACCAAGCTCGAGAATAGTTCAGTTAGCCATAATTCTGTGGCGCTTAGTAATTCCAATTCGCCTTGGGGAGCCATGTCTAGAAACTTCGATGGTTTTTCTTTATCAAACTGTATGCTAAAACTCTTAGATTCTTCAGGCTGTGTACTGTTTATATTCCGTACATCTAAAGATGTATGAAAGTGCGAATCGCTGGCTCGCGCATTCAATTCATGTTGAAACCTCTTTTCAAGAGTGTCGGTGTGTTGTTCAACGAAGTACCTCGATAAACTTTCGCAAGTAAAATATTCGAAAAGTAGCGTTTTCTTTAGAGGTCCAAATGTTTCTTCAAGCGTACGAATAGCCTGAATGGAAAGGAACGAATCGATACCAATATCTTCGAACTTCTGTTCGGGTTGTATACTGATACCTGTTATGTCTGAAAAAATAGAGCACAACATATCTAGGGTTAAAGCAGTCAAACTTACATTTTTTTCGGATTCGCTTCTTTGTAACACATACTCTTTAGAGCTTTTCTCTATCTCCAAAACGAAGCTGGGGACATTATTGCGATGTTCTGTTGAGTCTGCTGCGCTCGAATTACTTTTGATAATCGGAGTGAAAATGTCCTTATCAGAGGACAGAGCGCAGCTTAATGCCATCAAACCATCTTCGTTGTTTAGAGGCACCAGGTTGTGCCTCAATAAGATACGTTCCAATTTACTCGATTCAATGTCCATGCCTCCACTACGCCAATAAGGCCATTGCACGGAGACACACTTTCCCCTTCTTAAGCCTAATTTGTGCTGTCGATTCCTATGCTTTGCGAATGCGTCTAAGCAGGCGTTTGCATAAGCGTACACGGCTTGACCTGGATTTCCTTTAGTCGCGGATAATGAAGAACAAAAAAGCATCCAATCTAAATCTAGGTGTTTGCTACATTCATCCAGCACCATCGCACCTAGTAATTTGGGCGCAAGTACCTGGCCTATGTCACTCACTTCGGTATTGCGTAGAAGCTTGTCGCGCAGCGCACCCGCGGCATGGATAATTCCGCTAAGCTCGCCGAATTCTGATCTGATACGATTTAAGGCCCCGCGTACACTGGCTACTTTGGTCACATCTGCACTGATTGATAAGACTCTGCCTCCGTTAGCATGTTTATTTAGATGTTTAAGCTCCGAAGTAGATACTTCGCGTCTGCTTAGCAGGATGACAGATACATTACTTACCTCGAGCAATCGCTGAGCAAATATCCGAGCGAGTCCCCCGTTGCCGCCAGTAATAAGATAAACCGCTTCCCTCTTGATTGATTTGTCCGTGAGTGGTTCACTTATATATATCGGATTTTCACCACGAAAAAACCGTTGTTTATCAGTATATTTTATATCTTTGAAATTAGAATGCTGGAGTGCATCGAAGATGTATAGTGCCTTTTGTTCAGCGCTCGAGCGTCCTTCTGATTTTTTCTGTTCAATCTCGATGAACAGGGTTGAGAGCTCGGGCTCCTCGATCGACAGAGTATTTAACAGTGCGGGAATGCTGACATTTTGTGGTTGAATTTCCTTCTCTTTTTGCGTCGCTAAAAAGCAAAGTTTGGGTATATTGCTTTCAAAATATGAGAGTAATATTTTTACTGCGCTAATTGACAGCGCGATGCTCTGCTCTATAAGCGGATCATTGATAAGTTTTTTGTTCCACTTTAATCGTGGTAAATCAACTATAATGAGGTCAGGCTTTTTGTCTTTTGATAAACATTCGCTAAACGTTAATTCAAATTCATTTCTAGGGTTTATACCATCTAAGGTTATCTGAACTATATCCAGACTAGTATTTGAATTTTGTATACAACGGACAAAGTCATCATCGTTTGTTATTGCGATAATTCGCCTATATGAATTGGAAAAGGTGCCAAAATTCTCAGAAATTACGGTATCGAATATCCAATCAGGGCTAGAATAGCTCAGTCTTGCTGGGTTGTGTTCGTTCTTTATCTCTGCGGGTGCTGGCTGAATTTCGGCTTTGTTTTGGTGACTCGGCCCAATATCAGATTCAATGTCCTTAAGTTCGGTGTGCCAGTAGCTTTTTTTGTCGAAGCAATAGGTCGGCAATCGACATCGTCCCGGAGGCGTTTTACTATATAACTCTGACCAATCGATGTTTTTCCCTTGTTCCCATAGCTCCGCAAGTTTTTGGGGTGTGTGTGCTGCAATCGACTGTACTTCTTCGCTATCCTCCGAATTATGAATGGCTCCCTGATCTTCATAATTGTTTTCAATAGATAATTTTTCTAAATAATTCAAAAGTTGATGCTTAAGTGCTTCAACCGTCTCGACGACCAAGGCCGCTCGAAACGGCATTGGATCTCTTCCACATTGCATTGTATAGGCTAGCTTACACAGGTCGATTTCTTCGATATCGGCGCTTATGTAACTCAGTAATGCATAGATAGCTTTGTGCAGTGCTGTTTTGCTTTTGGCGGAAATAGGGACAATAAAAGGACCTTGGATCTTATTTTCTTGAAGAGAATCTTGTTGCGGTTCTTCTAATACGATGTGCGCATTAACTCCGCCAAAACCGAATGAGCTTAGTCCAGCCCGACGAGGTGACTTAGTCAGATCATTTACTTTCCACGGCTTACCATCTGTTAATAGATAGAAAGGGCTGTTAGTTAGACTAATATAGGGGTTTTGCTTATTGAAATGTAAATTCTTTGGAAGGTAGCGATTACGCATTGCCATAAGCACCTTGAACAAGCCAGCCATTCCTGCTGCAGGCTCTAGATGCCCAGTGTTTGATTTAACCGCGCCGAGTGCGATGTGTTGTTCATCGATAGCCGGTCCTTCGTAGCTTCTATAGAGCTCGCTAAAAGCCGACGTTAACCCCTTTATTTCTATTGGATCGCCAAGCTCCGTCCCTGTCCCGTGAGTTTCGATATAGTCAATACTTCTCGGGTCGACTCCCGCTTTCTGGTAAGCGTCCAATAACAGATCTTTTTGGGCAGCCGGGTTGGGTGCTGTGAGCGACTGTGCTTTACCACCGTGATTAATTGCGCTAGAAAGAATACGCGCGTAGATGTGGTCTCCGTCAGCGCGTGCCTGGCTCGAGCGTTTCAGTAGAACAACACCTACACCTTCGCCTTTTACGTAACCGTTGGCTGACGTATCGAAAGTGGCGCAGCGACCATCAGGCGAAAATGCGCCCATTTGACTCGTTAAAACATAAGTTTCTGGCGCTAGTGCCAAGCTGACGCCTCCGGCAATGGCAGCTTCAACCTCGCCATCTTCAATTGCCTTTACCGCTCGGTGCAAAGCTACGAGAGAGCTTGAACAGGCGGTGTCTATTGTTTCACTTGGACCTCTCAGATTTAAAAGATAAGAGACCCGGTTCGCGAGAATGGAATGCGCATTCCCGGTTGCCATGTGAGCACTGAGTTTTGGAGATTGGCGCAGCAGCATAGCCTGATACTCTTGAAACTGCATGCCCACAAAAACAGCGATTTTTTTTCCATCCAGGCTAGAGGGAGCATATCCCGCATCTTCAATACAGCGCCAGGTCTCCTGGAGAAAGATTCGATGCTGCGGGTCCATAACTTTCGCTTCGGTTGACGAAATTTTAAAGAAATCTGCATCAAATTTATCAACGTCAGGTATAAAACCACCCCATTTACTGTTGGTTTTGGATTTATCTCGGGTGGAGTCGCCATGGTAATCTTTCCAATTCCAGCGATCCGCAGGGACTTCGGAAACCAAGTCCTCGCCTGCATACAACTTCTGCCAAAATACATCGATATTTTCGGACTGGGGCATGACGCCGCTCACCCCTACGATGACAACGGGATCCTCTTTAGTTGTCGCCGCAACGCCATTCGACGAAACGAGATTAGTTTGAATACCTTCATCGGGAGAGACGCTAACGCTTTGCAGACTTTCAATCGTACTTTCCTCGATTTTCAGGTGTTCAAGCTTCAAACTCCCGTTGATATCCGCATTGATATTGTCTGTAGTCCTCTTTTCAGATTCGTTACTTGCTTGGCTTATATTGCATTCTTCGACCAGATATTTAGCGAGCGCATCTAGAGAAAGAAATTCGTAAAAAATAGTAGGACTTAGTGCTAAGCCCCAACGCTTGTTCAGATTGTTTGAGAATTCAGCGAAGCTTACTGAATCAAAGCCGTAACTTTGTAGTTCTTGGTCATTTCTCAAATCTAAATTATCCAAGTTCAGTAACTTGCAAACGATTTCGCGTAAGACGTTTAGGGCGTCCTCTTTCTTTAAATTGTTCGCTTTACTGTTTCTAGCTGCTCCATTCGCGCGCAGGTCTGAGGGTCTTCGCATGCTTGAGTCTAAGACTTGGCTTATTTTTGTTTTGTCTCCGGAGAGTATCGCGATATTTGTTTTTCCTAAGGATAAGCTCGATTCGAAAGCGCGCATTCCCGATTGCAGACTCAAACTCTCTAGGCCGTAGAGTTCATAGAGCAAACGTTCTACTCGTGTTTCAAGTTTCATCCCGCCATCGGACCAATAGGGCCAATTAATAGAGATACTTATACCCTTGCGGTTGTTGCGTTGGTGCTCACGGTCGCGCCATTGCATATAACTGTCCATATATGCGTTAGCGTAGGCGTAGTCCGACAGGCCCGCATCACCAAATAAAGCTGAAGAAGATGAGAAACATACGAAAAATGACAGAGCGTCTTGTGCAGTGAGTTGGTCAAGTACACGCGTGCCTTCCACCTTAGCTTGAAGTTGCTCGTAGCATCTCGATATATCTTTATCTTTAATCAGTCCAGGTCGGCCAAAACCAGCGCAGTGAATTACGCCGTGGATAGCGCCGAATGTGATTCTTCCATGTTGCAAAGCGATCGATAGTTGATGTTCGTCCGAGCAGTCTGCAGCGATATATATCGCCTCCCCGCCGAGTGCACGTATACTTTCCAAAACTTCTTTTTTTGCATTATCCTCTGGTGAACGCCCGACTAATACCAGTTGGGCGGAATACCTCTGACTTAGATATTTTGCTAATTCCAACCCTAGGCCACTTCCACCACCGGTGATAACGTAGCACGCTTGACTACTGAGGCAAGAAATCAAAGAGGTATGCTGAGTTATATTGGTGGATGTCAGTGTTTCGTATGAACGTCGCTCTACGCGCCCATCGCCAAATATACGTTTTATTTGATACTGGCTAGGTGTTACGGCTTCACGCCATACGAGAGTGGGAAGTTCAGGTGTTTGGTATGTAAATTCCAATAAACACCAATCAAATCGAGAACTTTCGGTTTTTAAGCAGCGAAAATATGCGGCCAAAGCCTCATGATGTGCCGTAGTCTCTTCTTTGGTGTTCTCAAATACATAGACTAATTTAAAGACATCGATGTTTTGCAGGTCAACCAGAGTTTTGACCAGATTATTTATCAATTTATATAGGTTTTTAATCGGTACATCGAGACCACGAAGGTCGATCACTATAGGCAGTTCCTTTTGTTGCCACGACTGCTCGACGAAGCGATTTAATACCGTCGAGATATATTCTGGGTTAGTCGCTGTTTCGGTAGTGTTTTCCTCGAACTTAAAACTCGAAGAAGCTGAGGTAGTATTTGCTATACCCATTGTGATTGAGATACGCCAACGTGAACGTAAGTCACCTGGCCGAAATAGCACCACCGTTGATTCGAACAGATCCTGATTCGATTCCAACTCTTCGATCGGCTCCCAGGAGGGTTCCATAAAAACCAGGTCAGTCAATGCACCATTACTTTTATAAGATACGGGCTGCAAAGATAAATCTGACTTGTTTGAGCCCGGGTTTTCAATCGGTTCTCGTTGCGGATCCGGATGGGCTGGGACTTCGGTAAAGGTGAGCTCATTAAGCTCGGCGATGAGCTCTCCGTGCTCATCAATAATTTGCAAGTCCAACTCAAAGGACTTGCGCGATTTGTCGCCATTTTCTGGGCCAGTATTTCGACGCATCTTGATAAGAGCGAAGCATTTTTTATCTAGTGACCGAAATACATCGCATGAGCCGATTGACCAAGGTACATATATACTATTTCGTGTTCGCAGCTCCGGATTGATGAGCACAATCGCGGCTTGTAAAGCGGAGTCTAAAACACCGGGATAAACTACAAAGTCTTTCGAATCGTTGCCAGGATGTTTGAGGCTCGCGAGTGCAGTATGTTCAAGTAGATATATCTCTTGAATGAGAGACATCGTCGACCCATATAAATATCCCGATACGGAAAAATAAGAGTAGATTTCGTCTCCGCTGTATTTGCGTGTATGAGATGTTCGGTGAGCGGAAATATCGATAGTTCGCGTAGTAGTAGTCGTAGTTTCGCTTAATTTTACTGAGCAGGAAAAATACGGTCTCTCATCATGTTTTGTATTGCATGAATAAATTTCAGCATCAAATTCGTGTCTTGAAGTTGATCGGATTTCTACTACTGTGTTGGTGAATGTCTCTTTCTTAGCTTCTAAGAATCCATTGAACATCAGATGGTTAAGCTGTATTGATTTATTGCCTGAGATAGAATGCTGTATGGCTGCGAAACACATTTCGATAAAGGCCACTCCCGGCAATACATTTCTTCCATCAATTACGTGATCCTTGAAAAAAAACTCTTCCCCGCTGAAAGAGGATTCAAAGCGCTGGAGATCGAAAATAGAAGTATTGTTATGCACGAGAGGGTGAAGTATCTGTTCTGATCCAGTCACGGTCACACTAGTATTAGTTTCTGTATCAAACCAATATCGTTTCCGTAGAAAGGGGTAGGTTGGCAATGCAACGGATTTTGGTATGTGGTCTTCGTTTAATAACATACTCCAATCTACTTTTGCGCCCTGAAGCCAGTGATGAGACAGACCTTTCATATCTCTCTTTACGAGTATCGAATCGAGTTCATTTTTGAGTTCTGTATCAATTTCGTACCGTTGTTCCACCTCAGTGATGTTTATCTGGAAGTTCGATTCATAGGCTGTGTTGGCTATGTCCGAAATAAAATCTGTCAGTGCTGATCGTAGCTGGTCAATATTAGATGCAATGATAGCCAGCCGGTTAGACATGGCTTCACGGCCCACCTGCAGAGTATGTGCAATATCTACGAGATTGCTTGCTTTTATTTTTTGCGTAATTTCGTGAGTGTGTGTTTGTTGTTTCGGAAGCGCTTCGAGTATATCTTTGGCTGTCTCGAATAAATGCAACGCATAGGTCTCGAATCGATGATTGAATGTAAGTTGAAGCTCTTGTTGTAGTTTCTGCATAGCGGGGCTGAAAGGCCTTAGGCCGCAATATTTGAGCTTTGTATCCAGTCGGATCAGATCTACTGGTGCATCGGTAACGCCGGCAATAACCTGGCATAATCGTGTAGCTTGATCAGATGGACTTTGACCTGATGCCCATGTTGTGATGACAGATCGCTTAGGCTTTTTAATAAATTTTGCGCATAAGTTTTTAAGGACTCGGGTGTTTTAGCGGATAGGGGAAAAAAGAGAACTCGATTGTTTCGCTGATAATCATCGAGTTCATCTACTTGTCTGTTGATCGGTTGATGGTCGTGACTTTGTACGATGAGGTGTGCGTTAGCGCCGCCGGCGCCGAATGAGCTGATACCGGCCGTAAGTTCGCCATCTGATTTCCATTCCTCAAGCTTGGTTTGTACGGAAAAAGGCGAATTAGAAAAGTTTAAGTTTGGATTAAGTGTATCAGCATGAATTGACGGCACGAGTTGCCGGTGTTTCATTTGTAGTATCACTTTAGACAAAGCTGCAATACCGGCTGCAGATTCGCAGTGTCCGATATTCGATTTTACCGATCCTATAGTGCGTGAGAATCCCGGTTCCTCGTCACTAAAGGCTTTCTCTAGGCCGGCGAGTTCGACTGGGTCACCTAGTGGTGTTCCAGTTCCATGTGTTTCAATGTAGCTGAGGTCTGCCGGGTCAATTCCTGAACCGATAATCGCAGAACGAATCAATTCTCCTTGAGCCACTGGATCAGGAACGGTATACCCATTGGTTTTTCCACCATGATTGACGGCACTCCCGCGTATTACCGCATAAATATGATCACCGTCCGCAAGTGCATTTTGAAGTGGTTTTAATAAGACCGCGCCGACACCTTCACTTGGCACAAACCCATCGCCACCTTCACCAAAGCTCCGGCAGCGACCATCAGATGATGAAAACTTACCTTGGTTTAAGTAGATATATTTGTCTGGGTGCAAATTGAGATTTACGCCCCCCGCAAACGCGAAGTCGCACTCACCATTTCTTAAACTATTGCAAGCCAGGTGAATGGCGGTAAGTGATGATGAGCACATAGTATCAACCGCCAAA
>CAXFYD010000110.1:0-21000 GCA_964006365.1 Trididemnum miniatum | reverse complement strand
CTCTGCTGGAGATGGATGCGTTGGCGAAGTTCGGATTTCACAGTGCAAGTTTTACGCTTCGATTCTGTCAACTGAACTCGTAGAAAACTCCGAAAGATTTATTCCCTTACGCTTCTTGAAAAACCTCGAACCGATCATACGTTGATCTCGAGTCTCCGGTTTGGAGCAATTTTTGTTCAGGACTTTTTGAATGGAGGTTGTTTTTAAATGGCAATAGTTGAGTTGTTTCATGCAGGAACTAGTCAGGATCGTTTGATTTCATCGCGTACGCGAGAAGACCTGCCTCCCTACGACATCCTAAAGGTCGATGAGGATCAGCTACGTATAACAGTAGCGCTACCTGGCTTTCATGAGTCTGACCTTGGAATCGAGGTGCATAACAGGTTACTGAAGATCAAAGGTAACAAGGCAATAGATCCCTTTCATAATCATTATGTTCGCAAAGGGATATTCTCATCTGGATTTGAGCTCACCTTTGAGTTGTCCAGACATTTGGAAGTTAAAGGTGCGAAGTTCGATGCAGGGTTACTTAATATCGATCTAATCCAAGAAGTGCCCGAGGAACTCAAACCCAAGAGAATCCTCGTCAACGGGGTTCAAGCCAGAGCGTTACCTGACCCAGGTTAATCAGCCGATCCAGACGGAGGCGCGATCGCGCCTCCAAAAAATCCACACCAGTTTTAGTATAGGAAGCCGCCGTGATTCGTTTCTCAGCTTTTCTCGTTCTTTTTTATGGACTGTTGTTGTTGCCGTCCACTGTGTCAGCAAGGGGTAATCCAAGTTTTGCTCCGGTGCTAAAAGAGGTCACTCCTGCGGTCGTCAATATTTCCGTGAGTGCAACCAGTGAAGTCGCCAACAATCCGCTACTGAATGATCCATTCTTTAGACACTTTTTTAATATTCCGGAAGGTGGCTTACCGAGGCGGCAGAATCAAAGTGTTGGTTCAGGCGTCGTAATCGACGCCCAGAAGGGGCATGTGGTCACCAATCACCATGTCATAGACGGTGCTGATGAAATTGTCGTCACGCTTCAAGATCGACGTCAGTTTAAGGCGAAGGTGTTGGGGAGCGACTCTGGTACTGACATCGCATTATTGGGAATTGATGCTCAAGACCTTGTTGAGGTAGCGATAGGTCGATCGAGTGAGTTGGAGGTTGGTGACTTTGTAGCAGCTATTGGTAATCCCTTTGGTTTGGGTCAAACCGTGACCTCGGGAATCGTGAGTGCACTTGGTCGGAGTGGGTTGATCGCCGAGGGTTATGAGGATTTCATTCAAACCGATGCCTCCATTAATCCTGGCAACTCTGGCGGAGCTCTGATTGACTGGCAGGGTAATCTTATTGGCATCAATACGGCCATCATTGCGCCAGCAGGTGGGAATGTGGGTATCGGGTTTGCCGTGCCAGTTGACTTGATGAACGGTGTGCTTGAACAACTGATAGAGTATGGAGAAGTACGCCGAGGACAATTGGGCGTACTCATTCAGGATGTCACGCCGGATCTGGCCGAAGCGCTAGAGTTAAAATCAGTTCGCGGTGCTCTGGTATCTCAAGTAACTGAGAACTCTCCTGCCGCCGAAGCGGGCATTCAGGTGGGAGATGTAGTGGTCTTGGTGGACGATCAGGAAATCGTTGATGGTACCGACCTTCGGAATAAAGTCGGCCTAACTAGAGCGGGCGAGGAACTTGAGGTTTCTGTAGTGCGAGACGGTGAGATGCAGTCTTTCGATGTCGAAGTCAGAGAAATCTCACCTGAAAGGATTACAGGTTCCGATGCCACCAGGTTGTTGGATGGCGCATCCTTTAGGAATCTAGAGTCCAGCGACCGCCTATATGGACAAGTACAAGGCGTTTATGTGGAATCCGTGTACAGAGGTAGTCGGGCTGATCGCGCAGGGCTTAGATCAGGCGATATCATTATGTCCGTTAATCGTCGGCTGAGTCGAAATTTGGAAGAGTTCGGGGCTCTGATTGTCGGAAACGATCGCGCGCTGGCGCTGCACGTCCAACGGGGTATGTCTAGGATCTTTGTTGTGGTGAGGTAAACGACGAGCTTGAAGCGCTCGGCTATTTAACCAAGCTGCGGCTTTTTAATGAAGCCGCGACTTTTCAATGAAGCTGCGGCGCTTCAAGATCATTAAAGCCAAGGGCTTGGAGCTGACGGGCGATTAGAGGATTGCCCGTTTGGCGCCATCTTTCGTAGAGTGCAATGATGTCCTGTTGGTCGAAGCAGGTTTGGCTACTACATACCTCTGCGACGAGTTCGATGAATTTTGCGAAAGCGCCTGCGAGTTCGGAAAACACATGCTTGCCGTGATCTGACTGCTCCGAAAGGTAATCGTAGGCGCTGCCTCCCATACCAATGAAGTAGTCCAAGCGAATTCCCCGTCGTGCATAGTTCTCTGGAAATAAAGCCCCGAGGAACAAAGAAAGATCGCCGAGCTGTCGTAGAATCAAACAGCGCTCTCTGGCATTGTGGGTCTCGCAGGCGTCCTTATAGAGCAGAGCGAGCGATCTAATGTCTACCACATCTCCGTCATAGCTAAATAGCTGACGACTGTCGCCGAAGCGAGCCAGTAAGCTGCCGATGTACCAGGTTGTATCTTCCGTGGCGTTAAAGTCTCCGGTGCAAACCTCTTCGAGCCTGCCTTTGAAGTAGTCAGCCAATTTCCGTTCAAATACTTCCTGTTGGTGCATCGCAGTCCTGACGTTGGGTTCTTTACTCGTTATAGAAGCAACTTTTTTTCGAATAAAACATCAGAAAAATTTTTCAGATATTAACTCTTGAATACGAAAATTATGAACCCCATATGATCGCCAACTGGGAGTGATACCCAGGAATCAGGTTTTTCTTTTTAATCGATTGGAGGAGGAATCCGATGACCTTTAGACCTCTTTACGACCGCGTGGTGGTTCGGCGACTCGAAGCAGAAACGACCACTGCAAGCGGTATTGTTATTCCAGATGCACACACGGACAAACCCACTCAGGGCGAGGTGATTGCGGTTGGCAGCGGGGCACCGCTAGACAACGGCGAATTGCGGCCGCTCACGGTTCAGGTGGGTGACAGAGTGTTATTTGGTGAATATAGCGGCACAGAAGTGAAGTTTGACGGCGAGCAATATCTGGTGCTCCGGGAATCTGACTTACTGGCAATCATTGACGTGGCAACTGAACAGGAGAAAGCTGCATGACCGCGAAAGAAGTAAAATTTGGTAGTGAAGCCCGAGAGAAAATGCTTGCGGGTGTGAACATTCTTGCCGACTCGGTAAAGGCTACATTAGGACCTAAAGGCCGCAACGTGGTTTTGGACAAGAGCTTTGGTGCTCCAAGGGTGACGAAAGACGGCGTCTCCGTTGCCAAAGAAATTGAGCTGAAAGACAAGTTCGAAAACATGGGCGCCCAAATGGTCAAAGAGGTAGCATCCAAGACAGCAGATATTGCTGGCGACGGTACAACCACCGCAACCGTGCTCGCCCAGGCAATTGTTCGGGAGGGTCACAAAGCCATCGCTGCGGGTATGAATCCAATGGATTTGAAGCGTGGCATTGACAGCGCGGTGAAATCTGCAACCGATCATTTAACGTCTTTAGCCAAACCCTGTGACGACAGCAAAGCTATCGGTCAGGTGGCCACTGTCTCTGCCAACTGGAACACGGACATTGGCGAAATTTTGGCCGAGGCGATGGAAAAAGTCGGTCGTGACGGTGTGATCACGGTTGAGGAGGGTAAGTCTCTCGAAAATGAATTGGAAGTTGTCGAAGGTATGCAGTTTGACCGAGGCTACTTATCACCTTACTTCATCAACAATCAAGACAAGATGTTGGTGGAATTAGACGAGCCTTATATTCTGTTGTTCGACAAAAAGATCAGTAACATTCGCGACTTAATTCCAGTGTTGGAAAAAGCAGCAAAAGCTAGTCGTCCACTGGTGATTATTGCCGAAGACATCGAGGGTGAAGCACTTGCGACTTTAGTAGTAAACAATATGCGAGGTGTTCTAAAGGCGGCTGCTGTCAAAGCACCAGGGTTTGGTGATCGCCGTAAAGCCATGCTTCAGGACATCGCAACTTTGACTGGGGGTACGGTCATTTCCGAAGAAGTAGGTTTGAGTTTGGAATCCGTTGAGCTTGAAGACCTCGGCAGCGCGAAGCGCATCGTGATGGGTAAAGACCACACGACTGTCGTGGATGGCGCTGGCGATAGAGACGGCATTGATGCTCGAGTGGCGCAAATCCGCACTGAAATTGAAAACACCACGTCTGACTACGATCGCGAAAAGCTACAAGAAAGGGTGGCGAAACTTGCTGGCGGTGTGGCGGTGATCAAAGTAGGTGCAGCGACCGAGATCGAGATGAAAGAAAAGAAAGATCTGGTTGACGATGCCCTGCACGCTACCCGTGCAGCTGTGGAGGAAGGCATCGTACCCGGTGGTGGCATTACCCTCGTGCGTGCAGCGGATCATATCCGCAGTGACGATCTCAGCGGCGCTAACGAGGATCAGACCGTGGGTATCAATATTGCCCTACGAGCCATGGAAGAGCCTTTCCGTCAGATTATTGAAAATGCTGGCGTAGAAGCGAGTGTGGTGCTGGATCGGATCCGCAGCCACGATCAAGCAACCTGGGGATACAACGCCCAAAACGGCGAGTACGGCGATATGCTTGATTTCGGTATTATCGACCCAACCAAGGTAACCCGCACTGCGCTTCAGAACGCGGCCTCAATTGCAGGTTTGATGCTCACGACAGAGGTAGGCATCACGGATCACGAAGAAGACAAGCCAGCGGCACCTGCCATGCCAGGTGCTGGCATGGACTTCTAATTCAGTGGTTAAGAAGTAAGCATGGGAGAGTGATCTCCCATGCTTACATTGTTTTATCCCGGATCGATCAATCTAAAGTACGTTTAAAGAAATCTAGGACTTTCTGCCAGGCATCCTCACTTTGTGCTTCCCGATATCTCTCGGGAGTAGGAAAATTTTGAAATGCATGTCCTGCATCATCATATCGATGAAAGGTGTATTCGACGCCCGCGTCCTCTCAATTGAACAAGCCAATCATGGAGAACGTTATCTACAACGGGTGGGAAAGCGAGTTTGATTTTCTCGCTAAAATGTGTACAGTTGTACACATTTTAGCGAGGCATCAAAAATGCACACAACGGGAAAGGCTTACAAGAAGCATCAGGGTATCGAGGGTGATTACGATGTCATCGTAGTGGGCTCAGGGATGGGTGGCATGACCGCCGCCGTAATGTTGGCAAAACAGGGTCAGAAAGTTCTTTTGCTTGAACAAAACACCGTGATTGGTGGTTTAACTCAGAGTTACTCGCGAGAGGGTTATCGCTGGAACACTGGCCTTCACTACATTGGCGATGTTGGGCATGAGAAAACCATGACGAGCAAGCTGTTTCGCTATGTGACAGATGATCAAATTTCCTGGGCACCACTTCCCGAGATATACAACAAAATGGCAATTGAGGATCGTGTCTATGAGATCCCCGCCGGTAAAGAAGCCTATGGCGAAGCATTAAAAGCCTGGTTTCCTGAAGAGTCAGATGCCATAGATCAGTACATGGCGCTGCTGTTTAGCACCGCGAAAAGTTCAGCCCCTTTTTTTATGCAAAAAGCTTTTCCTCAGGAGTTTGCAGCGGAGCATATGCAGGAGGCATGTGCGCCGTTCTATGAATACTCGGATCAGAAAACCATCGATGTACTCACGTCTTTAACGAGCAATGAAGAGCTCATTGCCGTCATTTGTGCCAACTGGGGGGATTATAGTTCTCCGCCGCACCAGAGCTCCTTCGCGATGCACTGCATGCTTGCAAAGCATTATATGAATGGTGGCAACTATCCCGTTGGCGGTGCTGGTGTGCTCGCAGATTATATGATGCCCATTGTCGAACGAGCTGGAGGCATGGTGCTGCACAGCGCAGAGGTTTCAAGAATTGTTGTCGAAGATGGCGTTGCCACGGGAGTTCAGCTCAGCTCTGGCGAGACCGTCAGCGCGAAAACCATCGTGAGTAACGCGGGGGTGCAGAACACCTATGGAAGGTTGTTGCCAGAGATTAACGAAACTACAGAGTCGTTGAAGCAGAAATTAAATGATGTAGACGATACCTATGCGTTGGTGGGCATCAATCTTGGCCTGAGTGCCGACGCGAAAACTCTGTGTCTTGAGAGTGCGAATATCTGGGCGCATCCATCTGCTGACTTCAAAAAGAACTTAGAGGACCACAAGGCGAGCTTCGACAGTCCTTTCCCTTGGACGTTCATTACTTTTCCCTCTATCAAAGATCCGAACTGGGATAGAGAGTTCTCAAACAAGTCGACCATAGAAATGTATGCCTATACTAACTATGAGCACTTTTCTAAGTGGACAAACAGTCGGTGGATGAAACGCGGTGCGGATTATCTGGCTCTCAAGGAAGTCATTAAGGAACGTTTGTTGGTGGAGCTAGAAAAATACGTACCGGAGGTTAGACAACACATTGATGTATGTGAGGTTTCAACACCGCTTACCTACGAGACTTTTGTAAAGCGTGAAAGGGGTGGCTTTATGGGTGTTGAAAGCACGCCCGATCGTTTCCGACAAGAATGGCTGCGTGCATCAACACCGATTAAAGGTTTATATTTGTCTGGTCAGGATGTCACTACAGACGGTGTGATAGGTGCTCTCATGGGCGGGCTAATTTCTGCAACAGCAGTGACAGGCAAGGACCTTTTGACTGAAGTGGCAACACACGAGTTTTAAACCAGAGAAAAGTTTGAGTAAGGGACAAGAAACCAGAAAGCGAATTTTGCAAGAAGGAATTTTGCTTGCGGCCAAAGAAGGTGCGCACGCGATTTCTATTCGGAAGGTTGCTGAAAGAGTGAAACTTTCGCCCATGGCGATCTATCGGCACTTCCCAGACAAAGCTCAGTTGCAAGCTGCAATGCTAGTAGAAGCCTTTAGCGTGTTTGAACGCTATCTTCGCGAAACACTGTCTGAACGGCAAGGGGTCCAAGGACTCAAGAACCTGGCGAATGGTTTTATTCTTTTTGCTTTAGAAAAACCGGGTCACTTTGAGCTATTGTTTCTCTCCGTATCGAACCCAAGGCAGTCGCTGACGGGCAAGCTCATTCGTGATGCTGGTCAACCGACCCTGCATTTGCTTCGCGATGCAGTGGATTCTTGTTTAAGAAGTGAGGAGCTCGAGGCGCAAAGCTTAGATCACCTAACCCTCGATACTCTAGCGTTTTGTGTTGGCCATGCGGCATTGCATCTATCTAAAAATCTGAATGTGTCGAAGGCTCAGGCCGTCAAGGACTTTAATCAGGCTTTTGACAGATATATCGACAGGTCTCGTCCCATCTAATTCGCGAGTTTGGCCTGAAAGAAACTTAGGACTTTCCGCCACGCATCCTCGCTTTGTGTTTCCCGATATCGTTCAGGTGTTGGGAAGTTTTGAAAAGCATGGCCTGCATCATCATAACGATGAAAGATGTATTCGACCCCAGCATCCTCTAGCGCTTGACCATAGTCATCCACATCTTCAGGCGTTGGATTCTTGTCTTCGTTGCCAAAAAAACCTATGACTGGACATGTGATTTGATTCGCGAGGCTAATTGCCGTTGGATTGCCTTCACCCAGTGCGAGCTTAATTCGACCGCCGTAAAACACGGCTAGAGCATCAACGCGATCCAGGTGGCAAGCACCCAGCCAGGCTACTCTGCCACCCCAGCAGTGGCCCGCAATGCCGATTTTTGTGATGTCATCTCGAGTATCTAACAAATTCATGGTGGCTTGAAGGTCTTTTGCCGTCCAGTCATCTCGACTCTCCGCGGCCTTCAGAACCATCTCTTCGTCTTTTGGCCACCAATGAAAAATGAACGGTGCGTAAACCACAAAACCAGCATCTGCGAACCTTTGTGCGGTCACCAACGTGAACTCATCGTTTTCAATGCCCGTGTGACCCACAGGAATATGCTGGGCGAGAATCAATGCTGGATGGGGTCCGCTGCCCGCGGGTTCGAACACGAAAACTTCCATGTCGCTTGTGGAAACGGTAACCGTTTCTATTCTGTAATTAGGTTTACTTGGCATGGTTAGAAAACCGTATATCCGCCGTCAACGGTCACCTCTTGTCCCGTGTGGAATGTCATTGTGGTGTCTGCAAGGAATGCACCTACTTCACGAAACTCTGAGGGGTCAGCCCAGCGCCTGGCGGGTGTGCGCTGCGTGGTTACGGTTCTGAACTTGTCGTTGTTGTAACCCCCTGACGCGAGGTCTGTAATTGTCCAACCTGGTAACAGCGAGTTAACGCGAATTTGATGTCGGGCGAGGCCGACCGCAAGGGAAAATTAGGTTTAAGCACCGCGTAGCCGCGACTGGCAAAAAATTGCGCCATAAATTCCCAATCCGCTGAGTCTCTCGCAGCAGGTCCGCCATGGGGTAACAAAATAGTGGGCAGCGCGTCATCCGTTTGTGTTCGAGGTAGAGTCAGATACCCCGGTATTGTGGACCCATCTGTAACGGGAATCGCAACGGCCTGGGTTGTCGCACTTAGTTCAGGATCAATTTCCTCTCGATAGCTGGCGAAGTAATCGAGACGGCCTTTATCGCGATCAAACAGAAAATACTGCCCGGGGTCAGTGTCGTTGTAAGCTAGTACTAGATAACGATTAGCATCTCTGGCTTTGTCCGTGATGTCGACCACCATGCCGGGCAGTGCTTTCTCTAAGCTGCGTTGGATACGTCTTAGCTCTGGATCAAAATATTCAACCCGGTAGTAGTCATCCATGTATCCTACACCGACAACCCTGTCCGTAGCTGGATGACGAATGGTGTTATCAATGTCGACTTCCTGATGAGAAAAGAGCGTCTCGATGACTTCCCCTTCCAGTAAGTCCACCAGGAACATACTGTCTGTGCCGTGCTCATTGGTACCCGTCATGTAGACCTGTCCCGGCTCTTGAGCAAGGTCTATGAGATTGTGGGTGTCCAAGATTTTCAAGTTGCGCAAATCTTGCCACTCTCCATCGGTATTGAGATATCTAAATTTGCCTTCTGAACCCCGGACTCGAAATCCGTAACCCAGGCGAATAATGCCATTAGGATCCGTGTACCAGTTGTTTGTGCCGGTGCGCTGTTTATGGACCTCTTTGCGGGTGCCGGTTCTGACGTTTGCCCTGTAAACGGAAGGGTATCCGTCGAGTTCGAAATCGAGCTGGATCAAAATGTGATCTGGGTCATCCAACAGTCGATCGACGACTCTTTCATTTTGTGAGTTGTAATATTCATCACCTCTACCGAAGGCCAGTCGTTTGGGTTGTCCTAACCAGTGGACTTCGTTGGCGGTCATGTCATAGCTAATCAAGCGAGTTTCTGTGGTTTTTTGAATAAACTCGCGGCGCTTAATCGTCATGAGTACCTGAAAAATGACGACATCTTCGGTTTTCCAAAAGAAATCAACGAGCTCAATCTTTTCATCCCAGGGTGGGACTATCTTTCGGTCCGAGCCGTCTAATTGATGCACGATCAAAGTTCGTCTACCTTTATTGGGCACGAAGTAGCCCACACGCTCACCGGAGGGCGATAAGCTGTAGTTGCTAATAGGCAAGCTTGAAAAGAACTCGATAGGTTGCTCATTCGGCCGCATTTCTGCGGACGCAATCGAAACGGTCAGAAGAAGAAACCATGAAGAAAAGAAACGAATCACTTTAGTCGCCTCACTGTTTTTTTTGTTGTTCTAATAGAGCGCTACCAGAATATAGCGTGGTCGATGTGTGCTGTCTGTAAGACATTTCTGAAATAACGAAACAGAAACTGAATCAAAATTGGAAGGGTTACTGTCTTGCGAGCTTTGGCGCACAGGTTTTGATGGGGATGACCGAGCCAGTTTTAATGTCGGTGTCACAGAAGGATGTGATCACTCCATTACCTTTGCCGCTGAACCCTGTATGGGATTTCGAAACGTCGAAACTTTGCACCAATAAGCGTTCTTTACCGAGCCAGACTTCAAATGTCCAGGATCCCTCGAGCAGCTCAGATTCTTCATCGAACCTGAAAGCCAAGATTTTGCCTTCACCGAACGTTTGGGTATTTCGGACTAGTTCGCTGCCGGTGGCGCTACGAATGACTTCCTTGATGCCTATTCCGCTTGATGTGCCGCCACCGCTAAGCTCGTAGTAGATACCGAACACTTGTCCCAGACTGGCTGGAACATCTTGAGTTTCGGTTAGGCTTTTATAAGCCAGAGTTTGCTTGTCGTGATGTAACAAACCCGCGTAGTGAATTTTTGCTGAGAAGGATTCAGCTGATACAGCTGATACAGAAAAGGAACTGCCTAACGCGAAAGCGGCGATGATTAAGAAGCGAAACACACGATTACCTCAAGCCTTTTGTGTCCAGTGTCTTTGGCGGTCAATTTCTCCCACAAGCATTTTCAAATCAGGTGGGTGAGAAAATGTAGCTGATGATTAATGTTTGGTGAATCTCACCAACAAGAACGTTAAGCAGTTTGCTAAGTGATTCAAAACTATCACTTTTTTCTGGTGGCATGGTGCTTGCTTCAGGGTGCTTGCTGTAGGCAGTACGAATTAGAGTGATATAGGGGTAATTATGATTTGGCTAAAATATATTGGCGCCGGAATAGTGGTGCTTATCGTCTGTTTAACGCTGGCGGTGCTGGTAGTTCAGCGCGTCTCAGATGGGCCAATGGAATTTTTGCAGGGTGGGCCTTTCAAAACTGGTGAACTCGTCGAAGAACCGGTGGAGGACTGGTCCTTTGGCGTAGGCAAGAATACGGAGTTTGAGCTGGTGGGTTATGGCACTTCTCGAACTGCGGGTTACATCATGTTGGATGGTGTGGCTTATATGACCTGTGATCTGGGCTTTATCTGGAACCGTCTCGACGGAATGCCTCGATTTATTCTGAATACGATCTATGTGTTTAAAACCTGGCATCATGACGCGGTGGAAGACGGTAGAGCCCTGATTCGCTTGGATGACAAAATCTACAAGACGCAGTTCACTAAGGTAGAAGATGAGAATCTAAAGGACCGCCTCAAGGTTGAACTTGAGAAACTGGCCAACGAGTACTTTGGTGGCAACCTGGGGCCAGCGCCCACATCGGGCCCGTCTGATATTTGGTTCTTTCGAATGGATCCCAGATGATCTGAGCTGATTTTTTCCTTGTATCTGATAGTCTGTCTCCAAATCTGATGCAAGGAAACTAATGTCCTCATTTCTCCTAGATAAGTCGTTTCTGGCTCGTGACTGGCTGCCCCGTTACACGGGCATGGAGCTCGAAGAGTTTGGCAGCCATATTCTGCTAACAAACTTTGATCAATACGTTCGGGCGTTTGCGAAACGTTTTGACTGCGAGATTCGCGGCGAAGGAAAGCCCATGCAAGCGGCCACCAACTCTGAAGGTCTAACCATGATCAACTTCGGGATTGGTTCTGCTAATGTGGCGACGATTATGGATTTGTTGACCGCGGTGAACCCTGATGGCGTGATGTTCCTAGGGAAGTGCGGTGGACTCAAGAAATCTACGGAGATCGGTCACTTCATTTTGCCGATTGCGGCGATTCGAGGGGAGGGCACGAGTCAGGATTACTTTCCACCTGAAGTGCCTGCGCTACCATCATTTAAGTTGCACAAGTTCGTCTCTGAAGTGTTGATTCGTCACGATCTGGAATACCGAACCGGTGTGATCTACACAACCAATCGGCGTGTTTGGGAACACGACGCGGCATTCCAGGAGCGGCTCCAGACGATGACGTGTATTGGCATCGATATGGAAACAGCGACCTTCTTTATCGTTGGACACCATAACGAGATATCTCGGGGCGCGCTTTTGTTGGTATCTGATGTGCCCATCACACCCGACGGTGTGAAAACCCAGGCGTCGGATAAATCTGTCTCAGACGTCTGGGTAGACATGCACTTGGAAGTGGGCATTGAAGCCATGACGGAGATTGGCCGTAAGGGTGAGAAGATCAAGCACTTTAGCTATTAGATTCTGCAACCCATCTACTCGTATGATTCCGTGATGGCCTGGGACGTCAGGATGCGCAGTTGTTCACGAAACGGCCAGGGTGATCGCATGAGCTGTATCATGCCAATCACGATCATGTCTTCTACTGGGTCGACCCAGAAAATTGTACCGGCTGCACCGCCCCAGGAGTAAGACCCTGCTGATCCGGGCGTGCGTGTTTCAACAGGATCTAAAACCACACCAAAGCCGAGACCAAAACCCATGCCGCGAAACGCTCGGTTGGTGGGTCGCTCACCGCTCCCTACTGAAGCAGAGTCCTCCGGCAAGTGGTTTTGAGTCATAAATTTAAGGGTTTTCGGACTTAAGATTTGCGCACCGTTGAACTTACCGCCGTTCCGTAACATCTCTGCAAAACGCATGTAATCATGGGTGGTAGAAACCAATCCACCGCCGCCGGAAAAGAGTGTGACGTTATTTGTGTAGCGTGCGGTGCCTGCTCTTTGGCTGGCGGGAATAGTCATGAGCTTTTCTTCGCTGCGGTTCCAAAAATGATTGGGTAGAAACCGATCCAGCTTGTCCTCTGGTACTTCGAAGAATGTATCGTTCATGCCAAGCGGTTCAAAGATATGTTTGGCCAGGTATTCATCGAATGGCATCCCGCTAATGCGTTCAATCACAAGGCCGGTCACGTCTACCGCGACAGAGTAGTGCCAGCGTTCTCCGGGTTGATATCTTAGCGGCAGCTCGGCGAGTTTTTCCGCAAATTCGGTTAAGTCCGCGGCACTAAAAAGATCTGCCTCGCGGTACATCTTGTCCACTGGGTCCGTTGAGCTAAAACCGTAGCTGAACCCAGCAGTGTGGGTCAGCAGATGGAACATGGTGATGGGTTCGTTTGGCTCGTTAGGTTCGCCGTTATCGTTCCACACTTTCAGGTCGGTTAGCTCAGGAACAAACTTTGACACCGGATCGTTGAGTGAAAATTTACCCTGCTCATAGAGTTGCATCGCCGCCACCGCGGTGATGGGTTTCGTCATTGAGTAAATGCGAAACAGATGGTCAATTTGCAGAGGTCGTTTATCATCAATGCCGCGATCACCAACCACGCTGGTATGCACTAGCCTTCCTCCACGGTTCACCATCACAATGGCGCCCGCAAGCTTGCCGTCGGATACGTAGTCCTCCGTGAGTTGGGTGATTCGATCAAGGCGTTCAGTAGAGAATCCGGCTCTTTCTGGTGAAATTGGCTTGACCGATTCGGCTTGCACAGCCATACCCATCAGCAAAAACGAAAGGCAAACGACGTACTTCATAAACAAGGTCCTCAAATGTCGAGAGCAGCCTAATTCAATCTGGAGTCACAGGGAATGCGATTCGTCTGCTAGATGTCTCCCCAGCGCAGTATGATTGGTGTAGCTACAACTTTTGGGCCTCTCGTTTCAACGCTAGCCGGGTTTATAAACCCTTCTATGCAAGCTTGCGTCAAAGAACCAGTCACTTCACTGTGAGGGATAGGGTTATGACAAAACTTAAAGCGGCAAATACCAAGTTTGTAGCGTTGATCGCATGCCTTATCATGGTTGTGGGTTGCGAAACCACGCAACCGCAAGAGATGCAAAGCAAAACACCACTCAGAGTCTCTTCCCCCGCCCTCGCTTTCGAGAACGGTCGATGGTTTAACGGTAAGGACTTTGTTCAAGGGCCGCGGTTTTGTGTGAATGGCGTCTTCACTAATTTGCAGCCTGATTCCATCGACAAAGTGATAGACCTCTCTGGGCAATACGTGATTCCACCCCTTGCAGAAGCTCATACCCACCATTTTGATAACCCAGGCATTTTTGATGCAGTGAATCAGATGTCGCTCGACCAGGGAATTTTTTATGCCATCTCTATGACCAACTGGGTTGAGGGGAAGCAAGGATTAAAGGCACAAACGGAACTGCCAACCACGATTGATGTGGCTTACGCGGATGCAGGTATTACTGCCACTTATGGTCATCCCATTCTGATTTACGAGTCCCTTGCGAGGAATGATTTCTCTTTTGATCGTACGAAAGTCGAGTACGCTAAAGAACCGAGGGCGCTAGACGGTGCCTATCGCATCCTGGATACCGCTGCTGACATTGAAAGGGTGTGGCAAGAAACCCTTGCGAGCTCTCCTGATCTGGTCAAGATTTACTTGTTGCGCAGCGAAGAATACGAGCTTCGCAAAAACCGAACCGAAACTTATGGTGATCGCGGGCTAAATCCAGATCTCGTGCCTTTGCTGGTGGAAAATGCCCGTATGAGTAACCTGCGTGTAGCAGCCCACGTTGAATCCGCGTTCGATTTCGACGTGGCGGTTAACGCCGGCGTTCACATAATTGCTCACTTGCCAGGTTATGGACCAGAAGTGGGAGAAAGCCTTAACCCCTATCGCGTATCCGAGGCGTCTGCGGTTCGCGCTGCTCAGCAGGGCACGGTTGTAATTCCCACCCCCGTTGCAGATACAGAAGCGCGATATAAGGAAAGCAATCCTGACTATACCAAAGAGGTGCGAGCACTGCAGAGGGAGAACATCGCTACGCTTCATAAAGCTGGCGTTAAAATGGCTGTAGGTGCCGATGCGTATTTCTCAACCCCCAAGGCCGAGTTTGACCAACTAGCGGCATTCGATGTGTTTACGCCGGAAGAGCTGTTAAACATGTGGACCAAAATCAGTGCTCAGCTCGCTTTTCCCAACCGGGCGATTGGCGAGTTAACAGTTGGGTTTGAAGCTAGTTTTATTAGCTTAAGTTCGAATCCTCTGAATGATTTTTCTGCGCTAGATCAGATTCAAACACGAGTAAAGAGCTGTCACGTGTTTTAAGTGGGTCGGCTGACTAGATGGACTCCAAGATGGTATCCACGACAGTTTTGGGATCGTCACACCAGCGAAGCACGATCACGAGTTCCTCTCGTGGCCAAATAAAGATTAAGTTGCCACCAGCACCTCTTGCTGCAAAAGCATCTGTGTCCGCGATATTGGATAGATCTCGATTATGGTTGAGCCACCAAAGGTAGCCGTAGTTTGGATTGCAGGGACTTGATGAGACGCTGTCTTTTACCCATTGCTCTGGAAGTACGCTTTGGCCTTCGCTCGTCCCAGAAGAAAGATAAAGCTGACCAAACCTCAGGTGGTCCATGGTGCTGATCCAAAGTCCTCCGCCCCAGTGTGCACCGCCGGATACGGATTGCACTTGGACACCACCCACGTTGATCCAAGACGTTTCATAGCCATGCCATGTCCATGAATTTGAGGCGCCAATCGGATCCATGATTTCCCGCTTTAAAATATCGGGTAGCGGCGCTTGGAAAACCCGCAGTAGAGCAAGCGCCAAGCGATTTACACGCACGTCGTTGTACTCAAAATAGGTGCCTGGCGTTTCGGACTTTCGATACTTCGAAGCGGTTCCCGTAGCGGATTCTCCAACGCGTCCACGTCCTCTGCTGCTGTCTCCCCCGGATAAACTTCGGCCGCGGTCTATCCAGTCGGGTATGCCAAACAACTCTCCTTCCCATTCACTGGTTTGCTGCAGTAAATGCTGCCAGGTGATTTGTTGATTATGGGATGAGTTAAATCCGCCGTCATGGACCAGCTCACAAACCGGTTGAGACACGTCGGGTATCAGACCGTCTCTTACAGCGATGCCGGTTAGAGCGGATAGATAACTCTTACTAACACTAAAAGTGACTTCCGGCGTATTGCAGTCCCCGTAGCTGCCGAGAATCTCTCCAGCCTTGCACACGATACCCGATGGTTCGCCGCGATCTTTGATGGGGCCTAGCAATCGATCATTTGGGTGGCGAACACCGGTTGGGATCATCTGGGAAAGATCCTTGGGTGCGCCGGGATTTCGTCGGCTGATCAAAGCGAGTGCTGCTTCCAGGCTCATTGGGATTCTCAGTTTGGTTTAGTTTCTGACTTGGATGCGGTGATCGAGTCCTGAAAAATCTAAAAATAATCACGTTAACAGGAATCAACTGTAAAAAAGCAGTTGGAGTTAGATAGAAAAATGTGACTAATTCGTAGTATCCCCCTAATATCTCGGATAATAAAAAGAAGGACTCTGATGTGAGCGGTTTGCTTGAAGAGCTAGAGGTCAGTAGGAAAGAGCGACTCGATCTTGGTCATAGAAACTCGCTACTTATTTTAGAGAAGGCGCTAGATCGCTTCGAATTGCCGATGAGGTCTGAGCGGAAGTTTTTTGTCTACTGATTGATGAGCAGAAGCGGTAAAAAATATCGTGCTCGTAGAGATTCACGCACTGGTAGAAACTGGTACCGTAGAAGTTCAAGGCACGCGCTGCCGCCTCGCAACAGAAACGAAATCAAGTGATTAATGAGCGAACAAAGCACTCAACCCAACAACCTGGCAGCCTATATCTGGTCCCTGGCCGATCTTCTGCGCGGCGATTTTAGGCAGTCACAATATGGCCGCATCATCCTTCCTTTTACGCTGCTGCGGCGATTAGAGTGCGTGCTAGAAGCATCTAAACCAAAGGTGCTTGCAGAGTACGACAAGGTCAAAAAGGGTGGGCTAAATGAAGAAGGGCAAGAGAAGCTGTTACTACGTGCAGCTAAGCTCTCGTTTTTCAATACATCGAAAATGGACCTCGGCAAGCTGGGCGAAGCGGATATCAAAGATAATCTAACGTCATATATCCAGAGCTTCTCTCGTGACGCCCGTGAGATCTTTGAATACTTCAACTTCTATGAATTTATTGGCCAGTTAAACGATGCGAACCTGTTGTACAAGATTGTCGAGCGTGTTCGAACCACCGATTTAAGCCCACAAGCGATCACCAACCACGACATGGGGCTGGTATTTGAAGAGCTGATCCGCCGGTTTGCAGAAAGCTCAAACGACACCGCAGGAGAACACTTTACGCCTCGCGATATTATTCGCCTTACGACTTCTCTAGCGTTTATGGAGGACGATGAAGCGCTGACCAAGCCTGGCATCATCCGCACCATTTACGACCCAACGGCTGGCACCGGCGGATTTCTTTCTTCTGGTGAAGAATATGTGCGCGAACTTAATCCACAGGCCGTATTGCGAGCCTTTGGCCAGGAGCTAAACCCAGAAAGCTATGCCATTTGTAAGGCGGATATGTTGATCAAAGGTCAGGACGTCACCAACATCAAGTTAGGCAATACCTTATCTAACGATCAACTTTATGCGGATAAGTTCGACTATATGCTCGCGAATCCACCCTTTGGTGTGGATTGGAAGAAGATCGAAGCGGACGTCAAAGACGAGCATACTTTAAAAGGTTTTAACGGCAGGTTTGGCCCTGGTGTGCCAAGAGTGTCAGATGGTTCTTTATTGTTTCTCTTACACCTCATCAGTAAGTTGCGAGACAAGCAAGAGGGCGGCGCCCGGATTGGCATCATCTTAAATGGCTCGCCACTTTTTACCGGTGGTGCTGGTTCTGGTGAGTCTGAGATTCGCCGCTACATCCTCGAAGCTGATTTGCTGGAAGCCATTATCGCGTTACCGACGGATATGTTTTACAACACCGGCATTGCCACTTATATCTGGGTGCTTTCCAACAAAAAGCCAACAGAACGAAAGGGCCGGGTACAACTCATCAATGGTGTGAACTTATTTGGCAAGATGCGAAAGTCTTTAGGCTCAAAGCGTAAGTTTTTAGATGAAGAGGATATTCGCACCATTACTCGTTTGTTTGGGGAATTTGCCGAGGTTAACGTCGATGCCGAGCAAAATGAGAGTGAAGCAAAGTCCTACGCCAGCAAGATTTTCCAAACCCATGAGTTTGGCTATCGCCGCTTAACCATTGAGCGACCGCTAAGAGAATCGTTCCAGTTCTCTGATGAGCGCGTTGCCAGTTTACGCTTTGCGCCTAAACCGTTAAACGCCGTGATGCGGTGGATTTATGAAGAATACGGCAGTGACTGGTCGGATGAGGAAGGCGATCAAAACTATGGCGTGTTAACCGAGCACGAGGATCTGATCCGAGCCAGCATCAAGAGCGACTTTCCCGACCTGAAAGAAGCCAAGATCAAAGAAGTGCTTAAGCCTGCCACCTGGCTCGAACAACGCGGGATCATGCTAAAAGCCAAAGCATTGCAGGCAGCAATCGGCACAGACCAGCATGATGATATGAACGAATATGAGGCCGTGCTTAAAAAAGCAGGCGTAACGCTGGCAACCAAAGAGAAAAAACAAATCACCGCTGCGGTGAGTTGGAAGAACCCGGAGGCTGAAAAAGTCATCAAGAAAGTGCACAAAGCTGGCTCAGCCAATCCCATGTATGGCCTGTTTGACGTTGACGGCAAGATCATTGAATACAAACCAGATTCCGATCTACGTGATTATGAAAACGTGGCCCTTGACCCTTCCAAAACAGTCAATGAGGTGAATGAAGCATACGTAAAAAAAGAAGTGCTACCCCATGTGCCTGATGCCTGGATCGATGGCAATAAGTGCGATGAACAAGACGGCGAGGTTGGCATTGTCGGCTATGAGATTCCCTTTAACCGCCATTTCTATGTTTATAAACCACCCAGACCGCTAGAAGAGATTGATGCGGATTTGGATAAGATTAGTGCGGAGATAATGGAGCTGTTGGCTGAGGTGCATTCGTAGTGCTACCGACCTACTCGAAGTACAGAGATACTTCCCTTGATTGGCTACCCAGCATCCCCGCCGACTGGAAGATGATACGCGGTAAATTCCTTTTCGAAGAAATAAATGAGCGATCCTCGACTGGCAGTGAAACCCTTCTTTCGGTATCCGAATACTATGGTGTAAGACCGCGTGAAGAGGTTGTCGCGGCTGAAGAACATCTTTCCAGGGCAGAAACTCTAGTAGGCTATAAAAAGTGTGAACCCAAAGATTTGGTGATGAATATCATGCTAGCGTGGAAGCGTGGACTCGGCGTATCAAAGTACTACGGAATCGTTAGTCCCGCTTACTCAGTTTTTCGATTTAACTCCAGCGTCAGCTCAAGATATATGCACTATCTGCTAAGAACCAACATTTATGTGGACCATTTCAAGAGCAGATCTACAGGTATCATTGATTCAAGGTTGCGGCTATATCCAGATGTGTTCGGTGATGTGAATATCCTCCTACCAAGTAAGACCGAGCAATGTGGAATTGTTGAATTCTTGGACTACGAAACCGCAAAGATCGACCAGTTGATCGAGAAGCAGCAAAAACTGATCGAGCTACTAAAAGAAAAACGCCAGGCAGTGATCAGCCATGCAGTCACCAAGGGGCTTGATCCTGAGGTTCCAATGAAGGATTCGGGTGTCGAGTGATTTGGACAGGTGCCGCGTGGTTGGGAACTGAAGAAGGTTAAACACCTGGTTAGCTTTATAACCTCTGGACCGCGTGGCTGGAGTGATCTTCTCACAACTGATGGAGGAAGTGTTTTTCTGCAAAGTGGTGATTTGGATGACTTCATGAATGTTCATTGTGAAACTGCGCAGCGAGTTCAACCACCCTTGAATGCTGAGGGTCGTCGGACAAAACTGCAATCTGGAGATGTCTTAGTTTGTATAACGGGGGCCAAGACAGGTAGGGTCGCCTTCATGTGCGAAGCTACAGAGGAAACATACATTAACCAACACTTGGCCTTGCTCCGCCCACAGGGACAAATCTCGTCTGAGTTCTTGGCTTTGTTTCTCTACTCCTACCCGTCTCAAAAACACTTTCAAATGGCCCAGTATGGCCTTAAGGAGGGGTTGGGCCTGACGGAAGTAGCCGAGTCAAATTGTCTCGTCCCTTCACTTGATGAGCAGAGGAGGGTAGTTAATGAAGTAAACCGGCAGCTTGACCCAATTGACAGAGCAACTGAGGCAAGCATAGCCAGTATCAAGTTATTCTCCGAACGCCGTGCCGCCCTCATCTCCGCCGCCGTCACCGGCAAAATCGACGTCCGCAACTGGCAACCTCCAGAATCTGGGCAGCCCCAAAAGCAGGCAGCCGAAGCATGAATACTCTTTCGGGTCTTGAAAGTATCCAATTTGGGGACTATGGTACCCAAATTGGGTACTTATTTGGGCGCTCTTCTGAAATGACCGAACCAGGCCACCTATCCATTGCGGATGCACTATTCACCAAAACCCAGCAAAAACTGCTGGGTTTGTTATTTACCAACCCCGAACGCAGTTTTTATTTGCGAGAAATATTTAGCCGGACTCAAGTAGGGCGCGGCTCGATCACCCGCGAACTGGGCAAGTTGACCATGTCTGGTCTCGTGGTGATGTCCGAGCAGGGTAATCAAAACCACTATCAAGCGAATAAGCATTCCCCGGTCTTTGCAGAACTGGTCGCCATTGCGGTGAAGACCTTTGGCGTGGCTGACGTTGTGCGCCGCGCCCTTGAGCCGGAGTTTGATCAAATCGAATTTGCCGCCGTTTACGGCTCCATCGCTAAACAAACTGCTCATGCCGACAGCGATATTGATTTGCTGGTGATTAGCGATGAACTCACTAGTGTCGATTTAATCAAACCCTTGTTCATTGCTGAGGAAGAGCTGGATCGTACGATAAACATCACTCACTACACCTTCGATGAGTTCAACCAGAAGAAGGGTTCCAGCTTTTTGAAACGCATCACCGAACAACCCATGCTTATAGTCAAGGACTGGTAGACCATGGCTATCGAGCAACTCGACAACCTGGTTAAAGCCAAACAGCTGCATATTGAGCCGCCAGACCAGGCAGAGTTTGATGGCATGGTTGAGTCGGCAAAATTGCAGTTGAAAGATGCCAAAAGCAGTGTGATTTCTACCAGTAGCCAGTTTTTGCTCGCTTATGGCGCGGCCCATGCGTTGTCGTTAGCGGCGCTCAGGTGGCATGGGTACCGGAGTCAAAATCGCTATATCGTTTTCCAGTCACTGGTTCACGCATTGAATATGGAGCCCGAAGAAGTCAGATTATTAAGCGATGCGCACAACCGCCGCAATCTCGCGGAATATGAAGGTCATGTGGAGGTTTCGGGCAAACTTGTGGAATCTCTGGTTA
>CAXFYD010000108.1:0-18141 GCA_964006365.1 Trididemnum miniatum | reverse complement strand
CAAACAGGGTGAGTAATCTGCGCCTTAAACTTCCAGAAATTTTAGCCGCGAATGAAGCTAAGCTGCGCGAAAAACTAGAAGCACTGAAAGTCGAAGTAGACCAAGACAGGCTCGCTCAAGAGCTTGTATACATTGCACAGAAAGCCGATGTGGCTGAAGAACTCGATCGGCTTGAAGCGCATATTAATGAAGTAAAACTCAGTTTAAGCGAGCAAAAACCGATTGGCCGACGTTTAGACTTCTTGATGCAAGAGCTCAATCGTGAAGCGAATACGCTCTCTTCAAAATCCATCGCCAGCGACACCACGCAACAAGCGGTCGACCTGAAAGTATTAATCGAACAGATGCGCGAGCAAGTTCAGAATATTGAATAAGTTGTATTCGTTGTTCAATATTTCGTTTTCGGAGTGGGTCCGGCCTGCTTCTCACCCGCCGATGCACTTTCAATGCGTGAATTACCTTTAGCTGATTTAGCCGTTTTATTGCTTCATTTTCGTTGCCAATATTGTCGGGTTTAGTTTGAATTATGTTTGGACAGAAGTATCTCATATTGATGTTACCGACTACGTTTGGATGAGTTATATAAAGTGTCACAGGGTATGGGTCTGTCGAGCCTTCACTTGTCCAAACTATTAAGTCTACATCGACCGTACAGGCCCCCCTCTTGAGTTCATTAGCTCTGGATAGGTTGCTAGGTATATCAATGATATCGAATGTAGCGATAATTCCGTTCATATCTGGTAGCACTTCAATTTTATTCGATCTCTGAGAACCAAGCGTCACGACAGTTGATCTCCATAGCTCTTTCCCCTTGATTAAAATTTTTGCCTGATTCTGACCAACATAAAGTTCGCCGAAGTGCTGCTTGTTGCTTACAAACTCTACGAATGGAACTCGCCTAATGGTATAACCCAATTTACGCTCTATTTCGTTTGATGTCCCTGGGAGGATCGATAGTAACCAGCTCGGAACCTCGAGTTGATCTAGCGCAAACGCCTGCTTTTCCTGTAAGATCTTGTTTTTAGGTTTAGCGAGCCAACAGGTAGTAATTTTTGCGGATACCGTGGTCCACCAACTCGGTAGAGAAACCACAGCAGATAATGCATGATAGACTGGTTTTTGCTTTAGCTTAGAATCGTTTTTTATATTTGCCGAAGGCCCTATTAACCACCCGAAATGGGTGTAAGGCGTTTCGTCATCCATTATTTTTTGTTGGTTACTTGCAAAACCCAATACCTTGGGTTGTCGCTGCATTGCTCGCGCCACTCTTAGAGTATCAGTATGTAACTTTGTTAGAAGTTCTAGCTTCGAGAGAGCTATTTCTGTATCCGCATCTGCTATTAACGAGGAGACAAGCTCACTTTGATGGTGGTTTGAACTTTGCCCAATGTAACGTTGAGCTTTCTCCTTAGGAGTCACTGCGTAGGAGTATATTCTAGTCGCTAGAGATTTATTTAAGTTAATCATTAAATTGAGCGCACTTAGGTAGTCCCCAGAAAGGTCAACGCTACATGATCCAGAATCGCATCCAACGAAGCTTGCATCTAGATATCTATTGAGCGTTATATTTATTTTTTCGTCTAACGTAACATCGTTATCGTCTAGCGAGTAGCTGTCGCCAAAAAGTGGCCTAATAGCGGATAGCCCGAAAAAATCTCTAACCATATTTTTTTCGATTTCGATGATATGCTTAATTGTACCTAATATTGCATTTTTTCCACTAGGTGCGCCTGGTGCTTTGTTCTTTATTGTCAGCCGCATTCGATAGGCGCAGGCAAACGTTACTTTTTTTTATACTGAAGTCTTTCTCATCTACGCCTAAATAGCCCTCATTTTTCTTTATGATGTCTTTATCATCTATTGCGTCCGATTTTTCATTCAGCTTACCTATAGAATCGATGTCGGAGCGACAAATGTCATGAACCAGAAGCATTCGTTTCGCAGCATTTTTAACTAAATTGTAGAAAACCGAAGGGAAACTACGATATATGCCTGATTTAAATGAATATTCTATCTGCTCATACTCAAAGCTATGCCTACGAGAGTTTGAAATTTTTTTTATGCAATTAAAAAATTGTTCACTATTTTTATCACAATGAAGTAGTAAAAGTATGTATCCAACGCTTAAAACCTGTTTATGAATGTGAAAATACTTTCGGTACTGACTTGGACTTGAATAATTGATGGGGTATGACTAACAAAAAGCTTAACCGGGTTTCTGCCGGAGCTTGCTTCGTATCTACAGTATTTAGTTTATTTTTATAAGTATTAATTTCATCATTTATCTCCCGTTCTTTTTCCGGTGAGCAGACGTTTCTCGGACATTCTTTTCGTAGATCATTTTTCTTTTTAGTGAGGAGATTATCTCGAATTTTTTCCGAGAAGTGAGATAATGATAAATAGCTGTCTGATGCGTTTACAATGCTAGATATAAATTCTAGATTATCTTCGCTACAAGATTGATCTATCTCTCGATGGGCATCGTTCGTAGAGCCTTTTCTATAATCGCATATAGACTTTTCTAAATTTGATAGCTCTTTGCTCAAGACTATAAATGTACCATCATCCATATCAAAAGAATAAAAACTAGATAACATCGACTCAATAATTGCGCCAATATTCCCCTCTGTTTCTGTAATCCATTGCCTATAAACATGCAACATTCGACCACAACTAGGTGTGGCCTTACAGAACTCCTTAAGTCTAGAATTAACGCATTTAGTATATTTTTTTGTGTATTCTTCTTCCTCAAGAAGAGTCTATTTTTTGTTTTTCGCATCTACCTATACTTTCGATAAAGTTCTTATTAGTAAATTCTTTCTTATATTGTGGTATTTTTACTTTTTCCCTCATTTCTGCATAAGTCAATAGGATTTAGCTTAGATTTTATAGCTTCTGGGGATGAACGATATATCTCGTTGTAAATAGACCTTATATTACAATCATTCTTTTCTAGAACAACCTCAATTACAGCCCAGCCGTCTTCATTTTTTCCCGGCAATATTGTTGAGTCGAAATTCAATCTATAAAGAGTATTACCTTGAATATCATGACGATCATCAAGTTGTGACTGCATTAACTCTGTTCTTATCTCATTTCTATACTCAAGATCATCTCTAAACTCGTCAATCAGGCTATACCCTAAATTTTGGGTGAAAATGTCTTTTTCAGTTTCTCTATCTATCGACTTTTCGATAGATTCTTTATTTATGTTCGACGCACTTTTATCTACTGGTTCATCTCCATCTCCTTTTTCATTTGTTTTTTTTACATGCATGGAAGCGCCTACGGTAAGGGCTTTTCTTTTTCTCTGGATTTCCATTATTTCCACAGGGTGGTCTTCATTTGCTCGACCTAACCGCCCTTCTAGCCACGCCGATTGAGTAAAGCGATCGTTAACCAATCTTTCTCTTGTATAAACTTCGGGAGAATCTACTAAAATAAGTCCGCCAGATTCTGTTGTTTTTAAGAAATGCTGAAAAGTATGCCACACTATTATAAAAAGAAGGATGGCTAGGCATAGCAATAGACCGGAGCGTATTATTTTTGCGTATGGAATCAGGTTTTTCAAATTTCAATCCTTCGCTAAGATTTCCGACAACTAATAATTGCTCTATCTCTAAGCATATAATAATTTATACGCCAAGCTCGCTTTCCATTTCTTTCAGCGCTGTATCAAGGCAAGATTTTTTTTGAAGTCTGCAAAATAGTGTCTCTGTCGATTCGAAGGAGTTATTTTCTGATAGTTTGTTCGAAGGAGATCCTCCGCCACAGAAATCAAAATACTCACATCCCAGCTTGCAGTTATTCACACCTTTTTGTATTTTTTTTTCTATGATCCACAAAGAACGGATTTCTGGCTATATTTGATAATTTATCTCTAAATATATTTTCCAAATATAAACTTTTGATTTATTTTATTTTGACTATGTTGCTCACCAGTCTCAATGATTTGACCAAGGAGCTCAGGTGAATAGGTGGATATATCGCCATTAAAGGCGACATTTAAAATTCTAAATGGGGTAGCCTCTTGAGAGCAGTATATTTTTTTATCGGCATTGAAATTCTTGATTGATTCAATAGGTCCATGTACTTCTCTTATTGACATTGGAAATTTAGATAATTTAAGAAACTGGTAGAATTTGGATAAAAATTCTCTAAATTTTAGTTCCGAGTCACTAGCTATTAAACTGCTGCTGGTATTTATTCCTTCGAGTTCCTCGATATTAAAACATACTTGATATATCTCGTTTGACTCAAAGAAAGCAAAAATTGATTCTGCTTTTTCTAGGGCTTCATAGGTTAGAACGGAAATTACATGGAATGCGATGTTATTTTCCTTTAGCGCTTTTACGGCTTTCATAGCAACTCCATGAGACCCCACTCCATTTCGAAAGAAGCGATGTGAATTGTGGATATCCTCCGGGCCATCTATACTTAACCCGATTCGTACGTTATACCGAAGAAATAAATCACACCAATCCTGATTGATTAGCACTCCGTTAGTTTGGAATGAATGATTTACCGTAATTTTTTGGGGTAGCTTTTCTCGAATAGCGTCAAATACCTCTTTGATAATACCTAACGCCTCTCACCAACGGTTCACCCGCATGCCAAACGATTGTAAATTCGTCATTGAATAGATCTGCCTCTAAGCACCGATCTAGGGTTTTTATGACAGTCTCAATAGACATATCATTTTTTTCATTTCTTTGTGGCAAGTAGCAGTAATCGCAATCCAGATTGCAGAATGTTGTCGACTGTAATATGAGCAGTTCAATCTTGTTAAATGGAACTGCTTCCCTTGAGTATTTAATTTGCTTGAGTATTGATTTGAGCGCCATTGAATTTAATGTGCTCCCTACTCGGTATCAGAACATGAGCTCGTCAATTAGAGAAAAAGCCTAATAGTTAAGCCAGTTTCCCCAGTTTCCCCAATTATTCCAGTTGTTCCACTTAACCCAATCGTTCCAGTTCCCCCAATTATTCCAGTTATACCACTGAGCTAGGTCATACTTTGCAGAGAGATCCGCATTCTGGTTTTGGTTTTCTTTGATGCCGTAGATGTATTCAGTATTTAGACGACTTTGTAAGTTGTGTATTCGATCCGCTAGTTTTAGTTTTTTTTCTGTAACGGAATCGTCTGAGGGAGCCGTTAGGTGAGGAGAAGCATGTGGAGAAGAATATAGCGCAATTGTGAATAGCGCGAAGTATTTCGACAATAATATACTTTTTTTAGGTAATAGCTTCACTTCAACACCTACTTCTTCTTGAATAGTGGCCGCATAGCGCGGCAAGTAAGATTTTAACCAGACTGACTCTGCCAGAGTGATTCGCTAAGCTTAATTTGATTATTCTTCAACCAGAATGATATCGAAATAGGATGTAGCACTCAATGCTGCTTATCCATATTCGCAAGCTAATGGATGCATTAAGTGCCAAAATTTTTAAAAATGCTTGCGCTAGCAGTGAAGGCTTGGATTTTCTTAAAAAATATCCACTTTGTCGCTATCGAGCGAGCTGAGCAACTTAGTTCCAATTACTTTTTGGTTAAGTTAGAACCTTAACTTGATAGAGAGCATAATGTATTTATGCCCATAATACTCATCTATTAGGCTTAAAATATTGCGCAAAACGGTTGCAACCGACGACTTGGTCGGAAAAAACTGCCTAAAGTGATGATATATCCATTGGAGATATCAGATCAAAACACAAATATCTACTGAATATTAGATGCTACAATTAGTTTCGACCAGACCTGATTAGGGCCTGTTCACACCCCTTTATTTGCACCTGCCGGAAGAGCTAGCCCTAAAAGCGCCTACTCACTGTTGCTGGTCGCTTTCTTCTTCCACTTCATTTTCTAATATTAGTGAAAGTAAATCCGCCGCCGCTTTTGCGTCTGATAGCGCGCGGTGGTGCCTATCCATATCGATATCAAAATGTTTGGTTAAATTAGCTAAAGAATAGCTACTTAAGCCGGGAAACACCCGGCGACACTGTTGTACAGTGCAGAGCTTTGGGCGACGATAAGCTAGATCTAATCGTGCAAATTCTTGTTTGATAAAGCTCAGATCAAAATTTACATTGTGGGCGACAAAAATGGTATCGCGTGTAAATTCATCTAAAGAAGAGGCAATTTCACTAAATATTGGCGCCTCTTTTACAAGGTCGTTGTCGATTCCCGTCAGACGTGTGATCGAAGTTGGAATATGTCGCTGAGGGTTCACTAGACTATGCCATTGGTCTATGGGCTCAGTACCACGCATCTTAATTATGCCAATTTCAGTGATGCGATGATGTTGGGCCTTGCCTCCGGTGGTTTCAATATCGACTACAGAATAGATTTGCTCTGGATCACGAAACCATTCAACTTGGGTGATTCGAACATCAAAACCTAAATCCCTAAGTTTTTGAATCGTAACCAACTGATTTCGCCTTAAGCTATCACCTGGGGCTTTTATTTCTTCAAAATGCAACTGGCCTTCCGCAATGACAAGAAGATCAGGATAGCCATCGCTATAAGCTTGGAAATTTTTACTTGTCACACATAGGTAAGCCACAATCGCATCATGATCGATATGAGCCAAAAACAACTTAATTCGCTCCAGCAAATTCGATCGCCACATAAAAATAGAATTGACTTTGCCGTAGTGCAGTGATGCCATCTTGCTAATGTGTAACAAGATCTTTTGGTTAGAGTCTAGACGCAACAGAATTTTATCAATTGCTTCACGATGCACCTCATAGAACTGATTGTTCTTGAGTACCGGTGGCATACGCTCAAACTGATTTCCTAAATTAGCGGCCTCTTGCTCAAAGAGTATTGGCCAGAAAACCAGACCAAAGAGGCTTCGCCACAATTGGTTTTCTGTTTTCAACGCTGTCAGCCCTGCCCTTTGATAATAGGCGACCACACCGTTTTCTACCTGTTGATTGTATCGGCTGTCAATTTTCAAGCATTGATGCGCAGATCGCAGCATATCTGTAAGTTTACTTGTACGTTTCTGCTTGAATTTACGCGCATAAAAATCTTCAGAAAATTGCAGCAGGTTTTCCGAGCAACCTGATTCCATCAAGAGAAGTAATTCTTTTTTAACGAGCTCTTTTTCCCCGTCTTTATATTTTTCTCTAAGCCACTTCTCTTTGGCCTCATCACTATCTGAGAGCACTAAAGCTTTTAGCCCATAGGCTCTATCAATTGACAGATAAGTCCGGCCGAGCTCATACAGATATTTGTCTTTTATTCTCTTTGCATGCACTGAACTCACGATGGGTAAGTCTTCTAGATCGGCCAATGCTTCTCTATTTTCTTTTTGAAGCTCGACTCTTAAGAGGGCATAGCGAAAGGCATGCGCTGCATCATCGGCGTCGTCGAATCTTGCTTCGCCAGTGACCGCATCACTACGAGTACGCATTACGCCTAAATCACGCATGGAAAATTGATTTAACTTACCTCGTAGATGTCCGAAGTAAAGAAACAATAAAAACCGAAGCTCCGAATCAAAAGCTCGGTAAATATACGGTAGAGAATGTAATAACTTTGCATCACTTTTTGAATACGACTCAATAAAAATGCCTTGTACTTCTTCTTTTTTTAGAGTCGACAAGGGAGTACAACAACCTAATAACTTTAAAGCACAGATTAAGTCTTTTTTAGGGAGTGCCTGCGCGATGTCCTCAGGCTCAGCACAGTCGATCGAAGCAATCATACCGTCAGATCTCAGCGTATTCAGGTGCTCAGGCAACTCTGAAATTTCTTCATATTTAAGATTTGATGTTGCTACTAGCGTATGTTTACGATTGGCTATACGCACGATCAGCGCCTTGACGGCGGTTGGAGCACTTTGAAAATAGAGTAAAAACTGTTTTGCTTTCTCGTTTAGCAGCCTCGAATTAGGGCCATCGAAATACTGCAAAAACTCTTCGAAATGGTCGAGATAGTAAAAGGTAGGTAAACGCTTTGGCTTGATCATGGCCAAATCACTCGGCAAGAATAATACTGTATATAAATACAGACAGTATTTCACAATTTTGTAATATCATGCAAGCCGACTATAAAGTTATTTCGACATACTTGCCTTGATATTAATTAAGGCTCTCCGGATAAGTAACTCCTTGATCGATGCAAGAGCCGTCTTTTCGCGCCTCTGAGCCTTATTCGAAAACCACGTTTAATTCATACTTTATTGCTAGCCGATCGGGGGCGGGAACTAGTTAATTTATTAGATAAACGTAATTTATTACCGACATAGCCAAATTTCGCTTCGCTTTAATTTTTCTTTCCGTAATATAAAAGTCGAAGCTTGTGTCTGTTTTATGTATACGTAAAGTGGTGGGGGCAATATGAATTCTTTGGAGAAAGTTAGCAGTAAAAATCAGTTTTTAGACAATTTTTTATCTTCTCGCAGAGAGATTCAAAATCGCGAAAAGGGTGCTTATCGTTCACCACTCGAAAAGTGGTTTACGGAAATATTAGCAAAAGCGGATATCGTTGTGAACGGCACTCGTCCCTTCGATATGCAGGTCCACAATCCAAAGCTATGGCGACGAATACTGAAACATGGCTCACTTGGTCTCGGCGAAGCTTACATGGAGGGTTGGTGGGACTGCGTTAATGTAGACGAGTTTATTCGTCGAATTATGACGGCAAAAAATCAATCACCGGGTTAGCTCAAATCGAAGTTCACTTCTACACCGCCTAAAATCAAACCTCTTCAATCGCCAATCTATTAAACGTGCGTTCCAAGTTGGCGAGGAACATTACGACGTAGGCAACGACCTCTACACATCCATGCTCGATTCAACTATGGCCTACTCCTGCGCGTATTGGTCAGAAGGCACCGTGGATCTGCACCAAGCACAATTAAATAAACTACGTCTAATATGCGAAAAAATTAACTTGCAAGCCAAAGACAGCGTCGTTGAAATTGGCTGTGGCTGGGGCAGTTTTGCCGAACTCGCGGCTAGAGAATATGGCGCGAGCGTCACTGGTGTCACCGTGTCGAAAGAGCAGGTAAAACTTGCTGAAGCGCGTTGTGAAGGCCTGGATGTCGATATTAAGCTCCTGGATTACCGAAGTCTTAGTGGCCAATACGACAAGGCGGTATCAATCGGCATGTTCGAACACGTCGGTCCCAAAAATTACAATATCTTTATGCAAACTTCACATCGACTGCTGAAAGACGAAGGTATCTTTTTACTTCATACGATAGGTAGCGACCTAAGTGGCGGACGCTCAGATCCCTGGATTGATAAATATATTTTCCCTAACGGCGTGATTCCCTCACTTTCCGAAATCAGCTCCGCAGCGGAACCTTATTTTGTTATCGAAGATGTACACAATTTTGGCCAAGATTACGCGCGGACGCTGCTTGCCTGGCATGACAACTTTGATCAAAATTGGGATAAACTAAAAGATCGTTACGACGAAACGTTTTATCGCATGTGGTCATACTACTTAAAGCTCTGTGCCGCCACATTTCAAAGTCGTTCTTTACAACTGTATCAGGTTGTTTTACGAAAAAGGTTAACGCCTCTGAAACGATATACCAGCCCTAGATAAAAGCCCGTAAAGAAGACCCTTTGGTATGTTTGGGCTTTCAAAGCGCCGCAGAAAAAAGATGCTGAAATCCATCCAGCATCTTTTTTGATGCTTTAAAATCCAGATTAAGCCTTTAAGTTACTGCGCAATAAACTCTACTTCCGTCACACTGTTCCAGGTATTAGAAGTATTACCAAAGCCGACCAAGCGCACATACCTCGCGCTGATGGGTGCAAGATTCGATGGCAATATCGGCTCTAAATCCAGAGTCGACCCTGAGCTACTGCTATCAATAATGAGCTGAAAATCTGAACCGTTTGTGCTCGTATATAATTGATAAAACGCCTGCCTCTGATTACCTTTAAAAAATGCGGCATTAATTTCATATAAATCATAAGATTGACCTAAATCGTACTCGATGTACTGACCATCGCCGTTCGCCGACCATCGGGTCGCGAGATCATTATCAATCGTATTTTCTGCTACGTTGCCGTCATCAGATGTCGCAAACAGACCAGCTGGAATTATTTTTGAGGGTTGAATAATTATTTCATCCAAGGTCGTTGCAGCCGCGCTGACATAAGTCGAGTATTCACTGCCTTTATAGGCGCGTAAACGGTAGGCATATGTCGTCGAGGGCTCTAGATCATCATGGGTAAAACTTGACGTATTTGCTCCGGTGATTCCGACAGTCGTATACCCGCTCTCACCTTGCTTCTGCGCATCGATAACGTAACCATCTTCACCGGTAGAATTATCATTCCAACCTAGTTCAATCGCATACTGGCTGATCGCCGCCGCCGTAAAACTTTCCGGCTGTAATAGTTCATAGTCGTCTTCGGCCTCAGAATAAATCTCTACTTCAGTGATGCTGTTCCAGTTATTCGAAGAATTACCATACCCCACTATGCGCACGGAATCCGCTACAGAATATGAAAAACCATAGTTCTCAGCGATCAGTTGTATGCCATTGCTGCTACCGGAATACACGGTCGCGTATTCGTCAGATGAGGCTTTTGTTTGAATTTCAAAATAGCTGTTTCGAACATTGCCTTTAAACCAGGCGATATCAAGACTCGTAACCGTCTCCGATTCGCACAAATCGTACTCCACCCACTGGCCATTGCCCAAAGCTGACCAACGCGTTGCAAGATCATTATCTCGAGTGTTTTCCGCAATATTGCCATCATCTGAGCTAGCCGTTACGTTGCAGACTGAAGCCAGATCAAGATCCCCTTGCGGAGTGCCGTAAAATTGTTGAACTGTTTGGATATCCGTATCACTTAATTGACCGGCGCCATTCCACTCAGGGTTGCAGTAATTCATCACTGAAAATAAATCCCATTCACCAATCATAATATCGCCGTCCGTACCCTGAGGGTCATCGGTACAGGTATCCGGCGTATCGTCGCGGTTTTGCTCGTGGGCAAAACCCAAAGCATGCCCAAATTCATGAACAGCGATGACCTCAGAACAATACTGACGCCGACTCTGACAGCTCGGGCTCCAGTTCAAGTAGGTAAAATTTAGTACCATGCCATTAACGTAGCCATCTAAGCCGTTGCCTAAGCGCTTTACATGCGGGCCCGTATCACTTATCAGAATGCGAATACCATCGCTAGAAGAACTGCAGGCTCCCCAACCTGTGAATCGCACTTCAGATTCTGTCTCCCAGGTTCTTACGACAGCACTTCGAACCCATTCAAGTTCATTTGCAGGCACGGCGCTGGGGTTTTCCCAACACACCGGAATGACATTGGTATTCCACAGCGATGAGCTAAGGACAAAGCCCTCATCTGAAGACGCTCGTGACAGGTGACTAAAAGATAAGATGAAAAAAAAGTTGATAAAAACGAAGACTACATTTCTCATAGGATTCCTTCCAAATAAAAAATTACGTTTTGAAGAATTTTTGGCGCAACTCTCCTTGTTACTGCTTCAAAAAGAATCACACACGAGAAAAAAGGTAACACGTCAGCTGGGCGGTGATAATAAAAACGTGACACAGATCACACAATTGTCGTTTAGGTAGCCATTATTGAATCTTTTTCATCTTATGTGCGAGAAGACAATGCATTTATTATTTTTTATATGGAGAACAAATCGGTTTACCAACAGCATCTAAGATTAACTATTGAAACCGGCTCGGTGGGCGTATAAGAGCAAACACTTGGCGCATATATCGAAACACGTACCAAGCGAAAGGATGGAAAACTTAAAATAAGATGAGGTAAGTTAAGACGATGTCGCAAAAGCCAGAGCTTGCGGCGAGAGAAACTTTAAGCGTACTGTTCCCGTATTTGCCTACGCTCATCATCACTTAAATTGTCCCACTTGATGGGGGGATAATTTTCTACAAGCGCTGCGTCTTTAAGCCCCTTAACAGCCGCAGTTTGCTGTGCTTTTGCCACAGGGGAAAGCTCTACCTCAATACTATCGATTATTTTATTCATCAAATCATGCAGGGGCTCAATCGCTACACGCTTGTCGAGTTCGGCTCTTGGTAGGTTTAGGTAGCGGGTAGGTGAAAACACGACTCTTACAAGTATGTCATCGGCAATTGGAAAATACACTATGTGGTCGATTGTCCGATGTGGAGAAAATTTTTCGGATACTACTTCAAGCTTTGCAGCGATAACTGGAAAATCTGGGAGTGGCTGCCAGTTAACCGGTGTTTGAAATGTCTGAATGTTATTTCTAGTCTCATCGAAGTGGTATGCATACAAATCAGCTAAGTTATCACCAATACTTTTCTCCAATGCGCGAGGATGAAAAAAAGACAAACCATCCGGATGCTTTCTGAGTCGCATGAGTGACGCAATCATATCGAGCGACCCCACAGCCCCCATAAACCAAGGGCCACAAAATGCCCACGAATGATAGAAAACCATTGCACGCTCCCATTCATCGGGCAAGCCGAACTCTGCCTTGTCTTCGCTGTAAGTCTCACGAAATCGGATACCTGGATTTGATGTTATGTATTCTGGCTTATCATTTGCCCTTCGACCACGATGCTTGGGTGCTCTAAATTTAATAAGCGTGTCGTCGACATTAATGCTGCGTGATTTGGAGAAGAAAAAATTTGGCCCAGTGGGTACAACAAATGAGCGCTGTTTTCGAAGCTTAAGTCGGACGTTAAACATTATAATCGCTCGTTATTTGTACTTTTTACCAGAGAACTTTTTAGTGCTTTTCGCTACCGTGGTCGTAACGAAATATAGTGCTCCTGCCAAACCGACTATCCCCGCTGCGGATGGCGCTATACCGCTAACACTGAAAGAAGCACCGGCTAAGGATAAACCGAAGCCCGTGCCATTTATTAATTCCTTGCCACTTGGTCTTGACCTAAAATAATTCCCAATAAACTCGTTTACTCTTAGACCGGTCGACTTACCACCTTCGCCCGCGAGATCCATTTTTAAAGCCTTAGCTAAATCGAGCGCTCTTGAGCTGCTTGAAGTTGGTCTATGCAGAAATATAGCGTGCTTATTCAGGGCAATATTTTCTTCTTTCAGCACCTCCAAAGCCCGAGTCAGCACGGCCGAGCCACCCCAATCACTATACCAAAGCACCCCTCGTAGGTTTCTGGCGCGATACATCGTGTTGGCCAGCAGCAGCCCTGACTCAAGCAAAGCTCGGTCACGATCTGTATTAATTGCCTGCTTTGCGGGTTTTAGGCCTACTATTGAAGAGCCTCCTGGTGTGTAGTGTAAATCGAAACCGGAGCTTTCGACCATGCGTTTAGTTGTGTTATCTAAGGTCTTCAGATCATCACGCGTGAGCCTGCCGATTTCCTCGGGGTCATCCGGCGAACGATCTGAAACAACGACAGGCCGAAAATCTTTCTTAAGTATCATCCCATCATTTCGAAACATCGCTTTTGCTTCATCATCATAAGCAATACGCCAGAGCCCAGGCCGCTGTTTATCCTTTTGCATTTGCAAATAGCTATTATCCGCTTTGAGTGCCTTTAGCTCATAATTTCCATCAGCCGTCTGCTCCATCGTCGCCATCACTCCGGGTAAGACGACATAAAACAGTCCTGGGCCATAGGCCACCTGCGACTCTTTTTGAACAAAAATATTATCGAAATTTAATCGACCAGAACTGAGCCCCCGGATTCCCCTGACCACCAAACCAGCCCAATAATTGCCGCCTTGAGCTAGCGCAACAAGTTGATTGTAAACGGGTAAAGCGGCTGAAGAACAACGCACGCGTTTGCCGGCGTTTTGACCAGCGATGATAAGCTCACCTTCTGTAAGCTTTAGACGACTTGACTGTAGCACGAAAGATATTCCCTTCTTATAGATCCATGAGGAGCAAGGCGCACGATCTTCAAATGCGCGCTACTCAAATATTTCACTCCGCCTTAACAGCTAAGATTAGTATAGCAATCACAGTGTGGGGTTATGCTTGTGCTTGACTCAGCATCCGGACGCTGGCCGATAACACTGCATTTTAAGCATACTGTTCCCGTATCTGCCTACGCTCATCATCACTTAAATTGTCCCACTTGATGGGGGGATAGTCTTCTACAAGCGCTGCGTCTTTCAAACCTTCAATAGCTTCAGCTTGCTGTGCTTTTGCCACAGGGGAAAGCTCTACCTCAATACTATCGATTATTTTATTCATCAAATCATGCAGGGGCTCAATCGCTACACGCTTGTCGAGTTCGGCTCTTGGAAGGTTTAAATATCGAGTGGGAGAAAACATAATTCTAACTAATAAATCGTTTGCAACAGGAAAATATAATAGGTGCTTAATGGTTCTATGAACTGAGAATTTTTCTGAAACAACCTCCATTCTAGCAGCAACTATTTTTAAATTGGAGAATGGCTGCCAGTTAATTGGCGCACTAAATTCTTGTATATATTCTCTAGTTTCATCTAGGTGATGCGAATATGAATCTGCGAGATTATCACCGATACTCTTTTCCAAGGCTCGAGGATGAAAAAGGGAGAGCTCATCTGGATGATTTTTTAATCGAGAGACTGATATAAACATGTCCAATGATGCGACTGCCCCCATAAACCAGGGCCCACAAAAAGCCCACGAATGATAAAATAACATCGCACTCTGCCACTCATCTGGCAAGCCATACTTAGCCTTGTCCTCATTATAGGTATCGCGAAAACGTATACCGCGTTCATGCTCTATGAATATCGGTCTATCATTCGATCTCCGCCCAAGGTGTTTTGGCGTACGAAACGTTATTAAGGTTTCGTCTATATTTGCATGATGTAATTTGGAAGGAAAGCTGCTGGGCCCTTTGGGTACAACAAAAGCGCGTTGTTTGCGAAGCTTGTATCGAACATTAAACATAGTATTCGCTCGTTACTTGTACTTTTTACCAGAAAATTTCTTAGCATTTTTGGATACTGTTGTAGTTACAAAATATAGAGCGCCGGCCAAACCAAACAACCCAGCAACAGACGGGGCCAAACCAGTCACGCTAAAGGAGGCCCCCGCCAGAGACAAACCAAACCCCGTACCATTCCATAATTCTTTATTAGTTGGTTTCGACCTAAAATAATTGCCGATGAACTCATTTGCTCTCAATCCAGTGGATTTTCCCCCATCTCCAGCTAGATCCATATTCAGTGACCTAGCTAATTCGATTGCTTTTGAGCTACTCGATGTTGGTCGGTGTAGAAAAATAGCATGCCTATGTAGCGAGATATTTTCGTGTTTAAGCACTTCCAAAGCTCGTGTAAGCACAGCAGATCCACCCCAGTCACTGTACCAGAGTACCCCTTGCAAATTCCTAGCTTTATACATGGTGTTCGCAAGTAACAACCCTGACTCAACAAGGGCTTTATCGCTATTCGAATTAAGCGCTTTTCTAGCCGATTTTAACCCCACTACCTGTGTGTCTCCGGGAGTATAATGTAAGTCGAAGCCAGAGCTTTCAACCATACGCTTTGTTGTATTATCCAAGTCCTTCAAATTCTCTCTCGTTGCGTTACCGATTTCTGATGGGTCATTAGGCGATCGATCAGAAACTACGACCGGCCTAAACTCCTTTCTGAGCACCGATGCGTCGCTTTGAAAAATTGCTTCAGAAGACGTATCAGCACCGATACGCCACAACCCGGGACTTTGCTTATCCTTTTGCATTCGCAAATAGCTATTATCAGCTTTCAAGGCCTTTAGCTCATAATTCCCATCAGTCGTCTGCTCCATCGTCGCCATCACTCCGGGTAAGACGACATAAAACAGTCCTGGGCCGTAGGCCACCTGCGACTCTTTTTGAACAAAAATATTATCGAGATTTAATCGACCAGAACTGAGCCCTCTGATCCCCCTGACAACCAACCCTGCCCAATAATTGCCGCCTTGAGCCAGCGCAACAAGTTGATTGTAAACGGGTAAAGCGGCTGAAGAACAACGCACGCGTTTGCCGGCGTTTTGACCAGCGATGATAAGCTCACCTTCTGTAAGCTTTAGACGACTTGACTGTAGCACGAAAGAGGCTCCTTTCTTCCAGATCTATTGTTCCATTCGTTCGTCGACAGTGTATAAGATTCAATATTTCCAAAAAGCCGGCATCAGCTGTTATTATTTGAAACGTGATGTGCTACTCATATCCGGTATAAATAGGCGTGATAATCAACAGTCTCTTGATAGCTAGGCCTATTCCGAATCTTAAATTCATCGAGAAAAGCCAACAACGCTCATAGAGCGTCAACGAATACTCTTCGGAAGCTAGTGGGCTATTTTTACCCAGTCATTTAGCTTCACTAAGAGTTAACAAACGACGCCCAAAATAGCCACGGCTAAGAACCCGTTTCGTTTTGATTCACTATTTTTTTTGGAACTTAAAGCAGGAAGCAAAAACCTACACCGTTTTTATTCGAGCATTGTTATGTATTATCCAAAAATTCTGTCTTTGACTATTTTTACCATCGCTAGCAGTCTGATTAGCGCCTGCCAGTTTCGGCCAGACTCTCCGCCACCGAACGAGACCATCCGATTTACCATCCTGCATACCAATGACCATCATGGCCGATTTTGGCAAAATAAAGCCGGCGAATACGGCATGGCGGCCCGTAAAACTCTAATTGATACTATACGCAATGATCTCGCAGCTCAGGGAATACACAGCTTGCTGCTCTCTGGCGGCGACGTCAATACTGGCGTTCCAGAATCTGATTCTCTCGACGCCGAACCCGACTTTCGCGGCATGACTCTATTGGGTTATGACGCCATGGCCGTTGGTAACCATGAATTCGATAACTCCGTCGCCACGATTAGAAAACAAGAACAGTGGGCAGACTTCCCTTTCCTTGCGGCCAATATCTACGATGATAAAAATAAACGGTTGTTTGAGCCTTATAAAATTTTTGATTTCAACGGTTTTAAAATCGGCGTAATAGGCCTTATTACTCACGAGACAGCCTTTATAGGAAATAGAAAATTCGTCGAAGGCCTAAAATTTACCATGCCGGAAGCTGAAACCAGCTCTATTATTGATGAAGTTAGAAACCAAGCTGATGTCACCCTAGCATTAACGCACATGGGACATAGCGATATCGATCTAGGTTCGGATGTCAGCCTGGCAAAATCTGTCTCTGGACTGGATATGATCATCGGCGGACACAGCGCGGAAGCTATTTGCATCGATGAAGACGGCAAGGTAATCGAAAATTATCAACCTGGAACCGAATGCCAGCCAGACAAAGTCAATGGAACCTGGATAATGCAAGCGGAAGAATGGGGACGCTACCTTGGCCGAGCTGATTTTATTTTCACAAATAACACATTGACCTTGGAATCTTATCAACTCATACCCGTTAATTTAAAGAACACGCAAGGTGGGTATATTGGCGAATACTATGCCCCAGATAAAATTGCCTTAGAACTTCTTTCTCCATTCCAAAAAGCCGGGCAGGAAGCACTATCGGAAGTTATTGGAAAATCGTCTATAAATTTCGAGCGGTACACACGAGACCATCTACCGAATGCTTTTCCTCTAGGCAAACTGTTGTCCCAGGCGATGATGGAGTCGACGGGTGCTGATTTGGCGTTCTTTAACAGGGGAGGGATTCGCTCTAGTCTGAGTGCAGGTGACATCACAGTGAGAGATATTTTGACCCTTCAGCCATTCAGAAACACTATTGTATTAAAAACTTTTTCTGGGCAGGAGCTTCTCAACTACCTTGATGCGATTGAATTTCTTCCAAACAATAAAACAAGAAATGCAGTTTGCCGGGATGAAGGTGAATGCAAGCGGAAAAATCATATTGGCGAAAACGCAACAGGGAATAGTGCCGGATCAAAACTATACCGTTGCACTAAACGATTTTATGGCCCACGGCGGCGATGGTTATCCTGCATTAAACGACACACCAAACTTTAGCGATACCGGCCTGTTGGATTATCAGGTTCTTATTGAATATATTCGATCCAATTCTCCACTGGGCGGCTCGGACTCATTTTAAAGCCGACCAAATGGTTGATCTTTGCCCCTGTTAATTTAGTGCAGTGGCCGCTTTGCGTGCTGCTGCAATATTTCTAAGGGCACGACTTTTAGAGCCGTTTGCTCGCAGGATTCTAAAATAACGGGGGGAGCCACACCCGCTTCCCATGATTCCTTC
>CAXFYD010000107.1:0-23296 GCA_964006365.1 Trididemnum miniatum | reverse complement strand
ACACACGCTGAGCTGTTGGAGCAAGGGGGAATCTACGCTCGCCTGTGGGATCACCAATCAGGTGGATTTATCGGCCTGGAGTAGGCAATTCTTGGCGTATAGGCGCGGTTGTTGGGCCATAGGTCTCTGTCTAAGCTTCGTTCAAACAAAACTGGTAGGTTTCCCTTGTCCTCATACGACACCATCATCATCGGTGGAGGTCACAACGGCCTCATCTGCGCGGCGTATCTCGCTAGAGCAGGGCAAAAAGTACTCTTGCTGGAAGCGAACGAAGCACTCGGCGGGCTCGCTTCCACCCGCGATTTTCATCCAGGGTTTAAGGCCAGCGTAGCGCACAGCCTGCAACATTTTTCAGCGAAGATCGCTAACGATCTGCAGCTGGAGAATTATGGCTACAGCGGCGGCAAACCGATTCCTACGCTGGCCTTATCCGACACCGGTCAGCACGTGCGCATTCTTGGCGATACGGTTACCGGCGTTAGTAATAAAGATGCCAGCCGCTATAAAGCTTACCGAGCACAGCTGCTCAAATTCGCGAAAGCCTTGGCACCTTCCTGGATGAAGACCATGCCACGCGTAGGCAACAACAGCCTTAAGGAGCTGCTGACTTTCGCCCAGGTCGGCCTGAAACTGAAATTACTGGGCCGGAAGGATATGCGCGAATTCTTACGCATCGCCGCCCTCCCATCGCGCGACCTGATGGACGAAAACTTTGACAGCGATCTGCTGAAGGCGGCGCTTAGCTGGGATGGCCTGGTGGGTTCAACCCAAGCGCCACGCTCGCCCAACAATACCGTGCTGATGATGTTGTATCGCATGACCGGTGAACACGGTGGCGATCATAGTGTGCCTGGCGGTGGAATAAGGTCACTCGTCTCCGCCCTGGCGGCATCGGCGGAACAGTCTGGCACGGAAATTCGCACGGGCTGCTCCGTAAAGAGCATTAATATTGAGGCCGGTGAAAACGGACTCAATGCCACCGGTGTTACGCTCGCCGACGGAAGCACTTTGAGTGCATCTCGCGTGGTTTCCGCTGCCGATCCCAAGACCACCTTTCTGAACCTCGTCGGGGTCGCCAATCTCGAGATCGAGTTCACCAACCGTATTCATCGCCTGCGCAGCAAGGGCTATGTGGCCAAGCTGCATCTTGCGCTATCGGGCAAGCCTGCGTTTACGGGAGTCGATGATGACCACTGTCGCATGATCATCGCGCCCGAAATGGACGCCATAGAATTTGCATGGGATGACGCTAAGTACGGCCAGTGCCCGCAGCAGCCTGTGATGGAAGTTCAGGTGCCTAGCCTCGCCGACGCCTCGCTAGCGCCAGAAGGCCAGCACGTGCTATCGGCCAATGTCATGTATATCCCTTTTGAACTGAAGGGCGGCTGGACCGATGCGGCTCGCAGTCAATTACTCGAACAACTGCTGCAAGGTTTGTGTCGTTATGCCCCAGGCCTTCGCGAGCAGATATTGCATGCCGAACTGCTGACACCGGCCGACCTGGAACGTGACTGGCGGGTAAGCGGTGGCCACTGGCATCACGGCGAATTCGCCATGGATCAAATGTTGATGATGCGGCCCACTTATGAGGCTGCACAACATGGCACGCCTATTCCCGGTTTATACCTGTGTAGCGCCGGCTGTCATCCAGGCGGTGATATTTGCGGCGCGGCCGGCCATAACGCCGCCAGGGAGAATTTGGCATGAAGCGCTACGATGCCATCATCATTGGTGCTGGACACAACGGCCTGACCAATGCCGCCTACCTGGCCAAGGCGGGCCTGGAGGTCCTTGTCGTCGAAAAGAACGACTATATTGGCGGCGCTGCCGTAACCCGAGAAATGCACGAAGGCTGGTTCTACTCCAGTTGTTCTTACGTCTGCTCGATGATGCGCCAGTCCATCCACAGAGACTTGAATCTGACCAGGCATGGATTGATTCTTGTGCCCTACCTGGGCACGGTCAACTTCGGCGACGACGGGAGCGTCTTACTCGACTATCACGCTGAGGAAGCGAACTACAACATGCTGCGGGCGCGAAACCCGCACGATGCAGACGCCATGTTCCGCTTCCAGGCGGACCTGAATCGCTACGCCCAGCTGATTCGCAAGACCCTGCTGCGCACACCGCCCGACCCTACCTCGATGCGGCCCAGGGATATCAAAGAGCTATTGTGGTTGGCCAAGGAATTTTGGGCGCTGGGGGAACAGGAGCTCTACGAGTATATCCGTTTCTTCACCATGAGCGCCGCCGAGTTCCTCGATGACTACTTCGAAGATGAGCTGATTAAGGCGGCCATGGCCAGCCCAGGCATTATTGGCACAGCACTGGGCGTGTACTCTCCGGGCTCTGCCTATATTTTGCTGCATCACGTCATGGGTGATGTCGATGGCAGTATTGGCGCATGGGGACTGGCGCGCGGCGGCATGGGCGCCATCTCTCACGCGATCGCCGGCGCGGTAAAGGAGCACGGCGGCGAGATTCGCACTAATGCAGGTGTCGAGCAGATCATCGTTAAGAATGGGAAGGCCGTCGGCGTAGCGCTGGAAGGTGGCGAAGAGGTCTACGCCAACATCGTAGTATCTAATCTGGATGCCAAACGAACCTTTACCAAGGTGATGGACAAGAAGGATCTGCCGGAAGGGGTTTACGAGCGCGCCAAGAATTTCAAGATTCGCGGTTCTTCCGGCAAGGTGAATATTGCCCTCTCCGGCATGCCCAAATTTACTAACGTGCCCGATAACCGCTACATCAATCGCGGTGGCCAGGGTTTCACCGGCTCTCTGGAAACCATGGAACGAGCCTATGACTGCTGGAAGCGCGGGCGCTGGTCCGATAACCCCTTCGTCGAGTCGGTCATTCCATCGGCCTGGGACCCCACTGTCGCGCCGCCCGGAAAGCACTGGATGTCTAATTTCGTGCAGTATTGTCCGCCGGAGCTGGCCGATGGCCCCTGGACGCCTGAGAAACGCGATGCGTTCGGAGAATCCGTCATCGCAAAAATTGAGCGGTACTCACCCGGGTTCAGGGAGTTGATAGTGCACATGGAAGTGCGAACTCCCTTTGAAATCGAGAAGGAGGTGGGGCTGACCGAGGGCAACATCTTCCAGGGTGAACTGACCATCGATCAGCTGCTCTTCAACCGGCCCTTCCCTGGCTACGCCCAGTACAGGATGCCGGTCAAGAACATGTATATGTGCGGCTCTTCCACCCACCCGGGTGGCGGTGTGTCATCGGCCTGCGGTACCAATGCCGCGCGCGAAATCCTAATGGACCTGAAACGACCGAACACCGTGCCGGAGGACGACTGCTATGACGAGTAATCTCGACCCATTTGCGGGCGAACGGCCCAAGGAGTCGCCGTTTCATCCTCGTCAAGCCGCGCTCAACCTGCGCGATGCCTGGTCGTCCTGGAACGGCTACAAGTTCGCCGACTACTACTACGACGAGGAGTATGAGTACTTCTGTATTCGAAACCAATGCGGCACCTATGACATCTGCCCGATGCAAAAGTATTTCGTCGAAGGTCCGGATGCAGAGGCAATGCTGAATCGCATGGTGACCCGCGATGTCACCAAGCTCGCACTCAATCGTGTGACCTACGTAGTGTGGTGTACCAGCGAAGGTCGAGTGATCGACGACGGCACGATTTTCCGCCTGGGCGAAGAAAAGTACATGCTCACCTGCGGTAGCCCCAGCCTGGCGTGGTTGAAGAAAGCCAGCTTTGGATTCAGTGAGCTCAGTATCACCGACATGTCAGACGAGATCGCAGGGCTATCGCTGCAGGGTCCGACCTCTTGTGCGGTTCTCAAAAAAATGGGGTTGGACGGCATCGATCAGCTAAAGCCATTTCAGATCACCCACTTTCCTTTCGCTGGTGGCGAACTCATGGTGTCGCGCACAGGTTTTACCGGCGACCTGGGCTACGAGCTTTGGATAGACCCGACACTGGCCCTGGCAATGTGGGACGCACTGCATGCGGCCGGCGAAGATTACGGCATTCAACCCTACGGCGAGTCCGCCACCAATATGGCGCGACTCGAAGCGGGCTTCATCATGCCCGACATGGAGTTCAACGAGGCACTCAAAACGATTCACTTTGAGCACGACCAGACGCCGTTTGAACTTAACCTCGGTTGGTTAGTGGATTTCAAGAAACCCCATTTCAATGGCCGTACGGCACTGCTGGAAAACAAGCAGCAGGGACCGGTATACACGCTGGCCAAGCTCGACATAGAGGGCAACAAGGTGGCGGATGGTTCCTGGATATACAGCGACTACGACTGTGAGCATCACGTAGGCTATGTCACATCAGCCATGTGGTCTCCTGCCGCCAAGGCTAATATCGCTCTGGCGATGATCAAGACTGAACACCTGAAAGGTGACCTGTGGGCCGAGATCTATTACGAAAAGGAACTGCGACACTACGACAAGATCGCGCGCTGCACCCTGCTGGAAAAGCCCTTCTGGGCACCGGAACGGGCGAAAGCGACGCCACCGGCTGACTATTAACTCAGCGCCTTAGTTCAGCACCCGGTAACCGCGTCCGCGCAGACAGTTTTTTACGACACGGTCTTTTTCTCTGTCGCCGCGCATGGCAGATTTAGCAGCGCCGCCGATAGCACCAACTCCGGCACCCTTGGCTGTATCGCCCAGCACGGCGCCTGTTGCCGCACCTACCGCGCCACCGGCTACCGTGCCCTTCGCCACACCCTCGCCTATTTTCACCTGCTCTGCGTAGCCCTCGCAGTCTTCCAGGTCGGCTTCATAGCGCGTCATGTTAACGCCCTTGGTATCGATGATCGGTCCGCTGGTGGATGAACAGGCGGCCAGCAGTAATGTCGCCAATGAGATTACAAATATTTTGCTCATAACAGATCGCCTTTGTGCCACTCCCCTACTAAACGCATGAGTGGCCAAAAGGACAACAAGAAAACTGTGAAGCTTTGTAAATCTAAACCGGCAGCAGCCCGAAGATCACTACTCTGTGGCGCTACTTTGGTTCCCAGAGCTCGATGGGGTTTCCCTCGGGGTCGTAGAGGCGAGCAAAGCGCCCATTGGGGTACTCCTCGTCGTCTACCTTGACCTCAATGCCTGCGGCACGTAACTGCGCGACCATAGCGTCGAGATCATCGACTCGAAAGTTAATCATCCAGGCCTTCTCGGGATTTCCGAAGTAGTCCGTATCCTTGCTGAAGGGCGCGAATACGGTTGATCCCGCTTCCTGGGTCCACGGGGGTTCTTCGTAGGTGGTGGGCACCTGTTTGACGCCTAAATGCTCTTCATACCATTGCGCCAACATCGAAGGATCCTCCGCGCGGAAGAACATTCCGCCGATTCCCGAGACTTTCTGTTTCATGAGCTTATCCTCCGCAGCGAACAAGGGTATAACTGGCATCGCGCCAATCAGTGTGACAAGGAGCAGACGTCTAAAACAGTACACGATCTAGGCTAGCCACCGAACTCTTCTGGATGCTGCTTACCTTGATCCGCAATCTCTTCCCAGGGCGCCTTGGAATTCACAAAGATATGATGCGCTACCCGCAGATTATCGTGTCCAGAAATCAATGTTCCCACCGGTATATACATGCGCTCATCGTCATTGGCACCGGGTAGCGTGGAACCGCAAATACTACAAAAATTCGTGTGCCAATCATGTCCGGGCTTAGGCCAATACTTCACGAGCTCAAAACCACGAGTCCACTTGAAAGCCTCGTTACCCACCACGACCACCGCTATGCCACCCGCCCCAGTCGAACTGCGACAAATTGAGCAATGACACACAAACACATCGGACAGCGCCGCATCGACATGGTAGGCAACCGCACCACAGTTACATTGTCCGTCTGCCACACCCAACCTCCTAATACGTTGTAGTAGGTTAGCTGATAATTTCGTCTCTCGCTCTATGTTCAGAAGCGCAGCGCGCTCAACCCCGCAGCCACTTCGGCAAGCTCTCCGGGGTCACGGTAACCCGATCACCTTGCGCTATCGACCCAGCCACTTCGATAACACCTACCAGACCGCGCGAAAACTTGGCCGCCGCAGAAAATGCCGCAGGCTCAGGCGGCGCACCCGCTCGGGTTGTAAATGCGGCTGCAATGGCCGCACCCATATCACTGCAGGGTGGATTGTACTCCTCGACCATCAGTTTCTGCGCCGGACTCAAAGGACAGTAAAGTACCTCGCGGCAAGCGCGAGAAGTCGTCGATGCCTTCTACGCATATGTTCGCGCCCACGGTTGCGGCGGTAAGCATTTCGGTCAAATCCATGGTCTCGCTAATTACGGCGAGCTCTTCAGCAGACACCGCCGACCACATACGCTCATTCCGGCGCAGGCTTCCCGCGGGCTGTTTGTCCTGATCCCAGCACGCGCGCTGAATGCCGCGATGGCGATCGCCCACAATGCCGTCGAGCGCCAATTCGATGACGTCAATGTTGGCTTTCTCCAACGTGCCCTCCACGCCGATATGAACCGAAACTACTCTTCCAGTCGCCTCCATCATCCCGCCTCGTTAGCAGACGCAGCACGCGCGTCAGCCTCCTCAATTTCTTGTTTCCACTCATCCATATTCATCTCAATAGCAAAGAAGCCAATGATCCATAGCGCCTCGTCCCAGGCGTAGTGAAAATGGCCCAGTGACAACCACCAGGCAGCGAAACCCCAGAGGCACGCGTACAGGCCAATCTTGCTGTACTTCACGACCGTCACCAGACCACCACGGGTAATGCCCCTGTCTTGCAGGCGCACCATCAACTCGATCGTAAACAGAATCAGTAGCCAGATTATGACCTCCAACCAGTCCACGAGCTCGAGCCATCGTTGCAGGATAAAACCATCGGCATCGTAACGACGAGCTTGTCTTCCGTATAGAAAAACTCAGTCCCTGAAGCAAGTTGGCCACAGTTTTCCGCGGTAAGGTCGCTGTACTCCACATTTCGAGTAAACGAGATATCGGGTCCAACAAGCTGGCACAGATCGCCCACACCTGGGATAGCGTTCGTGGCTGCCAGATCGAGATACGCATTGCCGAAGGCGTACACGGAATGCGCGAGAAACAACATGCAGATTATTCGCACACCGTGCAGTAAACGCGTCACCCAGGGGCGTTCCAGTACCTCGTCGGACAACACGTACGTTTCCAGCTCGAGAAGAAACAGCAGCAGAAACCAGGCCGTCAGGTCGATAGTGGTGGCAAACTCCTCGGTCCACTTCAGTAGGCTTCCTCCATTGCGCATGGTAAAGGAGGCCACGCGTATATCTTCCGCAACGTAGAAAACGAAATTAACAAGCAGCAAGCCGTATACGACGATCTTGATCCATTGCCGCAAACCAATGCCGGCTGGCTCGGCGCTCACCTGAAGGTTCAAGGCTTCGAGATTCCTGTCATAGAGTAATTACAACGTGTTAGTCGTTGTCCGTTCGTCCGAGCCTGTCCGCGCGGAAGGCCCGCGGGAGCTGAATTGGAGTATACTGCGAGAACCAGACTTAGCGAGACAGAACCATGCAGTGGAGAACGTCTTTCCAGGACAGTGTTTGCAGAGTCTCAGGCCATGAGATGGCCAAAGCCGTAGCATTAGCCAAACAGGGAGACGCTCAAGGGCGACTCGATCTGGCCGCAGCCTTCGCATGGGTTGCGTTTTCCTGCCCTGACGCCACCTATGCCCCTCTATGACAATTTTTCGGCGGCGTGGCTCGGTCAAGGGCCTACACCCGATGTGCCAGAGAATCCCGTGCAAGCGCCGATTGATGCCGCTTTTTGGAAGGCGTACTGGGAGGTTATAGACGGCGCAGAACAAGGCTACGACGCCACCACGATCACAGTAGCCGTGGCCTCGCTCGCCGCACACGTTCATGAGAGTTTCGCCGGGATTTCCGAGCATCTCGCCTGCACGCACCCCGGTGCTGATGGTGCACAACAGAAAACGGTACCCGGGCTAACTGATATACCCGCCCTCGCGCACTGCCCCGAAGGAAGCCTGGGTAAGGCGCTTTACGATCTACTCACGCTTAACGGCTACGACCCCGAGGTGTTGGACCGCAATGCCATTATGCTCAACAGCCTGCCGCCAGCGCTATGCTATTTGAATACCCGCATCCTGCAGATGCACGATGTCTGGCATCTGGTGGCAGGCTATGAAACCACCGGCTCACAGGAGATCGCGATTTCCGCATTCCAGTTGGCGCAGTTTCCACATAACTACTCATCGATGTTTCTCGCCGCCGTGAGCATGATCAGTCATATACAGACGCCACAGGGCTTCAGTATCCTCATGCAAATTATCGCGGAGGCCTGGCAGCATGGTCGCCAGACACCGATCATGATGGCTATTGAGTGGGAGAATGAGTGGGAAACACCGCTAGAGGAAGTACGCCGTAAATACGGCATCGAAACTCTACGAACGGTATTTCCCGCCAACCTGATGGAAGTAATGAGCGAAGGCTCACTCCTGCAAAAGCTGGCAATGGCTTATCAGCTGTCGCGCTTCAACCGCAAACTGCGCAAGAATCCCCAGCACGCGGCGATGCGATAGATGCATTCCACAGCCGTCTGCGCAGCAACCAGCGTAGCATGGGCAAGCGGCAACTCTCTTTAACAAAGCCCTTCACCAGTCCCTCAGCGGTAGCTAACCAGTTCGATTTCGACGCCGTTGGGGTCGAAGAAATAGATTCTCTCTCCGGGTTCATAGTCTGCCTCCAGGTGTATGGCTACGCCAAGTGTGTTTAGTCTGTCGCGATAGCTCGCGAGGTCGTCCACTTCCAAAGCAACGTGGTTCACCCCCACCGCGCCATAACCACGGGGAGCTTTGCCTTCTCGCTCCGCTTCAAACAGTGAAAAGTAAATATTGTCTCTACCGACGTGGATTGCTCTAACCGGGCCGAAGTCGCCGTTGGCCTGGCCTTCCCAGCGCCTTTCAAATCCCAGCACCGCCTCATAGAACGCGGCGCTTTCATCGATATTGTTGACGGTGATATTGGTATGTTCGAGTCGCATTTCAAGGTCCTCCGTTGGAACATTTAGGAATATATTCATACCTGAACAATAAATCGCCTCTACTGCTAATATATTGCCCAATGGCTAACTACAACGGGAGTACACGATGGCAGACGATACCGCCATATCGCACTATCTGGCACAGAATCTACTCGCCCTGCGAAGACAGAAGAATCTTAGTCAGCAGCAGCTGTCAAAGGATGCGGATATACCTCGCTCTACCATCACTCACATGGAATCCGGAGAGGGGAACCCTTCCCTCAATAACCTATGCAAACTGGCGAGCGCACTCAATGTGAGCATCGAAGAATTGCTGTCGCGGCCCCGTAACGCCTGCACGCTGCTGAAAGCGAAGGATGTGCCAGTACTCAGTCGCTCCACTGGAAAGGTCAAGGTGCACAAGCTGATGCCCGATAAAGTGCGGGGGATTGAGCTGGATAAAATCGAGATCACAGCGCACTCCTCCATGGGCGGAAAACCCCACGTGCGCGGCACCAAGGAATATCTCATGGCGCTGCAGGGCACGGTGATCGTAGCTGTTGCCGGCGACAACTATGAAGTTGAGGCGGGAGATGTATTGGCGTTTCCGGGAGACCAGAAGCACGCCTACCGCAATCCCGCCGCCACCCCCGCAGTAGCGCTCAGCGTAGTTTTACCGATGCCCTATACTGACAAACAGTAGGCGGAGGAATTAGCAATGGCAGATCGCGAAGAACGCAGCGGCGGCAAGAACTGGACTGCAGAAGAAGAACGCGCCCGACGCAAACGCGATGTGGCGTTGGGCTATCGAATTCTCGCGGCACAGCGCTGGGGGGACGCCGGCGATGGCCACATCTCCGCACGAGACCCGGAACGCACAGACTGCTTCTGGTTTCTGCGCTGGGGTGTCTCCTACCATGTCGCCACCGTCAACGACCTGGTTTTGATCGACCCACAGGGCAAACTCGTCGAGGGTGAGGGGCCGATCAATGATGCGGCCTATTACATTCATACGCCGTTGCTGGCGGCGCGCCCGGATGTTGTTAGCGCCTGTCATGTACATACTGGATGGGGAACACCCTTCTCGGCAGAACGAAAGTTGTTTCAAAATATTACTCAGGAATCGACCATATTCTTCGAAGATCACGCGCTATTTGATGATGAAGAAGTGCAGGTGCAAAGCGTTGAGGCTGGCGCTCGCATTGCAGCAACGCTCGGCGACAACTATGCACTCATTCTGGCAAATCACGGTCTTCTCACGGTCGGCGGACGCGTGTCTGACGCGGTGGGCCTGTTCGTGATTATGGAGCGAGTCGCAGAGTCACATATGAAAGTGCGCGACGCTAAACCCATATCTGACGAAGCCGCACGGTTTGCCAAGCAGGACTTAATCAAAAATGGTCCTGGCAGGCCCTATTTTTACGCTTTGGTAGACCGACATATCGGTGATCCATCAATCGTCGAGTAACCGCTTCACAATAATAAGGACACTTTCAAATGATCAAGCTGGTCTACTGCATTCGCAAACGTGATGACATCAGCATTGATGAGTTCTATCGCTACTGGAAGGAGGAGCATGGTCCGCTGGTAAAGTCTGTGGCCAACGATCTTGGTGCCTGCCGCTACGTGCAAAGTCATACTGTCCTTCCAGAGGTAAACGCCATGCTGGAGCAGGGACGCGGACTCGAACCAGCTTACGAGGGCATTACCGAAGTCTGGTGGCAGACCGAAGCCGATTTCGAGAAAGGTATCGGTTCACCTGAAGGACAGGCTGCATCAGACAAGCTCATCGAAGATGAGGCGAAGTTTATCGATTTCTCTCGCTCCAAAGTCTTTATGACCCAGGAGCATGAAATCTTCTAGTCGTCGGGATACGGCGTACCGTCCTTGTGCAAAGCCCGCCAGCCGTCTGGCTGTGCTTGCCAGGCGATATCGTCATCCGGATAAAAACAGCGGTCACGCGGATCGCGAGTACCACACACCAGAGCCCTGGCCACCGTGTCACTTCGATTCACCAAGTGATGCGCATTCTTGTCGCCGGCCTTGAAGCCAACACACATGCCAGGTGTTAGCGCGAACTCGCCTTCATCGACAATCAAGGTTAACTCGCCCTCCAGCATATAGACCATCTCATCCGTATCGAGATGGAAGTGCCGCAGTGCTGACTCCGAGCCAGGTTCGAAGCTCTCCAGATTGAATCCAAACTGGGTGAGGCCGTACACATCTCCCAGTGACCGCCAGTTAGAGTTGCCCATACGTGAGCGAAACGGCTCCGGATATCCGCCGCCGGTCTGCGCCTCTACCCGCTCTGCGATAATTGGCTTTGCCATTTTAACAGTCCGCCCTGCGATTGGTTTTATGCCGTTTGGCACAGCGTTTCTTGCCTTCATCGGCAGCTTCAGAATCCACTTCCTCTTCGCTAGCGTCGTCCTCCATGGGAGCAGTGCTCTCTACGCCCTCGAGCAACTCAACGTCTACCTCGAGGATCCGCGCATCGCCCTCGTACTCCACCTCCACGTCGAGTTCGCCGCCGGCGTCAACCGCTTTAATGAGCTCAGTAATTGTAACGGCAAGCGAGTTGGGCACCGGTATCGACAGGTTGTACTGAGCAATTTTCCAACCATCATCCGTCAACAGCAGCACTCCAGACCCTCTACAGCGGCCGAGCTTGTCGTTATCCAGTAACTCATCAAACCAGGCAGACTGACCGTCGCCACTGACCTCGATGTGCCGCTCCGCCGAGGTATAGGTCCAGCCTCTACCTTTCGAGAAGTGCTCGCTAACAAAATCGCGAAACTCCTGGCCCTGCCAACGCTCTGTGCCATCGGTGCCTAGAAATACAACATCGTCTGTCATCAAAGCAAAGTAGCGCGTTTCTGATGCCTCACTGGCGGCGCTAAGAAACGCATCAAGTGTCATGCTCACTTGAGATTCCGCGCTGCCCCCATGTGCGTACCAGGACCAGCACGTAACTAAACAAAGCAATAGAATTTTTTTCATTCGGCACCTCACGTCAATATTCACAGTCTAGTGTCAGTTATTGAGTCACCGCAAATTAAGCTATGCTTGTTGTCGTTAAACAGAGGAGATAAAAAGATGTCAGCCGTAGACGCCGCAGATAAAGATCAATTTTTCGCCGACGTAAATACTGCCTCCGAGAAAGCCATTTGGGCTGCTATCGCGACGGTGGATGGTGACCGCCCCAAAGTGCGAATGGTTCACCCCACCTGGGAGGGCGACGTGCTTTGGTTTGCCACATCGGTAGACTCGCCGAAAGCGAAACAGCTGCGAGAAAACCCCAGCATCGACGTGCAATATCAGGTGGCGTCGCCCGAATTCGTTCACATAATGGTTAGCGGCCGCGTCGAGTTGCCGGACGACGCCGAGACTAAACAACACGTCTGGGACACCATGGACTACGATCTTGCCGAGTTCTGGCCTGGTGGGGTAACCGACCCCGGATTTCAACCCGTGAAGATTATTCCCGAGCGGGTGGAACTGTCTGAGATGTTCGGAATGATGAACAAGCGGGTGTGGAAGGCTGGGTGAAGCAGGAGCTACGTGTCTCGATCATTCGGCAAATGCTGGAGCTGATCGATAGCAACAGTCACTACCAGGGAGAAAGCGGCAGCCTTAGAGTCAGTGACTATATTGACCCGAATCACCACCGCCGCGAGCTGGATACGCTGTTCACCAGCCAACCCATCCTGGTAGCCCACGCCAGTCAGCTCGCGGAGCCCGGCAGCTTTCTAACCCTGGACGTGGGCGACCGGCCGCTGCTTATCAACCGTGACCGAGACGGCACACTGCATGCTTTCCTAAACGTCTGCCGCCACCGCGGCGCCAGACTAGTGCACGCGAAAAGCGGTTCCGCCCGCGCTTTTCGGTGCCCCTATCACGCGTGGAGCTACATGGACGATGGCAGATTGAAGTTCGTACCACGCGCCGAATCCTTCCCCGATCTCGATACCAGCCAGCACGGACTGGTCGAGCTCGATGTCAGCGTTCAGGCCGGCTTCGTCTGGGTCATACCCGATGGGCGTGAGGTGCCTGCCGGCTTACTGGGTGATATCGAGGAGGAGCTACGCCTGTTCGGGCTCGAGGATCACGTGGTGAGGCAAAGTGAGATTCAGCGCCCCGCCTGCAATTGGAAGCTGGTGGTAGACGCCTTTAGCGAGGGATACCACCTACAGAGCCTGCACAAGGATTCCATCTGTCAATTCTTCGAGGGCGACGGCGCTATTTTCGAGAAGTTTGGCAGTCACAGCCGCTCTGTCGGCGCGCGCACGGACATCAGCAAGGCCAGGCAATCCGATGAGGCCAATTGGGACTTCCGTGCCTGGACGACGCCATTTTATACCTTGTTCCCGAACACGGTACTGGTGTTTCACCCCGACTGGATTTCGCGCATCACGGTTTTTCCAGATGGCGTCGATCACTGTCGTGTACACCACGATATGCTCGTACCGTATGACGCCGACCTCTCTGCAAGCTATTGGGATAAGACCTTCGCACTGATTAATGATCAAGTGTTTGCGGCGGAAGACATTGCCGCCTGCGAGAGCATTCAATCGGCGGCGCGCTCTGGTGCGGATCAGGAGTGGCTCACCGGCGGATTGGAGACGCCAGTGCTCTGGTTTCATGAGGCCTGCGCACAAGCTATGAGAGAGTAGTTAAGCGAGCACCGATTTCGAATCCGCACGCAGAGGCTCACGGTCAATTGCCAGGAACTGCCAGGGAATGTCGGTATCAAATTCCGCCCCCTCGCCCGTGATAGCACGAGCAATCGCACTACCGATCGCCGGCCCAAGCTTGAATCCGTGGCCGCTAAAGCCATTGGCTACCCAGAATCCCTCAATCGCCGTTGGCCCCAAAATGGGGTGAACATCATCGCGGTTAACGGTGTAAAGGCCGCAGTAACCCCGCACCTTGCCGCGATAAGGTAGTGCCGGAAAGCGATGGTGCAGCGCGTGCAATACCCGCTGCAGAAAGACATCGTCGGCCTCGCGCCTGAGTGTATCTGGGTCTTCTATTGCTTCGCGCTCTTCCTCCTCCAGCACGGACCCGACAACGAGTTGCTGACCCCGGTTCTGGGTTCGGAAGTAAATTCCCCCCGCCATATCTACAATCACGGGAATATGGCCGGATAGCTGCTCCGGTCGGTCGAGATACAGGACCTGAATACGGGTCGGAACAAGATCCCAGGGTTGCTTCAGCCCCGCCTCAGCATAGAGCTCGCGACACCAGGGGCCGGCGGCATTGAGCAGCAAGGGTGTCGAGATTTGCTCGCCACTCGCCAAGCGCAGACCTTCCACCCTACCTGAGTTGATCTGCACCTCTTCAACCCGGCTGGCAAATCGAACCTCTACACCCGCCGCCACGCATGCCTCACGCAAATCCTCCAGCATATCGACCGGATCCATATAGCCGCCATCTGTTTCCAACAGGTGCAGACCGCCACCGCGGCAGCTGTGCGGCTCGCCTGTCACGAAATCAGGCGAAAGAATACAGTTGTTCATTGAGGGGTAGCGCTGCGCGAGATCGGAATCATCCAGAATTTCAGACGCAATTTCGAGGCCGCGCATGCGCTGCACTTCCTGCGGCGCCCATTCGCGATCCTGCACCATCCACAACACGCCGTGAGAGTGGAATTTCGCTCGCGGCCTGTCTAGCTGGGTGAAGTCCTGCCAGTTCCGGTAGGCACGGATACCATCTCTCGCCAGGGTAACGACTTCGTCGCGGCTGTATCGACAGCGACACACAGCGGAAGACGCCCCCGTGGAGCCCTCCCCCAATCCCACGCCCTTCTCCAGTACCAGGACGCGCAGCTTAGAGCGTCTCGACAACTGCAGAGCACAGGACAAACCAATAATGCCTGCGCCGACTATAGTTACATCAAAGGAAGACATCGTTAGCGTACAATCCGGATCACGATAGCGGGAGTGTAAACCATGCAACAACTCAGTCCACAAGATGCGCAGTTTCTCTATGCCGAGTCGGAGCACAATCTGACTCATGTCACCAGTGTGTCTTTGTTCGACCCCAGCACCGTGCCCGGCAAGAAGACGGTGCGCTTCAAAGACATCATCGCGCACGTGGAAGAGCGCATGCATGTGGCTCCCATGCTGAAACAGAAGTTGGTCAGGGTACCCCTGGAATTAGACTACCCCTACTGGGTCGAAGACGACTATTTCGACCTGGAGTATCACATGCGGCACGGTCGCCTCCCGGCACCCGGCGACTGGCGCCAGTTTTGCATTCATATGGCCCGCTATCACTCGCGTCCGCTGGACATGAACAAGCCCCTTTGGGAAATGTTTGTGATTGAAGGGCTCGACAATGTCGACGGCCTGCCCAAAGGTAGCTACGCCATCGCCACCAAGATTCACCACGCGGCAGTGGATGGCGCCTCACTGATGCGCTTTTTCTCCGCCATGATGGACATCGATAATAAGGGCACAGCCGCCGTTCCTCTGGAAGCCGTTGAGCCCGAGCCCGCACCCGAACCCAGCCTCAGGGAGATGGCGCGTCGCGCCGCCGCCAATAACCTTCGTTCGCCTGTGCGTGTGGCGGACGCGATTCTTAAATCGAGCCCAGCTCTCTACAAAGCGGCCCAGCGAGCTCTGGCAGGGAGGGACGAGAAGCGTGCAGGCGTACCCGATACGCGTTTTAACGGTGTGATCTCACCCCATAAGATGTTCGATGCACTGGAATTCGACCTGGCGGATATCAAACAAGTTCGAAGCCTGGTACCAGGCTGCACGGTGAACGATGTGGTGCTCGCCATCATCAGCGGCGCCCTGCGCAAATATCTGGATCACCACGGCGAGTTACCCCAAGACCCTTTAATCGCCTGGTGTCCTATCAACGCAAGACCCGGTGGCGCTGCCGATACGGACGCGCCCGGCAATAACATCTCTGCGATGACCACTGCGATTCACACCAACATCGCAGACCCTACCGAGCGATTGCGAATGATTTTCGAATCGACTCAAGACAGTAAGGAAGCAAAGTCGGGGCTGTCTGCCAGACTGATGACTGACATTACCCGGCATGTACCCGCCGCAACCCAGGTAATGGCCGCGAAACTACTGGTGCACTCCGGTTCCGCGGCGCGCACCTGTAATCTGTTTGTCTCCAATGTTCCCGGACCCCAGGTGCAGATGTATATGAATGGTGCACGTCAGGCAGGGAGCTTCGGACTCGCACCGCTGGGCCCCAATATGGGCCTGTTCATCGCCACTCCCAGCTACAACGGCAAAATGTCGTTCAACGTGATTTCAACGCGCGAGATCTTGCCGGACAACGAATTTTTCATGGAGTGTCTGCGGGAATCGCTAGCTGAACTGCAGGCCGCGCTCAAGCCAAAACCCAAGCGAAAAGCGAAACCGCGTAAGAAAAGCCGCTAGTCGTTAGCGATAGGCGAACCGCTGGCGAAGTCTTTGCTGAAGCCTTCCTCGAAGGCAGCCATTAGCGGCTCGCGTACTCGCGCTTTGGTGTTCTTGTGGGCATTCATATCGATGCCCGATAGCATTGTTGCCAGGCCCGTCGCAGTCGCCATCAACTGATCTTCATCGACGGACTGATCCAAATAGCCCGCCTCGACGGCGCCATCGGCATCGTAAACCTGCGCCAGACCGACCGCACGGTCCAAGAACCCTGGCGCAAGGCGAAAGCGTGCGATCTCCACGCCGAACCACGGCAGCGTCATGCCGATGGCGACCTCATTGAGACCAATTTTGTAATTGCCTTTAATGCCCACACGATAGTCGGCAGACATACAGAGAATGGCCCCCATGGCTAGCGCATGGCCGCTGACCGCCAGCAGAATTGGCGTTGGGAATTGCAGTAGGCGTCGGGACAGTTCGGCACCTGTACGCACCAAACGGGTCATATCGGCGGGATCGCCGCCCATAACCGATAGATCAAAGCCCGCTGAAAACTTTCCAGGCCGACCCGTTATGAGCACAACTTTGCCAGCCTGCTCGGCCTTATCTAACGCAGCGTTAATGGCTTCGAACATATCGAAGCCCAATGCGTTCGCCTTGCCGTCGTCCATGTGGAGTAGGCAATAGCTCTCTTCTTCGCTGAATGTGACCAGTTCACTCATTTCTCATTCCTTTTGTACTCTCAGTGCAGTAGTGATTCTATCCAGGGCAGCTGCTCCCGACCCAAAAACATCTCGCCTTCGACAAGGTAAATAGGCGTATCGAAGATACCATTCTCCTCGGCTATAGCCTGGGCCCTGGCGAGTTCGGCTCGCGCCGATGCCTCATCAAACTGCTGCGCATTATAACCAGCGTCGCTGAGCAGTTCTCGCACAACGCTGGCATCGTCAAGGTCTCTGCCATCCCGCCAATAGGCAAGAAAGGCCGCTTCTATGTATTTCTTCGGGTCAGGCCTGATCGACAGCAAGGCCGCCAAAGCACAATCGCTGACGCCGGGCTCGGCAGGAAAAGTCATTGGAATCCCCTGGACAGCCGCGTAGCGCAGGCAGGTGGCGTGGCGCTGCTGCTGCCGCACTCTCACGTGAGTTTCGCCTCGGGTTTCGTCGTCTCTTTCAGACTCGATGCGCGGCTGGCGCGTGATATAGGGCCGCCACTCGATTGCCACACCGCGTTGCTCAGCCAGCGCGAGCGTGGGCCCAAGCGCCAGGTAGGCTTGCGGTGATTTGAAGTCCGTGTAGATAACGATACTACTCATAGCGCGTAAGCCACATCGGGAGCCGCGCCCTGACGGCCGCGCAAATGCCAGCCAATATAGGGCAGGTGTTCGCGGCCAAAGAGTATCTCGCCATCAAACACGTAGGTGGGTACGCCATAGATCCCCGCCGGGTGCAGCTGTGCCTGCAGGGTATCGTGAAAGTCACGCCCCTCCCCGGCTTGATACGCCTCGAAGCCATCAGCGTCGATGCCGGCCTCCTGGATGCAGGCCGCGACAACGGACGCATCTTCTATATCGAGTTCGCGGCGCCAAAAGCGCGGGTACACCGCTTCAAAATAGTCAGCCAGGCGATCGCGATTATGTTGCACGGTCCAGAGAATGCCAATATTGGCGATAGAGGAATCCCAAATTTTCTCCGTGCCCTTCAACACGTAGCCCTGACGCTCGGCATAACGCCGCGCATCACGATAGGCATACTTCACCGCTCGCCAACTGGCCGGGGATCGATTGCTCTCAACGACCTTACCCTGGCTCTTCTTCGCCGATCCCAGATAGCTGGGTATATCCAGGGTCAGGGGCCGCCAGTCGAAAGCAACCCCCAGTTCTGCCTCCAGGGCTAGCGTGGGCTTGATCGCGACAAAGGCGTAGGGACTCTTAATGTCCACGTACACGATCAGGGAGGCATCGCTATCCAATGGTCGCATCATTACCTCAGGGGTTGTACCAAATGGGGGAAGAATACGCGCGATCTTGCAGTGTCGATGGCGCCGATTCCGCGACTGGCGTACCGAAACGAACCCGGTCGTACTCTGTCCAGCGAGGGCGCGGTATCTCGATGACACGCGCATAGTAAAAAGCCAGCTCTGCGGCATCGAAATCGGGGTCGCGCCACTGTGCCTGCAGTTCGGCAACACCGACCGTGTTAAGGAAACTCGCAGTCTGCAGATCCACACTACTGCCGCCGGCGTCCGGGGCCAGCGCTACGTCGTAAATCATTTCTTGCTGCTCTCCGGCCTCGTCCACCCAGCCCTTGATGATTTGCAGTCGCTCCAGATTGGCGCCGTCAGGATCTTTGAGAGCGTGCAACAGAAATTCCGGCGCTTCCGCCCCGAGCTCGGGTAGATCAGCACCCATCGGCACTCCCTGTCGGTAGGCCTTGCGGGCATAATCAGGACTTGAGATGGTATCGGGGTCAAATTTCCAGCCACCGAAGAAGCGAAGCTTTATGCGGGAGCCTGTAGTGGCATAGACCTCTTTGCGATGAAGCGAATCAAAGATAGCCTCGCGCGTGTTTTCTTCCGCCCACACTGCTGCCAATCCTGATGCGACCAACTCCCAATCTGCATTTCTCATACCGGCCATCATGCTGTCGGGCCGTCGAACGCCGGGCTCTGAATTCGCGAACTTGCCAAAAAAATTGTCTTCCGCCGCCGTGGCAAGCCCGGTATGGCTGTCTGTGCTGCCAATTTGGCCAAACTTGTGCGGATTGAAACCCGACGCCGCTTTCATGGCCAGTCCGCGTTTCAGGGCTGAGCGTACATACGAACCCGGCAACATCTCAGTCGTTGTGGCAGTGGTGTTCATGAGGTTGTAACGGTCCCAGCGTTCGAAATTGGCAAAAGAATCGGCTGGTGAGAGTAGCGGGTGAGTTTCACTATCACCCTTCACCTGGGTCGACTCAGCGACAGGTTCCCAGTACATGCGGCGTTTCGCATAGTCGGCATCCATCGCTTCGCCGGCAACAGTGCGGGTATCCCACATCAGGCCGCTACTAAGATTTCCGTTATGAGGGATTGCCATTACCCGGCCACCCGTGGATTGCTCGTAGGCAGCCAGCGCTGACCAGAGGTCCTCCGGATCGGTGCTCACGAAAGCAGAATAAGGCAGTACCTTGCTGGTTCGCTCGGGTCCGTCGCGGTAGATCACGCAGCGATGAAGATTATTGCCGTCAGGGGCCGCGGTCCACTCGTATGCGGCAAACGTCGTAAACGAGCCCGGCGCGTAATGTCGCTCCGCACTATCGACAACATCACCCCAGAACTCCGCCTCCAGGGCATCGGGTAGATCGTCCCGCACTGGATCAGGGTTGGTCAGGGCATCAACAAATGCCATCGCAAACGCGCTTGGCGATAACTGCGACCAACGTCGCCCAAGAGCGGAGTCCAGGAATACCGGGTTCTCCTCACGCAGGGCATTCAACACGCCCAGAAACTCCGCGTGGTCAGTCACTGCTAGAAAATCCAGCGGGCGGCGTAGCCGAACCGGTAACCCACTACTGCTGCGAACCTCTGACCCACTAGCGAACCTGTATGCCTCATCGGCATTTAACAAGGTGTTTCCCATGGAGAAGGCGTCCGCTGATGCGCGCGAATGCAGATGTAGGTCCCCAAAGTACACGCTTACAGGAATTGGATCCCCAGCAGCCGGTGAATAGCTTGGCGGAGGGGAAGAGCGCTCTTCGGAATATGCCTCGCCGGCGACCGCAGCGCACAGGTAGATTACCAAAAACAGCGCCGGCCGGCGCGAACCACGTTGCACCAGTGATAGCACTGGGCAGACTCCTTTTTTGCTAGCTAGAGCTGCACAGCATAGCAGAAGCAGAGACTAGGCATCCGACCGCCACTGTGGATGCTTCTGCATAACGGACTGAAACAGGTCACCGTTCAACAGGGTTTCCAACCAGGCTTGCACGCGGGGATAAGGCAGCGCCTCGAAACCCGGCTTGTCGACAAAAGCAAACTGCCTCACAAAGGGGAAGATCGCGACGTCGGCATAGCAAATTGCCGCACCGTTTAGCCAGGGGCCCGCTTGCGCCAGTTGTTGCTCTAGTGCACTGAGAAACCGCTCTGCTTCTCTTCTATAATTCAGCATACTGGCTTCGGGATACCGATCGGCATACTTGTAACGGTCCAGCCAGTGCTTGAACTCGCCGTCGCAGCGAGCCACCAAACTCTTCATCCGCACGGCCGATTCTTCCTGCGGGCCGAGCCAATCTTGCGGGTCGTTCTGCTGCAGCGCCCACAACATTACATCGAGGCTCTCATTGAGCACCTGGTCAGAAAGTTGCAATACGGGAACCGTTCCCTTGGCAGAGATTGCCAACATCTCCGCGGGTTTGTCGCGCAACACCACCTCGCGCAGTTCCACTTCCACACCGGCATAGGCTAGCGCCATACGCGCTCGTATGGCGTAGGGGCAGCGGCGGAATGAATATAGGATTGGAGTATTGGTTTGCATTGTCTACCTGTCACGCTGAGCGGGCTGATACCAGATGGGAGAACTCCAGGCCCGTTCCTGCGTTAGCTCCGGCATCCGAGGGTCGTCACACATCGAAGGCCGCTCACCGGCTGGTGCATTCAAGCAGCTCCAAGCCGTCCACTTGCAAGCTGGATTTTCTACCACACGAACATAGTACGCCGCGGATTCATCGGGATCGAACTCCGGATCCTGCCAAATGGCACATAGGGACTCAGCACCCTCACCTACCGGTGCGCAGGTTAGCGGATCCACGCCGGCACCGGTTTCACCGCCCGCGACATCGAAGATCGATTGATGAAACTGGCCGTCTTCCAATGCGCGAACTTTGATAACCTGCATTCGCTGGAGCAAGCCACCCGGGCGTTCAGCAGTACCCGGATCGCGCTGCGCACTCAGCGCAAACCAGGGGGTGCCATCTTCCCCATCAACTTCACCACCCATTGGCACACCGGCGGCATAGGCATTATCGAGGGCATCGGGTCGTTCACACCAACCGCGGCCAGCTTCGTCTTCAGCCACCAACGCCTCACCACCGGCAAAAAATCGCACGGTCGTGCGAGTACCCGAGGTGGCAAACACTTCACGCCGCTGCATCGCATCAAATAGCGCATCGCGAGAATTTTCTTCAGCCCACACGCCAACCAGGCCACCCGGGTTGCGCTGAATCGGCAACTTAAGTCGCTGCTCGAGTCGTGCAGAACCGAGGCCGGTACTACCCTCCCAGCCTCACTCTTCGGTATCTCCGGGATTGCCATTGTGGGTATCGGTACTGCCAATAAACCCGACACGATAAGGATTGACGCCCAGCTCGCGCTGCTCTTGCAGACCAGCCGCGATCGCATAGCGCGCGTAGTCGTTACGGGAGACACAACCGCGGCCGAGCGACTTACCAATGTCCTGCTCACCCTCACAGTCGTCAGCCGAATTCAAAGGCTCCCACTTCTCCAGATCGCACAGCTCGTCATAGGCACCCACTACTCCCCAGAGGTTATTGCGGCACTCAGATTCGCCCTTGATTTGCATCATCTCCATGAGCGGCTCTAGCTCAGCACGTAGAGTTGCGCGCTCGCGCCGCGCATCCAGCGGCACGCTCAGGTCACTCAACGGGAACATGCGACCGCTGGAGTGATTCGGGTTATGCGGGATAGCGAGCACATCGCAATCTCCATCGGTCTCCAGGCAGAGATCACTAAGCCGCCGCCACAGTCCGTCTGGCTCCGTTTCATCGACAGCAGACACCGGCAGCTCGGGCACCACATCGTTGCGAAAAATGACATTGCGATGTACACGGTTGGCGCTGGGCGCATAGGTGTACTCGTAGCCATGAAAGGTGGTGAAGCTGCAAGCACTACTGCGATCATACCAGTCTTCAGCCGCCCGCCGGGTGATGTTCCAGGTTTCTAGCGCCGCCGCTCGGCACTCTACAGCGCCACTACCGCAAAACTCTTCCGCCCGAATATTGGCACGAATGGCGAACATGGCGGATATCGCCTTCGGATAAAACTTGTAGCGCATCTCTTTGCGAAACGCGCGACAGACATCGTCGCCATATCTAGCCGAACCCGGCGTGATGCACATATATACTTCGCCAATCGACTCAGCGTGATCAGTGACTGCCGCAAAGTCCAGAGGCCTATCCAACTGCACCGTGCGCAATCCGTTTCCGGCATCATCATAGGGGGGAAGGCCCAGAGGTTCGCCCTTGGCAAATCGGTACGCCTGATCGGGCGTAGTCATCATCCCGCGACCTGCGCCGTCCCAGGAGTAAGCGGTATGCACATGTAAATCGCCAAAATAGGCATTGCCCAGTACAGACCTGTCTTCACAATCGGCGCGAGGGGTCGCTGCTGCCGACGGCGCCGCACCGATGGTGGGCTGCCAGTCCGTATGCTCTGGCTCAAAGGAACTGATCAGCGTGTAGAAACTACCCGCCGCAGCGAGCAGCAGCACAAGCAACGCAAGGCCGAGCTTGCGCAACACGCCAGCTAGCTTTCCCTGGACCAGTAGCTGGAGCCGGTCTGGCCGGGGCCGGAAGACACCATCACCTCGATTTCCTGGATCTGCTGGGCATCGAGGAATTCCGTATCGGCGACCGCCGTCTCCAGCAGATAGTGAGAGAGATCTTCCACCGTGGTATTGCGCACCGGTATCAACAAGGTGTCGCTCTTGAGTAGTAGCAATACATCGCCATCGTGATTAACCCGGTAGTAATCGCCCTCTTCACTCACCTCGAGATAATGGGACTGTGAGGGAATCAAAGTGTACTCATCTAAGGCATCGCACAGCTTCTTGATCTCGCGCTTGTATACGGCGTAATCGCCGGTCAGGCCGTTCTCATCGACTGGCGCCACAATACGAGCCGCCACAGAGAAATTATGGCCGTGCAGGCGCTCCCGCTC
>CAXFYD010000105.1:0-11966 GCA_964006365.1 Trididemnum miniatum | reverse complement strand
GTGCTCACCATCACAGCCTGGATCGAAAAACGTTGGAAGTAATCTACAATATGCTTTCAATTTACTTGAACTTAGTTGAACTAAGTTAGAAGAATATTGTAGATTACTTTCAACGTTTTATTTTTCGAAGCTCATCTGAGTAAAACTAGGTTCAACTATGTCGAAAGTATATTGTAGACTATTTCCAACATTTTTCGATCCATGCTGTGATGGTGAGCACGTTAAAGTGAAAAATGAAGTACACATCTTTCTGTCTGCATAATTTAAAATGAAATAGTTATTTGAGAAAGGACGAATGAAATGAAGGAAATCTTCGACACATGCGAGAGCTAGCTAGATTGGGTCAATGGCCCATTCGCAAAATATAAAGCCAAAACAAATAAAATATTCATTTTGACAAGCTAAGCATAGTGCTCCATATAATACATAAAAACAGGAAATATGAATCTGCTGTAAAATATAATACATTTCACAGCAGATTCATATTTTATGTTTGGATATTTCGACGCGTAGTACCCCGTGCTTCACCACTGTAGGTTCCAAAATCGATTTCAAAAAGGCGTGATTTAAATGACCGGATTTCCTACACCTCCCGAACATTCAAAATTGAAATGATAACGTTTCTTTTAAAAGATTGCACAGTGCAACATGCAGAACCTGTCTCCAGATTTGGCACTACTAAAGTATGTAGTCTCTTTGAACATGGAATTAAGGTACTGGTTCTAGACTCTTAAAATGGTTCGCAGTATTAGGCTTCATACCATTATTCCGTATCTTGTGGATCACCTGTCAAGTATAAAGATGAAGAAGCGGGTGAATTTCATATTTTACTCTACAACATACAATTTTGTAATATTTGAAAACCACAAATACTTGAACGACAAATGTATAGCGCACGAGTTCAGTTATCTAAAATGAAACCCGCAAAATCTGACCCTTTAAGTTACTGTGAGGACGAAACAGATATATTCGTCTTTCGATTAAAATGGGAAAATGAAAGGTATAAACAAAAAGAAACTGCTATGAACTAGAATTCTCCTGCGTGAGGACGAAAATCCGTGCTCGACCAAGACACTACTGTAATAATGGCTCCTGCGTCAAGCTCCTATCTCACATTGTCATCCGGCAGACCCGTGCTGGATGCAGTAGCATAATGAAGCACTTCGATTTCACAGCAATTCCAATCCACCTTCTCAACAGAGCAACCACCGCGAAACTTGTTCATCGACGCAGAGTGCTTTCGGTGACGGAAGGATCTGTCGACAAAAGCACTCTGCGCAGATGATCAATTCTCGGTATAGCATATTTCCATTCAATTTCCATTTATTCATTGAGAGGAAGACAGGGAACGCCAACATAGAGCGCGTTAAAAACACAAGATCCAGTAAGGAAAGATCGCAAGAGCCCATGATAAATGATATCAACTTTTTGTTGTTGACGACGTTGACAAGCTCTCAAGTTTTTCAGTACATCCTGTTGCCGAATCAGCGTGAGCCGCCTCGTGCCAGATTCGGCGATCGCTGCAATATGGAAAGTGACAATGTCGAAGATGTTCTTTTCCGTCCCCGCAATGAATGGAGTGAACGTCGTGCGGATCGCCTCGCCGAAGCCGATGTCAGAACTCGACGTCAGGACTCAGATGCGCAGCGGCCATAGAGTTGATGACGGTACAGGTGATGACGTATATCTGTGCGGACGGATACGAGGGGGGTTTTTTGTGTGGATTCGGAATCGTCACCGTGGGAGACCTAGACAACTGATCGTCTTCCGATGACGAGAGAGAAGTCAATGAAATGATTGATGAGATCGGAATCTGATCCTGCCCCTTCCCGACTACGTGTACTTCTTATCGCTCTGCATGGGCGTCGATTCGGAGGGACGATAATGTTCCGTTTGGTAGTCCCTGGTGAATGACGTAGATAAACTTGATACTTTATCGATGGAGGAATAGGCTATCTCGAATATCGGATGACTTGAGTTGTGATGAGGATCCTTTTTGAGAATGTGTTTTGAATATGGTCCGACTGTCCCTGGCTAGCTACGCTAACTAGCCCTATTAAATAGATTATTGTCACAATCTAAATTACGTGTCTCGGACTCTAAAAGAAGACAGCATTATATTATTACATGTCAAAGACACTGTGGTAATAATTAAATGTCCTGAATATTTCATGTCCTAACACCTGGTCGATCTAAGTTCATCTTCCAGCATCTGCCGAAGATTTTTCAAATAACAATTTGTATTAACATAACAGACAACATCTTTTTCGAAGTATTTTTGTGACACAGTTACTGTTCACATCATTTTAAAATAAAATAAAATAAAAAATTAAATTGAATTTTGTTTATTTTAAATCGATTGAATACCGGAGCTGATTTTGGCAAACGATTTAAATCGTACAAGGGTCGAGAATACAGAGGTCAAATATTTGATCATAAAACATAACATTTTTATGGCCAAAAAATGGGGGGGATTCAAAATGTTAGCAGATTTTGATATTTTTAAATTAAAATTTAAAAACCATTCAATTGATTTTGTATTAATTATATACATCAGATCGATTTCGTCTAAGGGCCTTGTACTTTGAGCTCAGTCTTTGCCTGTAGACATTGGGTTTGAAACACATTGTGTTGCTAGTACTGCTGTACTGTAGTATCTTCCTCCTATGTATTAGTCAATCTAGCGGCATAGTAGAAACAATAATCGAGATTCAATAATTTAGCAATAATTGTTGGGTGCAATAAGATTGCAATACGAAAAACTGCAAAAATATCATTGGCATTTTAATGATCCACCTCAATATGCTATTGCAATTAGAAATAAAAATACACTTGAATATATTCTATAGAAACATACTTCTCCCCATCCCTCATTTAAAGTGGTTACATGCCACTGTGACAGTGTATCATAAGCTGTGTATGCTATTCCATTTGGGGTAGATAGGAACGGATTCCACAGCGAAGAGGGGGGGTGGGGAAGCGCTGAACACTGCATTCCGAATCTGGATAACATGCACACACACTTATTAAGTATATGAAATCAAGCCTTGAGTATGTATGTAGCGTAGTGTTGATACTTTTGTTTCCGAAAAATCTGCCACTGGGTCTTGTTGACTGTCGTCGGATTGCATTACCTGGTGCATGTTGATAGCAAATTTTAGTTTCGGGATCCGAACGCCATCATCATCGGGGGAAATATTTTGTTCCAGGTGAAAGGAGATATGCATTGTCTGTTGGATGGAGCTACGCGCAGGTGTACAATGGAGAACGGGCTGAGAAACGTGCAGGTGAACGTTTACCGGATTCACTAAAATGAAATGGTGTGTGAAATGTATGAATGCCACTGTTTTTAAAATTACAGAACCCCATACTTGCACCTCTTTTTGCTTACAGACGACCGTCATACATGACGCCAATTTAAGGGGGATTACAGCAATGATTATCCTGAACCAATGTCCTACACTGTCAGAGAGAACAAGATACGCACAGCAATCACCTGGTGGGCTCTTCCGTATACCGTATAACTCAACATTTCCTCTGATGATGGTGTTTGTAGTTAGTTCAGTCCCGTGCGACAGTCAGGTAACAGTGGCCTGGGAACGCATGTTCTTCTGTGAGTCGTTTACAACCCTGATATTTTTTGTCTTCGAATCGAAGACTTCGATAAACTAATCTCTATTTCTGGGCCAAAACATTTTGCTATTGACAGTGGCAATCAATGCATATCGATCGCCGGAAAACTGATACTGTCTGGATACTAGCAAGTGGTTAGGTTCCATTGAAACAGTGGATCAGTGACCATGGAGTAAAGGTAAATTTATAATTTATTTCACTATTTCAGTGAATCGGGTACACAGTCTTCGCTGTGGCGATCGGTACCGTGTTGAATATCTTTTGCTCAGCTCTGTCTCGATGTTGAAAAAGTCAGAGCGATAAGTGAGAAAAAAGCGATTGATTCTTGATTGGGCTTGAACGTTTTTCAAACACGACGACAAAGACATCGCTACGGAAGTTTACACAAGGGCGTAATGATTTTTCGTAGATGAGCTGCATTCTAGTTTCAAAACAAAAACTGCACACGAATAATGTAGCACGGGGTTCTATCAATGATTGGCATCGGCAATCAAAAGTCTTGAATGAAAACGTAGGAATATGGAAGGCAATCGAAGAAATGATTCATTCAACAAAAGCAAATATATTAAATTAGTCAACGAGCTCATTTACTTACTGAGTGTGTTATTCTTATTACTCTACAGAGAAACGATCAATAGAGGAATGAAATACTGAACAGAGAAACGATCAATTGATTGATTGATCAATAGAAGAATGAATTAAACAAATCTTTACCGGTAAACAAGCGATATAACCATTAACGTCAAATATGTTATATAGTGGCCACTTTACAAAAACGAAAGGAGCCCATCCCCTCCACCGTGAGCCCGCAGCGGAGCTCGAGAACGGATAGTGGAGGGGTTAACAACGGCCCTAGGATACCCTTTCTTCTTCCTGAGTTCCAATAGCACCTCACACTCCTTGCGTCGCTCCAAATGGTCCGTGGATCCTCCCGACTGTTTCACTGACAGCTCCACCAATTGTTGAACCACAACATTTGTGCTCAGTTCCGCAATCGGTTTCGAGACAACAGAGCGACAAATCGGACACTTCACCTTGATCGGTCCGGAAGACCCACGCATGGCCTCGTGAGCATACAGTTCATCAGTGCAGAAGAGACAAACGGTATGCCCGCATCCCAGTTCCATCGGCCTCGCCGGTAGATCGAAACAGATTGGACAAGATATCAATTCCGAAATTTCCTTCTCCAAATTGTCAGCATTTCTTCCAGCTTCAGGGGATCTGTCCACACGGTCTCCACTTTCGTCGTCCTCTCCCAAATTTATGAGAGATGATAACAACCACCATTTACATGCAATAACTCCGGCGAACGCTATGCACAACCCAGACGCGACGCAAGCAAGTCTTTCGGACAAAGGAAGACCAGCCATTCTGAGATACAAAGAAAGAAAAAAAGAAGGATAGGAAGGAAGGAATGAACGAAACAAAAAGAATAGACCGACACAATAGTTTCTAGCTCGTTTCTGTTTTCTTTTCTCGGGGGTTTCTTTTTTTTTTCTTGGAGGAGAACCGAGAAAGCGTCCTCAGATCCATGACATGCATTTATAGCCCACTGGTTGTAGTCGACTGCTTGTCGGTTTCTCCTTCCGTTTAATTCGAACAAGACAACATGCCTGTGTGAAAAACAGGACTGTGTAAATTAGTTTGATCAAAATAGTATTTTCAAGAAAAAGGTGTGTCAAAATCCGTTTCATCAAAACTTTTACCCATGTCTGAAAAAGCAAATTTCGAAATGATCACAATTTTACGATTTGGGTTGCTTAATCGTCGAACATCTTTCTTTCACTAATTCTGCAAATGCTTTGAAAATATGTTGTGTTAAAGATGTGTACTTCATTGTTCACTGAAACGTGCTCACCATCACAGCCTGGATCGAAAAACGTTGGAAGTAATCTACAATATGCTTTCAATTTACTTGAACTTAGTTGAACTAAGTTAGAAGAATATTGTAGATTACTTTCAACGTTTTATTTTTCGAAGCTCATCTGAGTAAAACTAGGTTCAACTATGTCGAAAGTATATTGTAGACTATTTCCAACATTTTTCGATCCATGCTGTGATGGTGAGCACGTTAAAGTGAAAAATGAAGTACACATCTTTCTGTCTGCATAATTTAAAATGAAATAGTTATTTGAGAAAGGACGAATGAAATGAAGGAAATCTTCGACACATGCGAGAGCTAGCTAGATTGGGTCAATGGCCCATTCGCAAAATATAAAGCCAAAACAAATAAAATATTCATTTTGACAAGCTAAGCATAGTGCTCCATATAATACATAAAAACAGGAAATATGAATCTGCTGTAAAATATAATACATTTCACAGCAGATTCATATTTTATGTTTGGATATTTCGACGCGTAGTACCCCGTGCTTCACCACTGTAGGTTCCAAAATCGATTTCAAAAAGGCGTGATTTAAATGACCGGATTTCCTACACCTCCCGAACATTCAAAATTGAAATGATAACGTTTCTTTTAAAAGATTGCACAGTGCAACATGCAGAACCTGTCTCCAGATTTGGCACTACTAAAGTATGTAGTCTCTTTGAACATGGAATTAAGGTACTGGTTCTAGACTCTTAAAATGGTTCGCAGTATTAGGCTTCATACCATTATTCCGTATCTTGTGGATCACCTGTCAAGTATAAAGATGAAGAAGCGGGTGAATTTCATATTTTACTCTACAACATACAATTTTGTAATATTTGAAAACCACAAATACTTGAACGACAAATGTATAGCGCACGAGTTCAGTTATCTAAAATGAAACCCGCAAAATCTGACCCTTTAAGTTACTGTGAGGACGAAACAGATATATTCGTCTTTCGATTAAAATGGGAAAATGAAAGGTATAAACAAAAAGAAACTGCTATGAACTAGAATTCTCCTGCGTGAGGACGAAAATCCGTGCTCGACCAAGACACTACTGTAATAATGGCTCCTGCGTCAAGCTCCTATCTCACATTGTCATCCGGCAGACCCGTGCTGGATGCAGTAGCATAATGAAGCACTTCGATTTCACAGCAATTCCAATCCACCTTCTCAACAGAGCAACCACCGCGAAACTTGTTCATCGACGCAGAGTGCTTTCGGTGACGGAAGGATCTGTCGACAAAAGCACTCTGCGCAGATGATCAATTCTCGGTATAGCATATTTCCATTCAATTTCCATTTATTCATTGAGAGGAAGACAGGGAACGCCAACATAGAGCGCGTTAAAAACACAAGATCCAGTAAGGAAAGATCGCAAGAGCCCATGATAAATGATATCAACTTTTTGTTGTTGACGACGTTGACAAGCTCTCAAGTTTTTCAGTACATCCTGTTGCCGAATCAGCGTGAGCCGCCTCGTGCCAGATTCGGCGATCGCTGCAATATGGAAAGTGACAATGTCGAAGATGTTCTTTTCCGTCCCCGCAATGAATGGAGTGAACGTCGTGCGGATCGCCTCGCCGAAGCCGATGTCAGAACTCGACGTCAGGACTCAGATGCGCAGCGGCCATAGAGTTGATGACGGTACAGGTGATGACGTATATCTGTGCGGACGGATACGAGGGGGGGTTTTTGTGTGGATTCGGAATCGTCACCGTGGGAGACCTAGACAACTGATCGTCTTCCGATGACGAGAGAGAAGTCAATGAAATGATTGATGAGATCGGAATCTGATCCTGCCCTTCCCGACTACGTGTACTTCTTATCGCTCTGCATGGGCGTCGATTCGGAGGGACGATAATGTTCCGTTTGGTAGTCCCTGGTGAATGACGTAGATAAACTTGATACTTTATCGATGGAGGAATAGGCTATCTCGAATATCGGATGACTTGAGTTGTGATGAGGATCCTTTTTGAGAATGTGTTTTGAATATGGTCCGACTGTCCCTGGCTAGCTACGCTAACTAGCCCTATTAAATAGATTATTGTCACAATCTAAATTACGTGTCTCGGACTCTAAAAGAAGACAGCATTATATTATTACATGTCAAAGACACTGTGGTAATAATTAAATGTCCTGAATATTTCATGTCCTAACACCTGGTCGATCTAAGTTCATCTTCCAGCATCTGCCGAAGATTTTTCAAATAACAATTTGTATTAACATAACAGACAACATCTTTTTCGAAGTATTTTTGTGACACAGTTACTGTTCACATCATTTTAAAATAAAATAAAATAAAAAATTAAATTGAATTTTGTTTATTTTAAATCGATTGAATACCGGAGCTGATTTTGGCAAACGATTTAAATCGTACAAGGGTCGAGAATACAGAGGTCAAATATTTGATCATAAAACATAACATTTTTATGGCCAAAAAATGGGGGGGATTCAAATGTTAGCAGATTTTGATATTTTTAAATTAAAATTTAAAAACCATTCAATTGATTTTGTATTAATTATATACATCAGATCGATTTCGTCTAAGGGCCTTGTACTTTGAGCTCAGTCTTTGCCTGTAGACATTGGGTTTGAAACACATTGTGTTGCTAGTACTGCTGTACTGTAGTATCTTCCTCCTATGTATTAGTCAATCTAGCGGCATAGTAGAAACAATAATCGAGATTCAATAATTTAGCAATAATTGTTGGGTGCAATAAGATTGCAATACGAAAAACTGCAAAAATATCATTGGCATTTTAATGATCCACCTCAATATGCTATTGCAATTAGAAATAAAAATACACTTGAATATATTCTATAGAAACATACTTCTCCCCATCCCTCATTTAAAGTGGTTACATGCCACTGTGACAGTGTATCATAAGCTGTGTATGCTATTCCATTTGGGGTAGATAGGAACGGATTCCACAGCGAAGAGGGGGGGGTGGGGAAGCGCTGAACACTGCATTCCGAATCTGGATAACATGCACACACACTTATTAAGTATATGAAATCAAGCCTTGAGTATGTATGTAGCGTAGTGTTGATACTTTTGTTTCCGAAAAATCTGCCACTGGGTCTTGTTGACTGTCGTCGGATTGCATTACCTGGTGCATGTTGATAGCAAATTTTAGTTTCGGGATCCGAACGCCATCATCATCGGGGGAAATATTTTGTTCCAGGTGAAGGAGATATGCATTGTCTGTTGGATGGAGCTACGCGCAGGTGTACAATGGAGAACTATTTTTTGTCTTCGAATCGAAGACTTCGATAAACTAATCTCTATTTCTGGGCCAAAACATTTTGCTATTGACAGTGGCAATCAATGCATATCGATCGCCGGAAAACTGATACTGTCTGGATACTAGCAAGTGGTTAGGTTCCATTGAAACAGTGGATCAGTGACCATGGAGTAAAGGTAAATTTATAATTTATTTCACTATTTCAGTGAATCGGGTACACAGTCTTCGCTGTGGCGATCGGTACCGTGTGAATATCTTTTGCTCAGCTCTGTCTCGATGTTGAAAAAGTCAGAGCGATAAGTGCGAAAAAAGCGATTGATTCTTGATTGGGCTTGAACGTTTTTCAAACACGACGACAAAGACATCGCTACGGAAGTTTACACAAGGGCGTAATGATTTTTCGTAGATGAGCTGCATTCTAGTTTCAAAACAAAAACTGCACACGAATAATGTAGCACGGGGTTCTATCAATGATTGGCATCGGCAATCAAAAGTCTTGAATGAAAACGTAGGAATATGGAAGGCAATCGAAGAAATGATTCATTCAACGAAAGCAAATATATTAAATTAGTCAACGAGCTCATTTACTTACTGAGTGTGTTATTCTTATTACTCTACAGAGAAACGATCAATAGAGGAATGAAATACTGAACAGAGAAACGATCAATTGATTGATTGATCAATAGAAGAATGAATTAAACAAACTTTACCGGTAAACAAGCGATATAACCATTAACGTCAAATATGTTATATAGTGGCCACTTTACAAAAACGAAAGGAGCCCATCCCCTCCACCGTGAGCCCGCAGCGGAGCTCGAGAACGGATAGTGGAGGCGTTTAACAACGGCCCTAGGATACCCTTTCTTCTTCCTGAGTTCCAATAGCACCTCACACTCCTTGCGTCGCTCCAAATGGTCCGTGGATCCTCCCGACTGTTTCACTGACAGCTCCACCAATTGTTGAACCACAACATTTGTGCTCAGTTCCGCAATCGGTTTCGAGACAACAGAGCGACAAATCGGACACTTCACCTTGATCGGTCCGGAAGACCCACGCATGGCCTCGTGAGCATACAGTTCATCAGTGCAGAAGAGACCAAACGGTATGCCCGCATCCCAGTTCCATCGGCCTCGCCGGTAGATCGAAACAGATTGGACAAGATATCAATTCCGAAATTTCCTTCTCCAAATTGTCAGCATTTCTTCCAGCTTCAGGGGATCTGTCCACACGGTCTCCACTTTCGTCGTCCTCTCCCAAATTTATGAGAGATGATAACAACCACCATTTACATGCAATAACTCCGGCGAACGCTATGCACAACCCAGACGCGACGCAAGCAAGTCTTTCGGACAAAGGAAGACCAGCCATTCTGAGATACAAAGAAAGAAAAAAGAAGGATAGGACGGAAGGACATGAACGAAACAAAAAGAATAGACCGACACAATAGTTTCTAGCTCGTTTCCTGTTTTCCTTTCTTCTCGGGGGTTTCTTTTTTTTTTTCTTGGAGGAGAACCGAGAAAGCGTCCTCAGATCCATGACATGCATTTATAGCCCACTGGTTGTAGTCGACTGCTTGTCGGTTTATCCTTCCGTTTAATTCGAACAAGACAACATGCCTGTGTGAAAAACAGGACTGTGTAAATTAGTTTGATCAAAATAGTATTTTCAAGAAAAAGGTGTGTCAAAATCCGTTTCATCAAAACTTTTACCCATGTCTGAAAAAGCAAATTTCGAAATGATCACAATTTTACGATTTGGGTTGCTTAATCGTCGAACATCTTTCTTTCACTAATTCTGCAAATGCTTTGAAAATATGTTGTGTTAAAGATGTGTACTTCATTGTTCACTGAAACGTGCTCACCATCACAGCCTGGATCGAAAAACGTTGGAAGTAATCTACAATATGCTTTCAATTTACTTGAACTTAGTTGAACTAAGTTAGAAGAATATTGTAGATTACTTTCAACGTTTTATTTTTCGAAGCTCATCTGAGTAAAACTAGGTTCAACTATGTCGAAAGTATATTGTAGACTATTTCCAACATTTTTCGATCCATGCTGTGATGGTGAGCACGTTAAAGTGAAAAATGAAGTACACATCTTTCTGTCTGCATAATTTAAAATGAAATAGTTATTTGAGAAAGGACGAATGAAATGAAGGAAATCTTCGACACATGCGAGAGCTAGCTAGATTGGGTCAATGGCCCATTCGCAAAATATAAAGCCAAAACAAATAAAATATTCATTTTGACAAGCTAAGCATAGTGCTCCATATAATACATAAAAACAGGAAATATGAATCTGCTGTAAAATATAATACATTTCACAGCAGATTCATATTTTATGTTTGGATATTTCGACGCGTAGTACCCCGTGCTTCACCACTGTAGGTTCCAAAATCGATTTCAAAAAGGCGTGATTTAAATGACCGGATTTCCTACACCTCCCGAACATTCAAAATTGAAATGATAACGTTTCTTTTAAAAGATTGCACAGTGCAACATGCAGAACCTGTCTCCAGATTTGGCACTACTAAAGTATGTAGTCTCTTTGACCATGGAATTAAGGTACTGGTTCTAGACTCTTAAAATGGTTCGCAGTATTAGGCTTCATACCATTATTCCGTATCTTGTGGATCACCTGTCAAGTATAAAGATGAAGAAGCGGGTGAATTTCATATTTTACTCTACAACATACAATTTTGTAATATTTGAAAACCACAAATACTTGAACGACAAATGTATAGCGCACGAGTTCAGTTATCTAAAATGAAACCCGCAAAATCTGACCCTTTAAGTTACTGTGAGGACGAAACAGATATATTCGTCTTTCGATTAAAATGGGAAAATGAAAGGTATAAACAAAAAGAAACTGCTATGAACTAGAATTCTCCTGCGTGAGGACGAAAATCCGTGCTCGACCAAGACACTACTGTAATAATGGCTCCTGCGTCAAGCTCCTATCTCACATTGTCATCCGGCAGACCCGTGCTGGATGCAGTAGCATAATGAAGCACTTCGATTTCACAGCAATTCCAATCCACCTTCTCAACAGAGCAACCACCGCGAAACTTGTTCATCGACGCAGAGTGCTTTCGGTGACGGAAGGATCTGTCGACAAAAGCACTCTGCGCAGATGATCAATTCTCGGTATAGCATATTTCCATTCAATTTCCATTTATTCATTGAGAGGAAGACAGGGAACGCCAACATAGAG
>CAXFYD010000104.1:0-16093 GCA_964006365.1 Trididemnum miniatum | reverse complement strand
TGTTTATGACGTAATAGTTATGCTGTATTTAAAATAATTTTTTTCTTGTGCTGGTTATTCTAGCCTAGTGCCTATGTAGTTTCACACTGATGATGGTATAAGTTTTTACCGAAACGTTTGTGAGTATGATTGCAAATATACTGGCTATAATCTTTCTATGGCATTGGTTTACTTGCCTGTCTATAACGCGCAAAAGGTTTTCATCAACGCATAAAACTGTTCAGTTCCAAAAGACCTGTTCGCACTGTAGATAGGAGTAAATAATAATTTGGTTTGAAACGCTATATGTCTTGTTATTGCCATATTGCTTCACGCTACAATAAAACCGAATTGTCTCTTTTGTTCTATATCTAAGACACCCCTTCACTCGAACTGCTGAAGATTTGACCTTAAATGAAAGCCTACCAAAGCAGATACGCGGGCTCTCCAGTTTGCTTTTTCTTACCCAGTCATTCCAAACTGTTTTTCATAGTTGAAATTTAACAAAAGCACTGCTGGACATAAGCCCAAGTTTAAACGGTTTCTCTCAAATACTGCAATTTATATAATCTGATGGAAATTTTCATTTTCATCATGCGCTTTTCTGGCTCATTATTTATATACAATATTTGGGCTTACAATTGCTCCATCTTTTTAGGGAATTCTGCGAAGAATGTGCATCGAAACACTAAATTCTGCAGACAGTTGATGCTATCTAATGCGTCCTGAATAGCACAAAAGGCTTGAATGAAAGCGAACGGAAAAAACAATTGAGACAAATGGTAAAATAAAAACTTCTCAGATGCATAATATGCGAAAACAGACGTTTTAGGGGGAAAACTTTGAACTGATAACTTGTCGAATTTATTCCAAAGAAGTGTGTTGCTGCTTACCGATTGTACAACATTTGCACTAAACATTGTTTGCCCGTCTTTGTTTCCTGTGTTCTATTCTAACGTATGGGTGTCATGTTTTCTTAGCCTATTTTGTTTGGTTAGTTTTTATGCAACATCATGACTGTGGCTGGTTGCTTATTGACATAATTTTGCTTCAGCGAAATATCTGACTGACATAACGTAAATATAATTAGGCGTAGTCGAAACCTTCGTGACACAAGCTCTTGGTTATGGTTGAGAGCTACTGTAATTGCCTTTTAACATCTTGTTAAACTTGATTGCTGCTAACCTTGTTTTTGTGAGCGCACAATAGTTTGCACTTAAAGTGCACAGTAATATGTTGATAATAACTGAAATTAATTAATTTTATGTATCATAATACTTCATTATTTTGTATCTTTGCAAAAGCATTATTTTGTATTGTCTCTGCGTATGCACTTCATTTTTTATTCTTTGAGTAGCATACTGTAACTGCTCCGTATCTATGATTGTTTATTTTTTTACATACATTTGTGAGTTAAAAATGCTTGGGTTTGCATATGGTTGTGGCAGATTTCTATTTGTGCTTGCAGGAATTGGTTACTTGCAATTCTCATTTAAATTGAGGTCATAATCGCATAATATTTACATCGTTTGGATCAGTTTTATTTGTAATCGCTTCATATGTGAACCTAAACATGTTCAAATAATCAATGCTGTTATTTGTTGAACATTTAATTTGTACCTATTTCTTTTGACAATATAAAGCATTATTGCAATATTTTGTTGTGCATTTCTTGTGAACCCTCCATTACTAAGTGATTATGACGACTGTTGTGATTACGAGTTAAGCAAAAACGCATTCACAAATATTAATCGGAAAACCCAAATCTGAAAATTGGGCATTTTTCCTTAGCTAAAAGCTTTTGGGACAAAGCGCCCAAATTTTCAGCTTGGGTATTAATTACCCAATTTTTTTGATCTACAAGATTTAAGGTTAAACACCCAAATTAAAAATTTGGGTCGTTATTACCCAAGTTGACAAATTGGGTTTCTCAGCCTTCGAGCCCAAAATTTTCAATTAGGTTTAAAGACCCAAGTTTGTAGTTTGGGTCAAGTTACCCACTGTACTTGGGTTATGGATATTGGGTTAACAAACCCAACTTTGTAAATTGGGTCGTTATTACCCAAGTTGGCAAATTGGGTTTCTCAGCCTTCGAGCCCAAAATGATAACCCAAGTTTTTTTTTTTTTTTTTGGGTCTACGTTACCCAATTTGATTTACAGTGTGTGAGCCAAAATTTAACGTAAAATTTTGCTTGTTTTCTAGATAGCTTAACTATAGGTGCATGAGCATTCACACAATTCAAAAAAACATTCATGAAATCGGAAAACTGATCATCATTGCTGCTTATAATATACTTTTTTCGCAACAATTTCAGCATAGATTTAAGATTTAATAAAAAATTTCTTTATTAAAGTTTAAAAAATCACGCTTGTACATTGGTGGTAGATGGTGATGTTGTTTTCTAATGCTGATGTAAATGTTTTCTAAAAATTTTTGTTTTTTGTAAGCCATATCCAATTTGAAAAACTATTTTCCCAAAAAAATTTTTGGGTTCGAAATCCACTTGCCCAAAATAATAGTCACTTAACACCTCTCCAAAAATAAATATTGGGTATAAAATCAATTTACCCAAGTTATGTTTTGTGGAAATGTAACCCCCTAAAAAATGGGTTTAAGTTCCGCTAAGCCCAAAGTAATAGCCGATATAATACTCGCCCAACACTTTTTTTAGGGTTAGCAACTACTTTACTCAAATAAATAATTGCAGTAACTTTTACCCAAAATTTGTTATTGGGTATAAAATTTTTAACCCAATTTACTTAGGCCATAGTTGTTTATGTCCAATAGTGTGCTTTGGGTCTTACAGAAATTTTCTAGGGGCCCAAACATTAAACAGGGTAAAATAACGCTGGAAACTTGAAAACTCTAATTGTTTAGGTTTACTTGGGAAGTGGGGGGAGGTGCACGCGAACAATGCAAAACATGAGCATGAGCGAGTACATTCAATTTTGTCATGCAAAATTGTGATTTTTGCACGACAATAGTTTCACCTGGCGTTACCTGGCGTCATGCGATGTATCATATAATATGTCCGAGGTGAGCAACAAATTCGCGAAGCTAGGTTAGGAGTCCAATGCACCAGCCACTAGGCCAACTCCATGTGCCCTTTATTACTACTTAAAGTTTCAGTTTAAACACGAATTCATACCGCCCACTCGCAAATAAAAAAGTTTTAAGCTAAAATAGCTGAAAAACGTGTTTCCCTACTGCCCTCTAACGGATAAGCAAATTTGCTTGAATTGTATGGGGTTTCCTGAATTTTCACGGTTTTTACCTTTGACTCCAAGTCAGGTGCTCTGGGATAACTCTTCTAATTGTTTAAGTTTGCTTGGGAAGTGGGAGGAGGTGAACGCGAACAATGCAAAACATGTGCATGGGCAAGCACATACATTTTTGTCATGCAAATCCTGATTTTAGCGTCACAATAGCTTTGCATGGTGTTACCTGGCGTCATGCGGTGTGTCATACACATTGTCCTAGGTGAGCATCGAACCCACGAAGCTAGGTTAAGAGTCCAATGCACCAGCCACTACGCCAACTCCATGTGCCCCTTATTGCTACTTCAAGTTTCAGTTTAAACACAAATTGTCAAACCGCCCACTCACAAATAAAAGTGTGAAGCTGAAATAGCTAAAAAACATGTTTCCCCACTGCCTTCTAACGGATAAGAAAATTTGCCTAAGTTTTATGAGGTTTCATGAAATTTCACGTTTTTCACCATTGACTCCAAGTCAGGTGCTCTGGGATAACCCTTCATTTTTTTAAAGGGAAGGTTCGGTGCCAGCATACAAAAACTTATATGAAAGTGTTTTTTAAATTGAATTCTTTTGTCAATATTGCCGAACTGAAAAAGCTTTTGTTAAAAGCCTATTAGGCTATTTAAAATGTACCGATAAGTGGCGCTACACAAGAATGACGTCATTGGAGGGCAAGCTGAATTGTACTGAGTATTTCCATAGCTGCAGTACGCATAGGTGGTTGTAGAACGTGTCTCAACTGCGTATTCTGGTCAAAGGAAACAAACACATTACGGTACACATCAAAGGTAAACAAAGAGAAGGATGTTTGTTTGAACCATTACATGTTCAGCAGCAATTTTTTTCTCAATATCTTTGTGAATCTCAGTGCAGGCCTTGTTACACAGTGCTCTATCTTGTCGTCTCGTGATACCTAACAAAGAACTATGTAAAAAATTGTCTGTAAATATAATTATGGTAGTAGATTCAAACTGGAATGTCTTCCCGTGCAAGCAGGTGCCGTTTTTGAGATATAACCATTTGAATATTGAAAAATTTAAGCGGATGAATATTATTGCGCTTAAGCGCATCACTGCTTTTTCGTCATTAGGTGTTGCCGTGTATAGCTTCTAAATGTTTCTTGCTCAGTGTTCGATAACATTTTAAACTGAAATAAAAACAAAATATCTAATACATTGATTTTTAAGTTAAATTGTAAGCTGAATTTAATTATTTTTGTGTAATTTTTAAATGAAGTGACAGCATTTAACTCATAAAAAATAAATTTACGAAAGTTCAATTTTGTAAACATGTTCTTATCCAGCTGTTTCGTCATAGTTACGCCAAACAGCTGATCAAGGTAAAACAATTAAACAACGAAATAGTGGAACTGCCAGTCTACAAGTGCAAGAGGCACAAACTTAGGTAGGTTTAACTGCTGAAGTGTAGAGATAGGTAAGATTAAAAAGTTGAAGCGGTATTATTAAACTTTTTTAAAAGTCAGTTAGCCTAGCTTATCGAAATGAGTAATAGGTTTACTTGCAGAAAAGTCAAATAACCTACGTGTCTGTATACTCTGTTGCTGGATAGGCTTGTGAGGAAATGATGATAAAAAGTCAGACTACAGTTATGAGCTTTTTGTGGTAATCCAGTATCTGGGTGCAATTCTTACGGACAGACTAGTTTTCTATACTTCTCAGATGGGCGAGTGATTAGAACGTCCGCCTCGGAAGCTGTTGGCTTGGGTTTAATTTCAGGTCGGGTCAAACCAATGACTATAAAATTGGTATTCACAGCTTCCCTGCTTGACGCTCAGCATTAAACGGACAGTGTGGAGAACAAGCCGGCAAGTTTACTTGTTGTGCCGTTGGGAAAGGCACTTAGCGGGATCCCCCATCTTGGTGTTGTTGACAGATGGCCGGCAACTCCTCAGCGAGCTCGTACAGCGCATTGATCGCTTTCTATTGATACGAGGATAAAGATGCAACTAAACACAAAAATACTCTACCAATACTATTGGTGCTAATAGATCTCATTCAGCTTGGCGCTTATCATTTTCATTTATCGGTGAGTAATAATTTAAAGAATCAATGGATTACGTAATTGTTCACCATGATGACGTCTATGAAAGTGATTCAAAAAAGTTAACTGCAACAAGTTTCAACACTCTAAAGTAATGTGCTTTTAAATGGTTTAGTTTGGATTGTACTGAAAAAGTTATTGCTGCTAAAAATTTGCAATTATGGGATATGAATTCATTAACTGATCTGTCACCGAGCGCCCATAGATATGGTTTTCATCAATAATGCTATTTTCGTTTTACCAATGAAAGAAGTATTGAATGGCGCGTATGCCTATGTTCGAATTCTAAAAGAAATTTTCAGAAGATGATTCTCCTGAAAGAATTGAAAGTTTGTCCATGCAAGCGTTGCGGTCATCAAGTTTATTCATCATTAGTGAAAAAAGAAATCAGTGACTTTTCCATCCATTCCAGGAAGATGTCTTTCAATATTTTATAAGCAATATTTTGTAAGAAGTCTTTCAATATTTTGTAAGCAATTCAATAATTTGTAAGTAAGCAATTCAATATTTTGTAAGCAAGTTCTGATGGTTCTGTGCTACGCAAGCCTCTGCTTTCCCTACCTTTGCCCTGTTGCAGCTACAGTATATGGTGTCTACTTTATTAGGTGTACCCGTAGGTTAGATTGGGAAGGTCATTTAAATACTTGGAAGAAAACTCCTTGGCTGCTTGCCTACGATCGTGTGAATTATTCTCGCTACGTTCCTGTCTATTTGCATGAAATGCGTGAATTTGAAAAAACACACCCATTTGCTCATGAGCATTTACGTGCTGGTGAATTTGCTTTTCAGCAACAAGATCGGTACGGATTGTTCGCAACAGCTGCAGATCAAGTGATTGAGCAGACTGTTAACAGAGACAATAAATCAGCTGGTGGAATAGTTGGAATTACAACGCGACCTAATGCTGTTGCTGAATCGATTCTTTCTCAGTCACAGCGATTAGCTATGACCCAGTTCTGTCGAAAAAACGCTGATCAAGATGCAGCAGATTGGTGTAGAAAAGATCCTTAATCCTTAACGTCGTGCTCGAGACGCAGCTGGGGTCGATAGCCTTATTGATGTTGTTGAAGCTATGATTAATCCTTTTGATTATGAAAAATCTGAGTTAATCAGCATCTACTCAGGAAGTTGTTGCATCCCCTATTTGCCGAGAAGATTTCATGAAAGCTTATGAATGCGGAAAAGAAGCAGAGCATCATTTTACTGCCCGGTTTATCTCTGATCCGAAAGAACTTCATCCTACCTTGAGAAAAATGAACTTGCACACATTTAAAACTGCTGTAAAGCCTAAAAAGGATAAAAAAGGAAAGTATTTATCGAATAGAAAGCTTTTTACTCAACTCATCATTCTGGTAAAGCAAGATCGAGTCAAGCTTCAAGAAGTACATACTTATACCCTTAGACCAGTGTCATATCTCCGGGCAAGTTCTGATGGTTTTCTAGCTAAAACGCCCTAATCTGTCATAGTTTATTTAGTCCAGAGCAATTGGCCCGTAGAAGAAAAATCTATCGGCGCGATGCCGAATTGCGATGTTGTTATTGATGCAATGTGCTTGATTCACAGTTTTCTTCCGTCTAGACTTCCTAAGACATTTATGGAATTTGCTGCTTGCATTTTAACTTAAGTTACAAAAATGGGTCTTCGCTTTAATGCTTTCGGAGTTGATATAGTATTTGACACTTATTCAGTTATTTCCATCAACGCTCTTGAACATGCCCGTCGTTTAGGCCATGACATCCAAAAAGTCTCATCACCTCTTCGCAGAATTATTAGCTCAGAGCAGCTGTTGCCAAAACAGTGGAAGGAATTTCTTTGTCGCGATCCCAATAAAGAAGAGCTTTCCATTTACCTCTATCGAGAACTACTAAAAGGGGTAAATTTCTTTTTTGATTTATTCGTTACGCATGGAGCTTCATGTGACGTTACTTTATTGTAGTGGAAAAACAGTGCAAGTTCCGGAGCTTCACTGTGATCACACCGAAGCTGACACTTGGTTATTTTTGAATTCTATGCACGCTGCCGAAAAGTATTCAAATATTTTTCTGTCCACTGCTGACTCAGATGTTTTTGTAATTGGTCTTTTTCTGGCCCAAAAGCTACCAGCTACCATTTATTTGGAGTATGGTAAGTACAAAACGAAGTTATTAGGCATTCATAAAAGTTTGTTTTTTTTTATTACCTGCTGTTGTTACTAACTTTATGAAGTCTAATGTTAATACAGCGCGCATGGGTTGCTGGATAGTAATTTTTCCCACTTTTGCTAATTGTATTGACAATTGACAGATGCGCCTACTTAAACTATTTATATTTCATTTTTAGGAATCCAGAAGCGCATCAATGGCATTTCGTTGCTAGGGCAAGAGATGGAAAGTCGCACTACCGGAGGGCTTTTGGGGCTGCATATTTTTACCGAGGTTGATTCAACTAGTGCTTTCGTTGGAAAAGGAAAAAAGAAAGCATTTGTACTGTTCAAGCAATATGTAGGCTGCAGTTCCAAAGAGGATTTCAACGTCTTGGGCAAATGTGGGACGTTTTGTGTGGAAGCTTTACTGGCATTCTGGCAATGACATCAACGAACCACGGTACAACCTTTTTTGTACAAAGGGTTTGTGTGAGGTGAGTTTGCCTCTCTGCCGCAATGCCCTGGTACATCATATCAAACGAGCTAATTATCAGGCGGCTATTTGGTGGAAAGCGCTTTAAACTAATATTAATGCTCCAAGTCCAAACGGTAATGGTTAGATGATTGCTGCAAACAATAAAGTTTTGGTCCGTTGGATGACCCAGGAGCAAGCCCCGTCAGAATTGCTGTAAAATTAGTCTTGCAATTGTAAAACATCCAAATGTTTCTACAATCAGTGTTCTTGCGTTGGAAACGGCGTATCATGCACCGAACTCTGCTCTTGCGTTGTTTGTGAAAATGATTCTGAGACCGTAATTGAAGTAGAACTATTGAATGTCAGTGACGACGATGATAGTGATGACAACCAATTTGTAGCTAGTTGAAAAATGTTGAAATGTGTTTGTCGTAAATAAAGGTATTATTTTAATGTAACGAAATTTAATATAGCTTATTCAAACCAAATTTCTCTTTGTTTTTCAAGTAATAAGACCTGCTTATCAATGTAGCCTAGGTGTTTTAGCTAGATACGAAATTTAGTCAATGAAAATATATTACGGCGTAAAAATTTATATTAACATCTTTTTAAAGTAGATTGGCAGCAACAAACAGTAACTAATAAAATTAATTCGCTAATCCAATAAAGTTCTTGTTGGTAAAATACATTTCTTTTTTAAATTATGATGCCATTATTTAATTGCACAAAATTGACACAAAGGGTACCGGTATGTTGTTTCTGGTTACATTAAAAAAATACTTTGAAGTGCTTAATTCATACCAATTGAACTTCTTAGCGTTAACTTGATGCAGTAGTTGAAGTACGTGAAGTATCGTAAAGTTATGTGTTAGAAAGTAGGATAATCGTCTCGTAACCTAGAAAGTATTCGATAAAACTGGACAAAATTTGCAGGTGTGCCAGTATGTACCGTATACATAATTCATCCACGTCAAGTTTCACATTATTTTTCAGTGAAAATTGTGGTTAAAAAATTTATGTGCACTCTGTTCAGAGAAAGTTTTTGCTTGTCGGTGAAATGACGTCACCAACTTATGACGTCAGTATTTGAAATAGAGGCAAATTATTGACTAAAGATGTCTCCAAACTATTGTAAAGTGTTTGTATTACTAACACAAGAAGTTGGAAGCAATTACTCGATACGTTTATTCATTTTCTGGTCTACTTGCGGTTTAAGCTAATGGTTAATACCTAATCATTGTAGGACAATAGCAAAAAAACTACGGAATAAAACTGGTTGAAATTTTGCACATATAGTAATATGTATATGCGGATTTTTCACACCTATTTTCATCTTGTTAGACGTATTACAACCGAAGTTTTAAGGAACTGTATACATCCCAACCAGAAAAAATAATTGTTTTTACAAAATCTTTTACTTATGGGTCATGACGTCATCAACTTATGACGTCACAGTTTGGCATGGACATAGTCTGTCAACCAACGATTACTTCGAAAGTGGTCTGATGCATTTACATCAATCACAAAAAAATTTAGAGGCTTTTAAGTGTGTGGAATTTTTGCATCTTTGAAAGAGCTATTTTTGTCTTTATGACGTCATTATGACGTAACGGCACCTGTTGGACACGTAAGACACGAGATTTAAATTCAGCATTTCTTAATCTTCAAATATACGAAGTTTCATCCAGTTCTTCGTTGGGTATCACGAAATCCATTTTCTAGGTGTTTTTTTTTGGTAGCGTAACAAGGCCTAGTGGTGTAAAGTAACGAAATACTTTTACTTGAGTAGATAGATTACCTAAGTAGTTTTCTTCGGTAACGAGTACTTTTTTTGGCTACCGTACTTTTACGTTTACCTAAGTACTTTTAGTACAAAGTAACACTAGTTTTTATTTTATTTTAGACAAAGCAGACCTAAAGTTACCAGTCTAGCTTGAAATCCCTCGTTGCACCTAAAATCTAATACACTATAATTTACACTGTATGGTTATTTCTCTGCTAATGTCTATTTCTCTTCTTAGCTAACACAGCACTTCTTACATTATGAACCAAATTACCAACCATAGTCCAAAATCACAGCTGCACTGCATAGCTGCAGTCCTAACTAATGTTGCTGTGCGGTTTTGTGGCGCTTTATAACACTACGAGCAAGCTGTGCAAGAAAATCGAATCAACAAAGCACGCTTCCCAAGCTACCAAGCTGTAGCTATCTCGCAATCACGCGCGCAGACGCCAAAAGTACAGCGATTGCACCCGCGATCATCAATTGAATTGATAAATTTCAAATCTCGGGTTCGGTTCTTCAATCCATAAATCTGAAGGCCCAGCAGTGCAACTATCGTATTTCTCTTTCAACCTTAATTAATTATGGAAAACAGCAAACTTCATCGCTAAAATTGAAGTGTTAACAGAAATAAGCAGGTTTCCGCTTCTAAGTTAAAGCTTATTTCTTCATTGGCTACGTTTATCCTTCTTTGCGATAGAAAAGCTACAACAAGCTCGCTTAGGCAGTTAGGAGTTTCGAGTCACCTGTCTGCCACTCCGAGATAAGGAAATCTCGCTAAGCGTGGTTCCGAATAGCACAACAATTGAACTTGCTGGCTTGTTCTTCACGCTATCACCTTGGATGCTAAACGTCATGCAGAAAAGCTATGAATACCAATTTTTAAGTCATTGGTTTAATCCTACTCTGAACCGAACCCGGAATCTGCCGTCCTTGAAGCAAACATTCTATCGATTCGGCCATCTGAGCGGCATTTCTTTTGGTTTACCATTTTGCACCTTCAGAGCTGCAAGTCATCATCGGTAAGTGTGCAGCTGACACTTTAATGACTACTTTTTTTTATTTTACTGGAGGGCTTTTTTAGTCAATACTTTCTACTTTAAATCAAATATTTTGCCGTCAGTCAAGGCCGTTGAGAGAAAATCCGGGCCCTGGGGCAGAGATATAATTCGCCCCCCCCCTATCCGGTCAAAGATGAAACCGGTCAGGATTTTCTCGACCCAACCGGTAAATTTCAAAATCTACGCCGGTTGGCCGGTCTCTGACTGGCCCGGTCGACCGTTTTTTTTACTGAAGGTTTATGTTCGGTCTTCAATAAACCTAATGACAAACTGTAGTTTGCGCTAACTTTGTTACGAAGATGTATTGAACACGTCAAATTTCATCTAGAAAAAAGAGTAGGCCTACGCTATTTTAATAAAAGTAAACAGAAAACAAACTTTTGTTTTCAGAAGGTGTGATTTGTTAATGCCGTTTTTTACAAACTATTTAAAAAACACATATCGGTATGTACATTTTGCTTGGTGTTTAGAAGTATTTTAGCTGCAAAAAAAAGGAATTTGACCGGTTTTCGACTGGGATTACTGGCCAGTCGAAGAATCTCCACCCGACCGGTGCCGGTCAACCCACCGGTTTCCATCTCTTCCTCGGTTTTAAAATTTAGTTCTTATTTTTTCGTTCGTTTCCAAAAAAAAGGTCTCATAGCGAAGACGTAATTTCTACAACATTTCTTCGCGTGTGTCTCGCTCTGAAAAAAAAGTTTTATAAGAGCGGGGCCCCTCAAAACCTGTGACAAGCCCTCAAAACACGACGGGCTCCGGGTACTTTATACTTCCCTGCCCCGCCTTTCACCAGTCCTGCCGTCAGTAACAATACTTTTACCTAAGCACAATTTTAGAATACTTTTTACTCCAGTGGTGAATCTACATAAATACACACGCATAAGCAAAAGCATGACCTGATATTTATTAGATCACTAAACAGGTTAATATGAAAGATGGTTAAGTAGCCTATTTCACTGAAGTCTCCAAACAGAAATAAAAAGGATCTTACTCCTACTTTCAATCTACCCATTAAAAACATACCTCTACCACACCACAAAAATTCAGCTCTTCACATTGTTTGTTACCGATATTACAAATAACAATTTCAAACATCGATTCTATGCTAACTGCCAACTGTACATTTCCCCTGCAATAAATATCATATAGCTTATACTCTTTGTTACCCTGTTGCTGCATCCAGGAGCCACGCAAAAACCAACCATTTATTTTTCTAAAACTCAGCCAGGGCAATGCAATCACCAACAAGTAGTGAAGCCTAGACTGCTGATTGAAGAAGCTGTATCTGCTTGCTCTCCAATGACGTCACGAATAAAACTGGCCAATCAGAAGCCAGTATTTTTTTTACTTTGTTTTGCTAATAACTTCTTAACGAAATCGAATTTTAACATCCGACCAAAGCTATTGAGTGATTCAAGGCATAACAAAGCTAATCCTAGCGTATTGTTTTGCACCGAACCCCAACTTTAATCTTTTTGTTACCCACATTGAGGTTAATCTTCTTCGATAATTTGAAGGTCCTACCTATTGCCATTTGAAAGTTATTGGCATTTAATTAAATTTGACCTTTAACCCGTTGACCGCTATCTCACAAAACGTGTCAGACACAAACTCCCATTGAGATCTGCTACCCCTTAAAATTTCAAGTCTTTAGCATCAGCGGTTCAAACGCCTTAGACTGCACAATAATGGCAAATTTTATCAGAGTTTCACCTTTGACCCTGAGTCACGTAGCACACAGCGTTTATAGTTGGTACAATACAAGTACCTGGTGAAACACACCAATTCTGTTAATTTCAAGTTCTTATTTGTTTTTAATCAATAGTTATGAGCCAAACAACACATTTGCTTATTTCACCTTTGACCCCAAGTGACGTCACATGCAGATAATCACTGTGAATGTTTTTTATCCTCTTCGAGATGCATATACTTGATAAATTTGAAGGTCTTACCTGTTTTCATTCACAAGTTGTTGATTTTTACAAAAGTTTTTTTTCAAATTCTTTAGTTACCCTTTGACCTTTAACCTGTTGACCGCCACCACCCAAAAGTTGTGAGACATAAGTTCACATCAAAGTCTATCATTCCTGAAAATTTCAAGTCTCTAGCATCAGCGGTTCAAAAGCTTTAGGTTGCACAAAAAACTATTGAAATTTCATTTGATATTTGACCCTAAATGACGTCACAAAAAGATAATTATTGCGCAGGTTTTTGTTCCCCACATTGATATACATACACTCTAAAAATTTGAAGGTCCTACCTGTCGTCACTCAAAAGTTACTACCATTTGATAAATTTGGTTTTTTGACCTTTAATCTGTTGACCGCCACTCCCCAAAAGTTGTTAGACACAAGTTCCCATTGAGATCTACCAATCCTGAAAATTTCAAGTCTTTAGCATCAGCGGTGCAATAGTCTTAGACTACACAATATTGGCAAATTTTATCAATTTTTTACCTTTGACCCCGAGTCATGTGACATGGAACGTTTATGGTGGGTACAATGCAAGTATCTGGTGAAACACACCTATTCTGTAAATTTCCATTTCCTATCTGCTTTTAATCAATAGTTATGCGCCAAACAACACATTTGCCTATTTGACCTTTTACCCCAAATGACGTCACTTGCAGATAATCATTGTGAATATTTTTTTTTACTCTCATCGAGATGCATATACTTGATAAATTACCTGTTTCCATTCCCAAGTTATCGGCGTTTCGAAAGATTTCTTCTCAAATTCTTCAATTGACTTTTAACCTTTACCTGTTGACCGCCACCCCCCAAAAGTTGTTTGACACAAGTCCACACTGAGGTCTATCATCCCTGAAAATTTCAAGTCTCTAGCATCAGCGGTTCAAAAGCCTTAGGTTGCACAAAAAACTATTGAGATTTGTTCATTTGACCTTTGACTCCAAGTGACGTTACAAAAAAATAATTATCAGACATATTTTTGTTCCCCACATTGACATGCATATACTCTAAAAATTTGAAGGTCCTACCTATTGCCATTCAAAAGTTATTGGCAATTGATAAATTTCGTTTTTTGACCTTTGACCTGTTTAGCGCCACCCCCCAAAGGTTGTTTGACACAAGTTCCCATTGAAATCTACCAATCCTGAAAATTTCAAGTCTCTAGCATCAGCGGTTCAAACGCCTTAGGCTGTACAAAATTGGTGTTGAAACAAAAAAATAAAATTTTTTGGAAACAAAATAATTTTTTTCTAGAAAGTGGGGGGCTGTCGGGGAAAGTTAGGGCGAGCAAGGTGTAGACCTAGGTGGGATACACATTTGAACTCTAGGTCAGTTTTGAATTGGAACAGTAGTTTAGCAGCTACAGCTGTTAGAATAGTCAAAAAGTGCAGAAATAACCAAGTAAAAACAATATGGCTTCCCTTTTCGAGAAGCATGTTTATGAAATGTACCCAACACCAGCAGAACCAACATTCTTATGTTATTCTACAGCATTATCTTGACGAACCCGATTTTTGAAGGCATGTCACAACCGAAGCTGCGACGAGAATCGAACTTGAAGCTAGTGCAGCGCTCTCCTCTCAGAAAAAAGCAAGGTTCTGCTGGTGCTGGGTACATTACACATAAATGCTTTCGAGAAGCCATAATTAATTCGGTTTGTGTATGTCCTGTAAAAATCATTTGAAAGTTCCAGTTTTTGTACTTTTTGCAACATTGTCACGGACCCCTTGTGCGGTCGCCGCGGACCCCCAGGGGTCCAACTTGGAAAACTCCAACTTGGAAACTTGGAAAACTCTGCGTTAGAGGGCAGCAGGGAAACATGTTTTTTAGTTATTTTAGCTTACAACTTTTTTATTCGTGAGTGGGCGGTATAAATTTGCGTTTAAACTGAAACTTTAAGTAGTAATAAGGGGCACATGGAGTTGGCCAAGGGGCTGGTGCATTGGACTCTTAACCTAGCTTCGTGGGTTCGATGCTCACATAGGACAAGTCGTATGATACATCGCATGACGCCAGATAACACCATGTAAAGCTATTGTGACGCCAAAATCAGGATTTGCATGACAAAAATGTATGTGCTCGCCCGTGCACATGTTTTGAATTGTTAATTGTTATTGGCATATTTATTCTCCTATCACGAGAAAGCGATCAATGCGCTGTACGAGCTTGCTTAGGAGTTGCCGGCCATCTGTCTACCACACTAAGATGGGGGAATCCCGTTAAGTGCCTTTCCCAACGGCACAACAAGTAAACTTGCCGTCTTGTTCTCCACACTGTTCTTTAAATGCTGAACGTCAAGCATGGAAGCTGTGAATACCAATTTTAAAGTTATTGGTTTGACCCGACTCGGAATCGAACCCCAAGTCTACCTATCCAGAAGCAGACGCTCTATACCACTCGGCCATCTGATCACTCGGCCATTGATCGGCATTGTTCGCGTGGACCTACCCCTACTTCCCAAGCAAACCTAAACAATTAGAAGAGTTAACCCAGAGCACCTGGCTTGGAGTCAAAGGTAAAAAAACGTGAAAATTCAGGAAACCTCATAAAACTTAGGCAAATTCGCTTATCCGTTAGAGGGCAGTAGGAAAACACGTTTTTCAGCTATTTTAGCTTAAAACTTTTTTATTCGTGAGTAGGCGGTATGAATTCGTGTTTAAACTGAAACTTTAAGTAGCAATAAGGGGCACGTGGCCAAGTGGTTGGTGCATTGGACTCTTAACCTAGCTTCGCGGGTTTGATGCTCACCTCGGACATATTATATGACACATCGCATGACGCCAGGTAAAACTACTGTGACGCAAAAATCACAATTTTGCATGACAAAAATGTATGTGGTCGCTCGTGCACATGTTTTGCATTGTTCGCGTGCACCTCCCTCCACTTCCCAAGCAAACCTAAACAACTAGAGTTTTCAAGTTGCCAGTGCAATTATATCCTGTTTAATGTTTTGGATCCCAGAAAGTTTGACGGGAAGCCATTAGGAGTTGCTTGCAGCTGCGATCCAGTTTAGCTTGAAACTTTTTTTGATTGTAAGTGGGCGGTATGAATTTGTGTTGAAACTGAAAATTTTAGTAGCAATAAGGGGCACATGGAGATAGCCAAGTGGTTGGTGCATTGGACTCCTAACCTAGTTTCGCGAATTCGTTGCTCACCTAGGACATTCTATGTGATGCATTGCATGACGCCAGGTAAGTTCAAGTAAAACTACTGTGACGCAAAAATCACAATTTTGCATTACAAAAATGTATGTGCTCGCTTGTGCACATGTTTAGCAATGTTTGCGAGCACCTTCCCCACTTCCCAAGTAAACCTAAACTACTAGAATTTTCAACGTTTCATTTTTCCAGTTAATTATACCCTGTTCAATGTTAGAACCCCT
>CAXFYD010000103.1:0-16897 GCA_964006365.1 Trididemnum miniatum | reverse complement strand
GAAGACCTCTTCTTCTATAGGGCATGAGAGGGATACACAACAGGTGAAGCAATTTTTCTTAAAGTTAGCGAAGTTCTCGAAGAAGTTGGATTTAAATGGGAAGACTGTGTAGGGGTTTGTACTGATGGAGCAGCAGCAACGCTAAGAAAAAATGTTGGCTTTCATGCTAAGGTGAAATCACTAAATACTGGACCTATTACTTTCACTCACTGCATAATTCATCGAGAGGCACTGGCATCAAAGAAAATTTCTGCTGAATTATGCGTAGTATTGCAAGATGGTGTAAAAGTTATTAATTACATTAAAAGTCGTGCTCTCAATAGCCGTCTTTTTTCCAATTTATGTAAAGCAAAGGATTCAGAGTTTAGCTCTCTTTTGCTCCACACAGAAGTGAGATGGTTGTCAAGAGGCAAAGCTTTGAAAAGGCTGGTTTTGTTAAAGGATGAAGTAATGCAATTTCCGTCAGAAAGTAATTCGGATTTGTTAAAATATTTTCAAGATAAAAACTGGCTGTGTAAACTGTGTTATTTGTCAGATATATTTGAAAAACTAAACGATCTGAATTTATCTTTGCAAGGACAAAACTCGAATGTTTTCATATTGATTTCTAAAATTGAAGCATTCATGAAAAAAATTACTTTATGACTATTAAATAAAGTCTCTTCAGTGGTGCTTAAAACTTCAAATCCATGAAGTAAATCCATCAACATACAATGCATTCTACCTAGCACCTTTAAAGGTTGCTTCTATATCAAACTCAAGTTTTTGGCCCCAAACAGCGATACCCAATGAAAGAAAATATAACCACTAATCCACAACTAAGTTCCCGGTAGCCTAACTAACCCACATCACTAGAAGCCCCCATGGCAACCCACTCATTTGCAGCTGCAGACGCGTTTCGACCTTATTATGGTCTCATCAGTGCAGCATAGCAACCTCCCACCTTCCTAAAAAAAAAAAAAAAAAAATTCTAACCTTCGAAAGAACTACACACTCCTAATCTAAGCCTCTCCTCGTTCTGCTCAAGGTAAAACATTTGAAATAAAACCTTCAAGAAAATAATACAGGCTGGATTATGATGTCACAGATTCACTGTAAACAATCGATAAGAATAGAAAAGTCCGGTTGGTTTAAACATTATTTTCCCGGTAATCTGAGAAGGAATATTTTGTTTAAGGTTTGTAACTATACCAGTTACCAAAACCTACAAAAAACCTCTCTGCCCAACCCGTTCGCCCGTGAAAAAGCGGGGGACAAGGCAGGCACTGTGTCTGCGCATGCAGCCCAGAAAACACAGTGAACGTCAGCGCTTATCGGTGGTTTAAACATCAATATCCCGGTACGTTTGTCGAACTGCATGTACAGTTACAGGATCCAGCAAGATGATACAAAGAAGGATATGTAAGTCAAATAGAATTCATCTTTCCTACACTTCTCCGATAGGCAGTGAATCTGTGACATCATAATCCAGCCTGTATTATTTTCTTGAAGGTTTTATTTCAAATGTTTTACCTTGAGCAGAACGAGGAGAGGCTTAGATTAGGAGTGTGTAGTTCTTTTGAAGGTTAGAATTTTTTTTTTTTTTTTTAGGAAGGTGGGAGGTTGCTATGCTGCACTGATGAGACCATAATAAGGTCGAAACGCGTCTGCAGCTGCAAATTAGTGGGTTGACATAGGGGCTTATAGTGATGTGGGTTAGTTAGGCTACCGGGAACTTAGTTGTGGATTAGTGGTTATATTTTCTTTCATTGGGTATCGTTGTTTGGGGCCAAAAACTTGAGTTTGATATAGAAGCAACCTTTAAAGGTGCTAGGTAGAATGCATTGTATGTTGATGGATTTACTTCATGGATTTGAAGTTTTAAGCACCACTGAAGAGACTTTATTTAATAGTCGAAACGTATCCCGTCTGGTGCAAAATAATTACTATATGGTTACACAAGGTAGCAAGTTCCTCATATGAGATGTTTACGTGCATGGAAGATTTCATCCAAGACAGTGAACTAGGTTTTGATACAATGAAACCACTGGTAATCAACCACTTGACAACCCTCAAAACTCATTTTGAAAAGTATTTTATGCCAGAGTTGGGTACCAGCGAATTCCACTGGGTTCAAAACCCATTTGACGTTGGAATCGAAAAAGTAAGTCATCTCTCACTGAAAGCTTAAGAACAATTTTCAGAACTCTCCAGTGATTTTAATTTGAAAGCAAACTTTTCAAAAAAAACTTAAGCTCCTTTTGGGTTAGTGTAAAAACAGAATATCCATTATTGTCAGAACTGGTCATGCTTGCTCTTCTTCCTTTTGCCTCCACTTATCTGTGTGAAAAATCTTTTTCAACACTAACTTATCTAAAAACAAAATATCGATCTAATTTGAAAGATTTAGAACCAGTACTGAGACCCGCCATCACCGAAATAGAGCCAAGATTCGATCTTTTGTGCGAGAATATGCAAGCACATCAGTCTCATTAAAGGCATTGGCAATTTTATTATTATTTTTTCAATATTTTCTGTATTATTAAATTTTACTTCATTGCTATTTTAGTGACTAGGGGTCGCGAAAAAATTTGGCCGTGCAAAGTGGGTCGTGATGAAAAAAGTTTGAAGAACACTGGGGTAAATGATAAAGTAAGTATGAGGGAGTATGAGAAAGAATCGTGGGAGTGTAGAGAATTAGGGGAAGTATGAATGGTGGAAAAATTGGGAAATTTTGGGGAGTTGGGTCAAGTACGGGGAATATGGAAGAAGTGGGGAAGTGTGTTAGGGGGTGGGAGAGGTGTGGAAGAGTGTATGGGGTTAGTGTGGAGGGTGTAGGGAAGTGTGTTGAGGTGTGGGGACGAGTGGAAAAGAGTGTGGGAGATGTAGAATAGTGTGGGGTGCCCACACACGTTTCTACACCTTCCCTCCACATTTTCACACCTCTCCCAGCAGTTCTTCACAACCCTTATATCCCTCCTCCTACATTTCCCCATATTCCCCCATACTTACTTCATCATCTACTCCACACCAAAATTTCTCGCTTTTCTCATTTATTGCCAAATTAGTCTAACAATCAAGTAGACTAGAAACTCCTTGTACGTTTTGTATAAAATTTGAAAACAAAAATAAATAAAAAATGGCAATACAACATCTAAGCTCTGATTTTCGTTGCGGACACTGAGCGCAGAGAGTGGTTCCACTGTAAGTCATATAGATACACTGTACCGATAGTAATTTAAATAAGTATTAGGCCTAAACTTTTCAAAGTCGATTTTAAGATTAAACTAAATGGAAACACTGTTGATCTCATCAGCATATTACTCGTAGCACTTTAATTTTTCGCAGCACTTTAGCTAAACGTTACTGCACTTGATTAAATGTCGCTGCTGTTTAGTAAATGTCGCTGCTGTTTATTAAATGTCACTGCTATTTATTACATGCTGCTGCTATTTATTAAATATCACCGCTATTTATTAAATAGCAGCGATATTTATTAAATATGGCCACTATTTAATAAATATCGCTGCTATTTCTTAAATGTCACTACACTTGGCTGTTCTTGCACTTTTCAAAGCGTTTTAGCTGCAGTTCACTACACTTTAGCTAAATAGCTGTGAAACTGTGTAAATGTTGCTGAAAATTCACACAAAATTTGCTACGTCGCATTTTTTCACAACGGCGCCCCATAATACTCAGTTTTTTATTTTTTCATGTGATAGAGGCAAATCAGCTATGGTCAATCCAGGTTTAATCAGACAGTATGTCAACCCACCCTCTCAGGATTTAACCAAATTCATGATATCAGAAGTTATTGCGAAATTCGCAATTCCCAAATTTCAGCTTTTTATCTTTTGTACGGTACCTTTCGAGAAAAACAACCATTAAGTCTCTTGACCCTATGTGGCTTTTTTCACGCTTCAGTGACTTTTTGCTCCCCGAGCCTCCCCCTTACAGTAGAATTTTGCAAAAACTGCTAGATGTACATTATGTTTTTTGGGGTGTAGAATCTATTTTTTCACTTAAAAACAATGGAAAATCTCAGAAAAGTTGCTATCAGCAAATATTGGTGACGAGTTTACTCACAATTTTCACAGCTCTTCCGAGGTGTACAAAATTTTGAAATGTGTCATTTCATTCATGAATGCACGATGCATCATCCATAAATACAAACATAAGTCTTGGCAAAGTTGAATAACACTTTGAACCTTGAAGCAAGTTGTTTTGACTTATCAAAATTTTTTTCCAGTATGTCTTAAATCGCATTAAAATTAGCCTACCGGTACTTAAAAACCGCAAGAAAAAAAATAATTTCACATTGCAATGCTGTTAATATGATCTGAATATACCTAGTTCTTATATATCGTATACATACCCGCTGAATTGAGATTACTTACTACTATAAAGGAAATGTTTTTTTATTTTATGTGCAGGGCTAAATATAGTTTTAAACTTTTTTTCCTGCAGAGCCAACTATATGACAGTTTTTGTAACGCAATATATACATTATATTTTTTAATCACAGCTTAAAAATTTTAATTTTGAAAAATATGTACCAGTATATATATTTTTTTTTTCAATACACTCTTCAATAGTTTGCACTTTCTTCAATATATATTATATATAGGCACATGCGTCGATTTTTTCTTAAAAAAGGCAAATAGTGGAGGGGGGGCGAGAATTTTTACAAGAACTCTTTGTTTTCTGCATATCAGGTGTCCCAGGAAAAATGAACTGCTTTTTGGAAAGTATGTTTCGATGATTATAAACTCAAAATTATTGAAATTCTATAGTTACACAGTATCCCAAGTACTAGTATATTATTTACACTTTTACAAAATTTATGTATCTAAAGATATTAAGTTTATTTCGAATATCTACAGACCGGTGCTTGGTGTATCGGCTAAGAGCATCCGCTTGGTAGTCAGGACACTGGGGTTTTATTCACGGTAGTGTAATAAAAGATTTTACCAGTATTCACAACTTTCCGCAAGGCGCTCGGCACAACCAGAATTGCAAAGGGTTAAGAGTATGTGTGTTGTTCGTCTTGCATGTCCTTCTAACAGCATTCAATCACTCATGATTGATATTTGTAATGGGCCAATTGAGAATGGCCTACACATTGCGTGCTTTGCTGAGCATCTGCTGTCTAGTACCGGTACCTTTACCTATACAGACTTTACAAATTGCAAGCAACAAAGTGCCTATAAGACCTTTACTCACATAAATTTTCTCTGGTAGCATACCAAATTATTTGAAGCATCATTTTTAGATTGGCAATGCTTGCATGATTTGCAACTAAGTTTTTGATATTATGTAAACGTGTGAAGAATATATGATACTTGGATTACTGTGTATAGAGCTTCAATATTTTTGAATTTATAATTACCGAGACAGTACTTAACAAAAAGTGGTTCATTTTCTTGGGACACCCGATATAAGAAAGCGCAATTACTGCATGAATAAATTAGTCGCGTCATAAAAAACACACACGCAAAAAAACAATAAAATTATCTGCTTTCCCAAACTTTCACTGTTAGTTTACTCTGAGTAAGTGTGTACGAAGTTACCGCATGTGTTCAAAATGAGCAGACACAATGTTCAAAACGAGCAGAAACTGTAAAATGCTGTAAATTGCCTTGGTTCAGCAGTGCTGCTTCTCAGTATTGGTAGAATGAATTACAGAGGTTTGAATAAAATACCGGAAAAATGCAAGTGGCAGTTTTCAGTGATGCAAGCCAGTGATGCAAGCCAATGCAAGCCATTTGAAAATTACCCTAACTGCCAAAAGTCGAGGTAAGCCACACACCAGGCAGTTTAACACTAATATTTATCAACGGTGTGAGTGGATATGTGGATGTGAATACTCTAACGCATTGTTTTGTTTTCCGTGCCTCTTATTGGCATTTCATGATGGTGACACTGCCTGGACCATAATAGGACAATCGGATTTAAAGAAAATACCGGAAAAAATTAAAAAGCACAATGAGTCTTCTTGGCATATTAACTGCGCCATTGATTTGTCTCATCTAGCCAATTGCAGCAGCTTTGGACACTGGGCATGCCTTATGTGTAGCTTGTCACAATGAGTGTTACGAAAAACCGTGCTGTTTTATCAAAATTATCAATTGTATAAAATTTTGCGGTAACTTTGAGTTGCTGTTAAGGGGGCATGACGAACATAATGACTCACTTCACCCTGGAGTTTTTCGAGGATTGCTCGACTTCACGTCCAGTTTGGATACAAGCTTTAATTGGAATTTGGAATTAGCGGCAGTTTTTAAAGGTTCATCCAAAACGATGCAAAACGAACTTAGAGTCAATTTTGGAAATTTGTAAACAAGAAATTAGACATGAAATAAGTAAATCTACATACCTTGGCGTTATGTGTAATGAAACAACTGATATCTTTGACAAAAGCCAAATCGTAATTGTATTTAGGTACGAATAAAATGGTGAACCGGTTGAAAGGTTTTGGGGCTTCTTCTAGCCCACCAGCCTAACAGCACAATCATTGGCGAGTATCTTATTTGGAGAACTGCAGGGTTTGGTGGGGCATGATTCAGATAAGCTTATTGCTCAAACATATGACAGCGCTGCCGCACTGAGCGGTATTCGAAATGGCGTACAGGCGTTAATTGAAGCCGTATATATCCAAAGGCTCATTCTATACATTATTATGCTCACCAATTAAATTTAATTTTTCACAAAAGCTACATCTGCAAATTCCAAAGTGAAAATATTCTTCAATAGTTTGTCTGGTATTTCTCCATTTTTTTCAAATTTTCCACAAAGAATGGCTGCTTTGGAGCAAACTGCTGGATGTAAAATACCGTCATCTCCTAGTACTAGGTGGAATTTTCAGAGTCGCACTGTGAACGCAGTGAAAGAAATGAGAAAAGCTTTAATTGCATGTTACAATAACTCATCAAGCTCACAATCCCAGCACAGAGGCTTCGTGGCTTTGGGTATTAAACATACTTTAGAAAGTCCAAATTTTGAGTTTGGGTTGAACTCTTTTCAAAGATTATGCCCCACGTTGATCTGCTAAATGGCCTGATGCAGTCACGTTCAATAGATTCTGCATTTGCGAACACAGCCATCGCTAATTTCAACACATCAGTCGAAAAATTTCGAAATGAGATTAGCAACTCCATAGCAACTCCAGTTCTACATCAGACTCCGAGGCTAACCAACCAAGGCGTAAACGTGGATGCTCAAATTATGTACCAGATGCCATACAAGTATGTGACAGCATTACCATGCAATGCAGTGAACGTTTTCGATTTAAAGGTCATCTTGCAGCTGGTAGGTTGCTTTCGAAGGATAATTTGCCATCTTTTGAAAAAGATTTTCCTGACTAAATATAAGAGGAAGTCGTAAGAGCATACCCTGAACTGAATAAAGGTAAGCTGAAAACCGAACTGTCTGTGCTTCATGAAAGAAATGATATGTGGACACATTCAACTGCAGTTACATTAAGCAAAATTATTGCTCGAGACAACTTGCACGAAGTTTTTTCTGAAATTTTGAAGTTGCTTAAAATTCTTGTTGTCACTGCGATGACAACAGCTGAACCAGAGCAGTGCTTTCCCACCCTGAAAAGAATGAAAATCTTTCTGAGATCTACAATGAAGAATGAAAGACTATCCGCATTATGCATGCTTTCAGTGGAAAAAAGCATGATTGCTGGCATTGCAGACTTCAACGAAAAAGTAATTGACCATTTTGCAAGCACAAAGAATCGTAGGATGGCATTCGTTTATAAGTACAAATTGCTAGAGATGGTCAAACTCAAACAATACGTCTGGTCACTTTATTTTTTAATCGTTTTTGCATAAAGAGAAACAAAAGTAACATAATCGCATTAACATACTAAGGTATCAAGTGCTTCATGACAAAACTTGCAAAAATCGTGTGATTATTGTTTATCTTAGAAAACTTACGTTTCCACATTGCATATTGATTGTGTGATTGACTTCTGGCTCTTTTTAAATTCTTTCTTTACATAAGTTAAATATAAGCCTGGTCTGCGATGCTATTTTCTAAGTCCCAACTAGAAGTTTGCTACTTCCGAGTTCTCCCGGCTACAAAGCAAAGCAGTAAGGCATTGTTCATAAAAGTTCTGCTGTATAAACCACAAACAATCAGCTTTAGCTTTGTAAAATGTCTTTATTGCTTCACTTTTTCTTACTTTTTATTTTGTAGTTAGTAACATTACCTATTTCCACAATAACGGCATATCTACCGCAGTACAGATAAAGTTGTTTTTAGTATTTATTTGATTGTGTCTTGATTTTCCAATTTTGTAGATATGAAGATTGAAGAGCATAGAGAGCATAACTTTTCTACAAAACTCACGGTTGTATAGGACTGTTTGCTGCCTTTTGAAATAAATAGCAATGTCTGACGGTATGGTGTAAATCTTTTTTTATCTTTGCATGCCGAGACACTGCAATAGATAAAAAACTTTGTTGCTTTTTCGTTTTGTTTGCACAGTTTTCTTGCATTATGCCACGATTGCCACCTGTGTTTTGCACTGGCGTACTACATTTTTTTTTACAAGTATTTATTTCATTCTTGTGACCTTTACCGTAACATGAAATTGGCTGTATTAACATGGTCATCTTTCTTTTAGTTTAACTATTAATGTAGGCCACTTCTAGTTCCTTCAAGCCACAATAAATCGTAAAAGTAATAACTAGTAATCCGATTAAACTCCCAAGAAAAGAAAGAGTAGGCTACCAACCTACAGAAAAATTGCAGCCCCCCCATTAAAAATGTGCACGAGCCGCCACTGACTGCTACTATTTACACTTTACTACCAAGAGTCAGAAAATAATTCAATTTTTGCTTTAGCAGTATTAGGAAATTTGGGGCAGGGGATTATACATCATGTGTTTGGGCAAGCTTACCAAACGTCCTCCTTTTTAACAAAAATAATATGTTCTCCGAGGATGATAAAAAATGCCCAAATGTCCTCCTTTTTGACGTTGTGAAAAGTGAAGACATGTTAAAGATGACCAAGAACCTGTCCTCCTTTTGGGCAGTGAAAACATGGTACCAGTAACATTATGTTTGGGTCAATGGATCATGCAAATGCCATGCCAACAACTTTCTGTCAAAGGACAATGTGCGCGCTAGATCTGATGAGTCGGACAAACCATTTACCTTTTTGATACCAAAAACACAACACTTCAAAAAAACATGCCATCACACTATGATCATAGCATTAAATCACAATAGCAAAAGCCATTAGACATTATCGATTAGTTTCAATATTCATATAAACAACCTGAATGTGCATTGTGCACCCCCAACCCTCCCCCCATACCCCCCTAAGTTGTCCCAGCAATTTTGGACAATTCACAAAAATGACTTTTTTGGCAACAAAATTGGCAAAATTCGCCGAAAAGCTAAAGATTTGCATCACTGAGTTTACTACGAAAGATGATGAAATGCAGAAAATACCAGTACTGGCACAATTGATGCGGTTCCATAATAATGCAGATTGTACAAAAAGGAGGAAGTGTCAACTTCACCAGAAATTCCAGTTACCAAACGTTGAAAATTGTAGTTGCGTAACCACTTTATGATTCCCGTAGTGCGATTCTCACAGTAGAACCGTAGAGGACGTTTTCAGTTCCACAACCACAATTTTTGAACTCCAGTAACCGGAAATTTCTAGTGAAATAGAAGCTTCTTAAAAACAATAGTCTACCGTATAACAAATAAAACATCATCAAGCTCACTGAAAATTGAACTAACATGTTTATAGTGATTGCGGTTTATGGTAGGTTTCGTAGATTACGCAAAATTATTAGGCTTAATTTGTAGCGTATAACACCAATGACCAAAATACCATCTACAGACTGCAGTAATACCATAAGCTTCTCAAGTATATAATACTGTAAGTTATTGTAGCTTAAACATTAACTTTTTATCAATCATTGCTGTAGCCTACCCCATATTCAGTAGACTGGTAGATGCACATTACACAGCAGTCATTCATGTGATATAGTTGCTACCAGTTTTTTTTTTTGGCCGGAAATGTAAGGCAGGTACCAGTACTTTAAAAATCACGTTTAGTCACATACCGTATGCCATATCGGTACCTGTATACCAGTGACTTACTTAGACTGTTGGAGTGGCTTGCCAATATTTTTTGATTAGGATTAAAAGAACTGAATGATTGTTAAATCTGTCAATAAAAATATCTCTAAACAAGGATCCTTTCAACATCAGCTGTGCCTTTTAACCAAGAAAGCAATATCCTTAAAACATTATTTTGATGCTGCTTACCAATCGCAAGACTCTTTGTCTCATCTCCAAACTCAGAGAGCAGGCCTAACCCACCTGCTAACTGAGAATAGAGTTCTAGCAGTGGTTTAGAATTATTGCAGGTGTTATCCTGTTATTCATTGCCATTGGTCAGTTGGTAATGGCTATGTGAGCGGAGAGTGTAACACTTAACAAACCTGCAAAGTACCAGTACCAACTACGGTACCAAAGCGAAAATACTCCAATTCCAGTTAGGCCTTATTAGTTTAACTTGGGCAAACTATTGATATACTGATTAAACTTAAAGTAACTGGAAAAGATGCCGTATATATCAGTACCTGGTAGTGTCATGCAAGTTAGTTTAATTTGGGCAAACTAGCCATATACTGATTAAACCTCAATTAATTAAAAAAAATGCCGTAGGCCTACCTGGTAATGTCATGCACAGTGCAAAGTGTAAGCCCAAGCAAAATTAAATGGATTAGAATTTTAGAAGCAAGCCAACCAACATTTTATATATACCGTACTGGGTAATTCATTAGGAAACCTAGCCTGATGAGAAACTTACTGTACGCTAAAATACTCATCTGCTCATGCATCCAATTGCTCAACACTCTGCATGTTGCAGGTATACTGTAGCCTATAGTACCGGTACCACGTTAAGCAAGTTTCACTTTACCTTGGCTTTGCATTAAATTATTGAATAAAAATGGGTAACGTCTAGTATCAGCCCCCAGGTTTGGTTAGGATAACAGATAAGGTTTGGTTAGGATTAGGTTTGGTTAGGATTAGGTTCGATTAGGGTTAAATTCAGTTACAACCCTAACCCCAACCGAACCTAATCATAACCCTAACTGAACCTAATCCCAACCCTAACCGAACCTGGGGCTGATACTAGACACAGAACATTACCCATTTAAAATATCACTACCAACTACAGTAAGCAACTTAGCAACTGAGCAAACCAAATTTCCAGATGTTTTGAGAAATTCGATACTAAATATAAGGTATTTCACTTGAATACATTGCTGAAACCGTCGATTGTTTAAGATATACAACCTACCACTATAGCTTAGTAAAACCTAACACTTCGAAGAAAAAGCATGTATCATTCGCATTTCAGGCCCTGAGCAGTCATAGATCATACAATACAATGGCGGAAGTCACGACCACGCCAAGACAGCAACACTTGTTGGGATTAAAAGCAAATATTTTTTTCTTTTTAAGAAATTTGAAAGAAGTATGAAGCGTCACCCCGCAAATGATAACATTTCTAGTTTTACAAAAAATGGAGTAAAGCTATGCTTGAAAGTCTTGTGCAATACTATTGGATAGAATGTAAAAGCAAGGATAGTCTAATTTTGGAATATCTTCGTTTGAGATACAGAAGTACCGGTACTGTATTATCAAAGCCGAAATAAACAATGGGCAAACTGGGCAGTTGCCCCGACCCCGCGCTTGGACGTGATGATCTTTTTTTCGTCTTCACTTGATTTTGGGCAAAAAATTGGACATCTGAGGACGTGTGACTTTTTTTTTTTCTTTGCTTGAGAAAACAGCTCAGATGGCCGAGTGGTAAGAGCGTTCGCCTCTTGAGCTGTAGACTCGGGATTAGATTCCGAGTCGGGTCAAACCAATGACTTTAACATTGGTATTCACAGCTTCCCTGCTTGACGCTCAGCATTGAAGGGACAGTGTGGAGAACAAGCCGGCAAGTTTACTTGTTGTGCCGTTGGGAAAGGCACTTAGCGGGATTCGCCCATTTTGGTGTGGTAGACAGATGGCTGGCAACTCCTAAGCGAGCTCGCATAGCGCTTTGGTCGCTTTCTCGTGATAGGAGGATAAATATGCAACTAAATAAATATGCAACCAAATAAAGAAAATTATGGACTTCACTCTTATCTGTCCCAGGCACATATTTCGAAATGGTTCCAAAGAAAACTTTTTATTCAGCCTATTCTATCACCACCACTCTGCCCCATCCCGAAATAGACATAAAAAAGTGCATAAAATTAAAATTTGGTGCAGCAAAGAACCCCCAACCCCACGCGTCGCAGTCCAGCATACTAACTGATACACAGGGTTGGGAAAAATCGATTGGCGTCGATATTCGATTGTGACATTCTTTACTTTTTGTTTATAGAATGCACAGGAGCCTTTACTTTTTTGAATGAGTATCAAATATGGCCTTGTCTTTACTTTTTTTTCGGCGCTATACCACGGTGCCATGCTTCCCTCCCCCCTTTGGCCCTGCAATAAAGTGCTGAAACCTAACTTTCAGTCCGTAATTTCTCAAATTAACAATTGTTGCAGCCTCCTTTCACTTATTCTATCCTAGCTTCTGCTTTTAGACATAAGCTGCAAAAATATTTTTGCATTGGCCATAGTGACTGCACTCTCTGCATTCCCTTTTTCGATTAAAAAGTATGCTGAAATGAGTGTTTTTTATGTGAAAACCGCAAAAAAATTTTGGCGGCTGGGGGCTACGCCCCAGACCCCTTTAGTCTACGACGGCTGTGCCCTCCTTTTCGCTCGGTTGTGCTCCCCCTTTATCGGTTGTGCCCCACCTTTACCGAATTTTGGGTGCACCACTGTAGGCTATATGTCAAATGCGATCGGCTCCCGCCGTGAATCGAACCCGTCACGAAGGATCTGTCATTTGCACGCGGTACCACTAGGCCACGTATACTATAGTTAGTGATGAGCTTTTTTTGGTATAGGCGACGTACTAGAACCTACTTGTGATATAGGTCTTGTTACGCTATCAAAAAAAAACTCCTAGATAATGGCTTTCGTGATACCCAGCGAAGAACTAAATGAAACTTCGTAAATTTGAAGATTAAGAAGTGCTGAATGTAAATCTCGTGTCTTCGGGGTCCAGCAGATGCCGATACGTCATATTGACTTCACAAAGACAAAAATAGCTTTTTCAAAGATGCAGAAATTCCACACACTTAAAAGCCTCTAAATTTTTTTGCGGTTGATGTAAACGCGTCAGAAATTTTCCTGAGCTTGATCATTTTGACATTTTTTATGATTTTCAACATTTCAGATCTAATTTTTAGCATTATGTTATGTTGTTTTGACAAACTTAGTTCGAGTTTTTCAATTTTTTCGACAAATTGAGAAAAAAATTTTAATCTTACTAGCATTTCGTCTAAAATATTTTGCGAATTTTCAAAAACAATTTTTAGTAAGCAAAAAAAAATTTTAATTTGCAGTAACGCACTTTTTATGTCAAAATGATAGATATTTGTACCACTGAAACCCTTATTAATGTAAACAAATTTCCAGGGAACCCGACATAATTTTCTCGCGAAACGGGAAATTTACAAATAGCAATTGAAACTGTTTTGTGGTGGGTATTTATACAAGCAGAGAGAAAAAATGAGTAAAGGATTGAAAAGTTATAAATTTAGCGGAAAATTTCCCGTCCCGAAATCCCGAAAGGGAAACCCTAATCCTATCCTACTCTCCAAACCAATACTTCACGTATTTCAACTGTTGCATTAAGCTAACGCTAAGGAGTTCAATTGGAATGAATTCAAACACTTCAAAGCATTTTTTAATGTAACCAGAAACAACATACCGGTACCGTTTGTGTCAGAGGAGCTTCTGCAGGGGGTAAAGCAGCAGAAAATTTTCTGTCACATACCATTTCGTAATCAGTGCAATGTAAGCTTTCGTTTCCACTAGGTTTCATATGGTACCTAGAAAAGGTACGCTAGCATATCTTTGCGACGTCATTGTCAGACCCACTGCTCTACAGCAGAGTAGCGTGAACAATTTTACGCCTTATGCGGATCCCACCTAAACCAAGCTAGGTCTGGATGTAGCGGGTTTCGTCTTTTGTTGCAAACGCAACTGCAGTCAATGGTACCCTCCAGGATCTGCAGCTGCTATACTTCATAGGCTATTCTTAACTTTCGTCACAAAAGACGATAACGCCACTAAAAAACCTTAAAAACCCAGCTGCAATAAACATGAATAACAAGCATTGAAATAAATTTAGAATTCGATTGCAGTATTGCGATTACACCACTTCTTTAAACTTACTTACGATTAAATTAACTTCCCCTACGTTTTTAAATCACATCTACCTATTCGATTACGGTAATTTAACTGAGTTTTCAAACAATAATAACTAGCAAAAAGAAACAATCCACATTATACCACGTATATACAATCACTACAATGTTTCCCTAGATTCGATAAGAAATGAAATATTTTAAGTTTTTGAAAGGAAGTCAGCGCTAACAGTCATCACTCGAACTTTGGTGGCTTCTGTCGGGGGTAAAGCAGCCAAAAAAATTTCTGTTACACACCATTTCGTGATCTGGTCGATGTAAGTTGTCGTTTCCACTAGGTTTCATGGTATGCTAGCGTTTTTTGGGGGTGGGGTTTGGACTCCCATTAAGGCCAAACGCATCCAATCTGACCCGGCAGAAACCACTTTTCGCCGATGGTTTTGACGTAGTACTGCAGAGATATCCACGGATTTGGATTAGGATTTTTTTGGACCGTATTTAGGAATTTCACCGGATTTGGATTTTGAAGTTTTTTAATCGGGTAGCACTAACGCGAGTAGTCCAGCTCTTTTGTTTAATATTTTGCTACTCTGTAAGTTAATTCGTAGGTTTCCTGCTGGCTTACCCTGCTTTACTCAATCTGTTTTGTTGCGTATTATTTTTTCCTCACTTGTTGTTAGTGTGTTTTGGCTTATGATCTGGCACCATTGTTTAATTGTATCTTAAATTAAATCATTAAAGCAGTTATTCAACTGTTTGATAGTTTGATCAGTTGCATTGTTAATTTTTCACCCTAGCAAGGGTCAAGTCTATACTCTTAGGCATTTAAGATGACGTTCTGTGTTAAACTTGCATTATGTCCTTTTGTTGTTGCTGAGCATTCCAAGTCCCAAAATGTGATGTAATCAACAACACACTGGCGCCATATGCCAGATTGGTCTAGATTGATCAAAATAAGGTTGACGTTATAATGATTTGCAATGTTGAAATAAAGTTGAAACCAGTAGTCACTCTTACATTCTTAAGTCTCTTTAAATAAATACTTTCATCATTATTACCGTACCGGAACATTTGCAATATGCAAATGTCTTCAAAAACATTGTTTTAATTGTCTTTAATTCTTGCCAATGAAACTGCAATAATATTGATTTATAGTTATGTTTAATGAACATAAGTTGATAACCTGAATTCTAGTCAAGGGGTCTTCAGTTGACAAAAGTGCTCGATGACGTAGTCAGAGCGGAATATATGATTTAATAACAGATTAAAAGCATAAAAATTATAAAAACTCACAACAAACTGTTTCTCCCTAGTGGGTTTATCAGGTGAGGTTCTAAAGATTAATTGAAAGTTAAAAAATTATAAAGGTTAAAAATTTTCTCGCACTGATTCCTCTCAAAAAGCATCTCCGTCTCGCTGCCCGAACTCAGCACGCTGTGCTGACTTTGAAGGCAGCAAGCGGGAAATGCCTTTCGAAAAAAAAAAACAGTGTTTCCAGATTTATGCAAGTTGCGAACGGAGTATGGCGGATACAATGACGGATAAAAAATAAAATATAAACAATGAACGATTTTGTGAATTAGTTGGCTTATATCTTCTTCACGCCATCACGCAACTAATTAAAACCAACGACGTGGGATTATATCGGGACGACGCGACATTTCCGGCCCAAAAAGTGAACAACTAAAAAAAAAACTCATAAAGTTATTTCAAAAAAACGTACTTAGTATCACCACCGAAACCGGACTGATCCAAACTGACTTCCTCGACGTGACGTTCAACCTGCTATCTGGAACCCACCGACCATTCCGAAAACCAAACGACAACCCACAATACATTCATTTCAGTTCCAATCACCGCCAAACATTAAAAAACAGTTACCAGCCATGATATCAAAACGATTGTCGCAAAATTCCTGTAATAAAGAAGAATTCAATAAAACCATCTCAGAATACGAAGAAGCCTTTCCAAAAAAGCGGCTACAACGCAAAATTACAATACGAAGAAACAACAAAACCAAAGAAAAAGAACAGAAAAAGAAATATTATCTGGTTTAATCCCCCATTTAACGCAACAGTAAAAACAAACGTTGGAAGAAAATTTTTCAAACTTATGAATATCCACTTCCCCCGCAACCACCCGCTCCATAAAATTTGCAACCAGAACAACGTCAAACTGAGCTACTCCTGAACATCAAATATGGCCTCAATAATATCTAGTCACAACAAAAATCTCCAGCAAAACAATCCAGCAAATCAGGCACAATCAAACCGATGCAACTGCAGGCAAACTCCACTTGTCCGTTAAACGGCGAATGCTGCAGTGCCTCCCTGGTATACAAGGCCTCAATTACAACAAAAGAGAATGCTATCCCCGAGAAGCATTATTACGGTTTATGTTCGAAACTACGTTCAAAACCCGGTACAACAACCACACGCACTCCTTCAGAGACAAGAAAAAACAAAACGGCACAGAACTATCTAAACTGCACCGGAATTTAACGTCTGCGGGCAAGAAACCCAAAATCAGCTGGAGCATCGAAAAACACGCAAACGCCTACCAACGCGTAACCAACAAATGCCAATTATGCCTGGCCGAAAAAGTTTCGA
>CAXFYD010000102.1:0-33715 GCA_964006365.1 Trididemnum miniatum | reverse complement strand
AATTGAAATCATTTATGAATTAGTGAAGAGCATGCAAACGATGTTGAAAGAGCCATAATGGGGTGCGGACCTTACATTTTGCATTCTCATTTTAAATCTTTCCAAACTCTTTCGATAAAGTGGAAAATGCTAAGTGTGGGCGAAAAAAAGAAATATATCAAGCGCTTCTACAATCACATGCCACACCTACAAAAACAAACATCTATTTCCTCCGATTTGAGATTCATCACTAAAGTTCCATCTTCAAAATCTGGAAAAAAGCCTACCGAAAAAATCATTAGAATGCGAAAAAATCATTAGAATGCGATCAAAAAGGTAAACTTGTTCAGACATTCACTAACATCATATTATTAAGGCATCGCCATTTTTGTTTTAAACAGTAGGTGACTTGTATTTTATGAGGGGCAGTCGTTTTGAACAAGCTAACCTACTGTTATGAATATTCACAATCTTATTAACCAGTAATATCTCTTTGGACAAATGCTAAAACTGCTACTTCTTCTTCATGAATAATTGTTAAATATGTTTATTTGAAATACGCAGTATCACCACAGTTAAAAAGTAAAATTTATAAAACCCAACAGTCTGTTTCACCCAAAAGAATCTTCAACACTGATTTCTACAATTATTGATTATTTATTTGAAATACACCCAATGCTTGACAAAGTTTATGTGTGCTGTAAAGTTTTCACTTTTGGTTTCATTTTTAAACAATTTTTACTTTGACAGTTAAACTCAATTAAGTTAATGAAAAAGCTGATTTTACAGTAAAGCAACAGCAACCATTTCTCTTACTATTGATTTAAGAATTACGTTTGGAACTGCAGTTATGTAGTTATCATTCTAGTCTGATAGTATGTAACATTAAGCGCGCAGTTGCAACTAAAGTTTTTATCAAAAAGGATACGGCTCACACCTTTCATTATTTTTACAGATGAAGAGCAAACAGCTTTAAAATTGATGGTCCCCCCAAAGTTACCCGAAAGCCATACATTGCATAATGCTGAAGATGTTTGTGGCGTACATTATCAAGAACTTTTTGTCTGCTTTGCATCACCAAATTTTATTGCATAATAGTGAAAGATAAGTAGGCTAAATCCAATTATAGCTGTAAAAAAGTTTTAGGCCACATTAAGGGATGACTTTTTTTGATGAGAGCATGGAGTTGTGTGTTTAGCTTAGTTGACCAGTAGGTTTATTGATAGTTTAAAGTTCTATTTTCATTTTAAAACACTACTGGAGTGATGTGCTTGTTTCTTTCTTCACAAGTCATGATGCATGATGCTAAATACACAAAAGAAGCGTACTGCAGCTTTAACAAAATACTTAAAACCCAGGGAAAACTTTGCCGAAAATTTTTATTCTTGTCAGCTCAGGTTCAAGAGAATTCATTCCAAATTTGAATGTGTAATGGTTTGGTCAGCAATTTAAACGTTACAAAAGCATTAACGCCATTATCTGCTGTTATTGACATTTGTAATTCAGGGACTAGATATATATATATATATACATATTTTTCTTTAATATTGGATAAAAAAGTGAAAAAAATACTTTTATATTTTTAAAAGTAATAAGTTCGTGGACAATACTGGGAACACTTTGCAAATGTTATTTTACCAGCAGTGAGCGTCAAAGTGAAATGTGATTCTTTTTTGTTTTTATATACTGTATTTATTAGGGTAGTATTTTTTCAAATGAATCTTTTGTACAAGTTCTTGATATGCATAAATTCTTTGCATCAAACAAAAATAGTCCAATGCATATTGCTGCTATTAATCCCATAATGCGGCTATTAGTGCTATTAGTGCTATCAGTCCAATGCATATTGCTGCTATTAGTCCCATAACGCGGCTATTAGTGCTATTAGTCCTATTAGTGCTATTAGTTCTATTAGTCCTGTTAGTGCTATTAGTCCTATTAGTGCTATTAGTCCTACTAGTGCTATTAGTCCAATGCATATTGCTGCTATTAGTCCCATAATGCGGCTATTAGTGCTATTAGTCCTATTAGTGCTATTAGTCCAATGCATATTGCTGCTATTAGTCCCATAATGCGGCTATTAGTCCTATTAGTGCTATTAGTCCTATTAGTGCTATTAGTCCAATGCATATTGCTGCTATTAGTCCCATAATGCGGCTATTAGTGCTATTAGTCCTATTAGTGCTATTAGTCCTATTAGTGCTATTTGTCCTATTAGTGCTATTAGTCCAATGCATATTGCTGCTATTAGTCCCATAATGCGGCTATTAGTGCTATTAGTCCTATTAGTGCTATTAGTCCAATGCATATTGCTGCTATTAATCCCATAATGCGGCTATTAGTGCTATTAGTCCTATTAGTGCTATCAGTCCAATGCATATTGCTGCTATTAGTCCCATAACGCGGCTATTAGTGCTATTAGTCCTATTAGTGCTATTAGTTCTATTAGTCCTGTTAGTGCTATTAGTCCTATTAGTGCTATTAGTCCTACTAGTGCTATTAGTCCAATGCATATTGCTGCTATTAGTCCCATAATGCGGCTATTAGTGCTATTAGTCCTATTAGTGCTATTAGTCCAATGCATATTGCTGCTATTAGTCCCATAATGCGGCTATTAGTCCTATTAGTGCTATTAGTCCTATTAGTGCTATTAGTCCAATGCATATTGCTGCTATTAGTCCCATAATGCGGCTATTAGTGCTATTAGTCCTATTAGTGCTATTAGTCCTATTAGTGCTATTTGTCCTATTAGTGCTATTAGTCCAATGCATATTGCTGCTATTAGTCCCATAATGCGGCTATTAGTGCTATTAGTCCTATTAGTGCTATTAGTCCTATTAGTGCTATTTGTCCTATTAGTGCTATTAGTCCAATGCATATTGCTGCTATTAGTCCCATAATGCGGCTATTAGTGCTATTAGTCCTATTAGTGCTATTAGTCCAATGCATATTGCTGCTATTAGTCCCATAATGCGGCTATTAGTGCTATTAGTCCAATGCATATTGCTGCTATTAGTCCCATAATGCGGCTATTAGTGCTATTAGTCCTATTAGTGCTATTAGTGCTATTTGTCCTATTAGTGCTATTAGTCCAATGCATATTGCTGCTATTAGTCCCATAATGCGGCTATTAGTGCTATTAGTCCTATTAGTGCTATTAGTCCTATTAGTGCTATTAGTCCTATTAGTGCTATTAGTCCTGTTAGTGCTATTAGTCCTATTAGTGCTATTAGTCCTATTAGTGCTATTAGTCCAATGCATATTGCTGCTATTAGTCCAATGCATATTGCTGCTATTAGTCCCATAATGCGTCTATTAGTGCTATTAGTCCTATTAGTGCTATTAGTCCAATGCATATTGCTGCTATTAGTCCCATAATGCGTCTATTAGTGCTATTAGTCCTATTAGTGCTATTAGTCCTATTAGTGCTATTTGTCCTATTAGTGCTATTAGTCCAATGCATATTGCTGCTATTAGGGTAGGTTCACCACCCTGCGACCGTCACCACTCCACGACCACTTTCGTTTTTTTGTAATTTAAGATTGAAATATTAGTTTTTTTGCTTTTTTGTTTCACACAGCTAAGTACCTTGATCTTACCTATTAGTCCACAAAAAATGAGTTATTTTTGTTAAAATTTGAATTGATGAGACTTCGACAAACTTAATCTTGAAAAAACTGTCTCTTTTTTATCATAAAACCACTTTTTGTTTTGTTGCGTTCAAACTCTCGCCAAAATTTAATCGCTGCAGCTAGAGATTTGATTTTTTCGATGGAAACTTCTTGAATGACTTCGCAGATTTGGTCAAAAATCTGGTAACCTACCTTTAGAGCCTTATATTTTATTTAAGATTTTTGCAGGGTACAAAGGAAAATCTTGAGGTAACCACTGTGCGACCACCTTGCTGATGGAAATTTTGCACGTGCTACGCAAGTTCGAATGAAATTTTGTTTATGATGTCAGAATAATATGTTTGTTTTTACATAATGCCACTTTAATGTAGTAGGTAAATAGGTAGGGCTTAACCTAAACGGAAGAAAAAGAAGTAGAAAAAACAAGAATTAAACTTAGGATTTTTTAAAAATAAAAATTAATGAAATCATGCCAGGAAAAATAGGAATTCATAAGGGGTATGGTTGCACACACAAACATTTAGAAAATGAGTTATCATCAATAAAAAGCAAAATATCGCAGAGAAGCGCTAGCAAAAAACACGGCATTCCAAAAACAATTGTCGCTAATTGAACATCAGGTTGATGTTTAAATAATTCAGACTCTTTGACGATTTCAAGCCCCATCCATGTATCAATGCAGCCACGTAGACTACCCCTTTACATCATGAAAAGACTGAAAACTTTTTAATTTCTATGGATATTCCTACCTGTTTTCTTTTCCCAGTATTAAAGCCTTCCGAGTTCGAAGCTTTTACACTCATTCAATCGCAGTCTCGTACCGGTATGGCGCTTCACGCTCTTGGGGAAAACTTTCTTCGAGTGAAAAATCTACAATCGATTTGTGGAGCTCTGCGACATCAGCGATGAAAAGTGTACGGCATGGTAGCCTACCACTTTACCTCGGCTTTTGTCCTTTTCGTGGAAAAAGATCAGTAAGGAAAGACGACATTCGGTCATTTTGTGAATATTCTAACTCCACCACTTTGGCGCGAAAAGAACTGTAGCCCTAACCGTTGTAACAAGAAAATCAGAACCTTCCAACCAGCATTATTGTCTTTTAACCTCTAACCACGCCTTCACCCGATTACAATTTAACAATGATAAAGCAAAAGACGCAAATGCACTGGGACGAACAACGACCAACGTACTTCTAGCAGAAAAATGTTAATTGGTGGAGAAGAAGAACCACAATGGATAGCGTGTGATAAATGCGACAATTGGCTTCATGTAAAATGCACTGATATATAACCTGGAATCGACACTAGGGAGAGAAGAAATAGAGCTAAATTGGATATGTGGAAATCGCTGTCGGATAAACCAATAGTTGCAATAGCTTTAGCTTTTACACTGGTCCCGTCGGTTAATAGTTCGCTTTTATTTGATTACATTTTTCTGTTGTTTAAGTAGTTGATTAGGTGTCATTAAAGTTTTTTTTTAACATTCGAGTTTGTTATACTTGCTGCAGTCACTTCTCACTTGGTCCAATTAATTCAGAGTTTATCAATATACGTTCGACTTTGTTGCGTGTTAACTTTTTACATTCAAATCTTCATTATACTCGCGGTACCGGTATTACTCGCGGTACCGGTATTACCGGAGTACCGGTACACTGAAGCGTGTAACCAGTGGCGGGCCTATCTCCACGGCTTAGCGCCTGGGCTACACAGCTGTAAAGAAATGTTGCAACGGTGGCGAGCCGTTTGCGACACTGTGTCGATTTGATCGACCTGGGATTTAAACCCCAGACCTTCCGTACACAGCATGTTCGCTAAGCAACTGAGCTGAGGGCCGGTCTAACGGGTTCAATTAGACACCGCAAAGAACGACAAAGAACTGAAAACACTGCAAAGGACGTCAAAGAACGACAACAGACTTTAAATTAGTTACTAAACACCGCAAAGAACGACAAAAGACTTGGAATCATAGTCTCGAACATAACAAGAAACGACAAAGGACTCAAATTAACATGATTCCAAGTCCTTTGTCGTTCCTAGTTATGTTCGAGATCATAATTCCAAGTCCTTTGTCGTTCTTTGCGGTGTTTAGTAACTAGAGATATGGGCGAATAGTAATCATTCGTTGAAAAGTAATGGTTAAGAAGAAGTAACGGATAGTAACAGATTCGTTTTGTCAAAATACCGATTCCAAATGGTATTCGTTTGCCATCCAGGGCCGAAACTACGCAATGCGTGGCCTCCCCCGAAATCATCTTCCGGGGCCCCAACGTCCAATTTTCCACCAAACATCGAGTGAAGACCAAAAAAAAAGGTCTTCACACCATCCGACGTCTTTTCTAAAGTAATCACTTGGAACTGTTTCTCAAAAGTAACGGTTAAGCACATCTCTAGAGAAGATGTTGCATACTTTTTATCCGTTACTTGTATTCGTTTAGGTACTCACGAATCGATGTTTGGGGGAAAAAATGTTGGAAAGCGTGAAGACCTTTTTTTTTTTTTTTTTTGGTCTTCATTCGATCGATAATTACGGGAAAATTGGACGTCGGAAGGCGTGAGGACCTTTTTTTTTTGTTTTTGGGGTCTTCACTCGATAATTAGGGGAAAATTAGACGTTGGAAGGCGTGAAGGTTTGGTAGAGATGTGCTTCACCTGCTTAACCGTTAATTTTAAGTTCTTAATGATTACTTTTAAGTTCTAAGTTATCACTATCAAAGGGGCAGAATGGAGAACAAGCCAGTAGTTCGCATGTTGTACTGTTGGGAAAGACACATAATGGGATTCCCTTATCTTAGAGTGGTAGACAGATGTAACGGCAACTTCTAATTAAGCAAGCTTGTTATAGCCCCTTCGCCGCTTTCTTGTGATAGGACTAGGAGAATGTAAATGCAAATAAAAAAAGTTTCAAAGAGAGTTAAACCAAGACTATGAGAATAATCAGACCTAAAGTCTTGGTTAAATTCAACTTCAAACTCACGATCACACTATCATTGCCTTTCATGTCGGCAGCGTGGCGCAGTGGTTCGGAGCGTCGTTTTTACGACGCACATGATCGCAAGGTTAATGGTTCAACTCCAACCTAGTTTCGTTGTTGCGTCCTTGGATAAGATGCTTCACGATGATTATCTCTGCTTGGTGGAATCCGGCGAGCAGGCAGCAAATTAAAGAAGTCAAAAGAAAATTCAACCGGAAAATTTGGAAACAAGGGCAACTCCTAAGCGAGTCTGGATTCGTCCTACGCATAGCGCCTCCGCCGCTTTCTCGTGATAGGAGGATAAAGATGAAGAAATCAAATCAGTCATGATGCTATGCTATAAATACGAATAACCTCATTCTGGAAAAATTTTAGTGTCATTTGACCTGAGACAAACAAACGTTCTTAGTGATACATGAAACAGGTCGCAGAGTGGTTACTCGAAAAAAGATAAAAATGAAACATGGTCGCGAAGTGGTTACCTGGTCGCAGGGTGGTGAAGTAAAAGGGGGTGTTTAATAGGGGTTTTAGCCCCTTTAATGAAATCAAAAATATTGAAAAATTTTTATGCTGGTAGAACAAAGCAATATTTACATGGAGTGTGTTTTACGGAGTCGTGTTTCCTTAAATTGATAAGTTATGGCTGACTGATCACAAGTGGTCGCAGGGTGGTTAACCTACCCTAGTCCCATAATGCGGCTATTAGTGCTATTAGTCCTATTAGTGCTATTAGTCCAATGCATATTGCTGCTATTAGTCCCATAATGCGGCTATTGGTGCTATTAGTCCTATTAGCGCTATTAGTCCTGTTAGTGCTATTAGTCCTATTAGTGCTATTAGTCCTGTTAGTGCTATTAGTCCTATTAGTGCTATTAGTCCTATTAGTGCTATTAGTCCTGTTAGTGCTATTAGTCCTATTAGTGCTATCAGTCCTATTAGTGCTATAGCGGTATTTAGTAATGTCCTATATACTTAAGTTCCACACCACTTAGGCCTATCTGATGTTTTTAGCAGTTGCCAAAGAGAGTGCTTTTCCACTAACAACCCATTTTCTTTGACTACCCGCTGCTTTTTATATTCAAACAGTAAGCATGTATTCACTCCAGTATTTACTTCAAAAATGTAACTACTATAAGTACGGGTATACATAATCTCACACCAAGCCTAATTCCTAAAAAACACATTACGGAGTAATGCCGAAATAAAACTCCGCAAATTATGAGACACTTTGGACATAGTGTATTTATAGTTCTTAAAGTGGGCCCACTTAACAAAAAAGCATCGTAACAAATGTCCACAAAAATGCTGTGAAGCCTGTGATCATAGTTCTCTATAATATGGTTGTACAACTGTGTCACGTGACCCACTCGTCACGCATGAGTTACAAGGTACGCTCCGAATTGCTCCCAAGGAGCACATCAGATTAGCAGTTGAAACGACATGAAGCTAGTGTGGAAGGCCTAGTCGTAGGAGACCTAGGCATAGGGCTAGTCGAAGGAAACAGGAGTGCAGGGAGGGAAAAGGTGTAGGGGCGGGGGTGCAAATCTATGTTGAGCATTGAGGGGATGATTGAGCAAAATTGACACGTTTGCAGATGCCCAATTTTTTGCCCAAAATGAAGTAAAGACCAAAAAAAGGTCATCACGTTTGCTGATGCCCAGTTTTTTGCCCAAAATGAAGTAAAGACCAAAAAAAAGTCATCACGTTTGCTGATGCCCAGTTTTTTGCCCAAAATGAAGTAAAGACCAAAAAAAAGTCATCACGTTTGCTGATGCCCAGTTTTGAGTACCGGTAGGCTACTTGGACATTAAAAGTATTGGGGGGATGCTGCCGAATTCTTGGGGGGGAAGCATCCCTCATCCTCCCTGGATTTGCACCCATGTGTAGGGGGAGATGTGGGATAGAGTATGGGGTAAGTGTGTGAGAGTGTACGAGGTGAGTGTTGACAGGTTGAGGGTGTGGGAAAAGGGGTGGAGAAGTGAGTTGGGTTGTGGAGAGGTGTGGAAAAAGGCATAGGCCTAGTCGTAGAAGACGGAGGTGCAGGGAGGGCAACCAACCTCCATTTGTACAATTTGAAAATGCCGTGTTAAAAATTCAAGCACTGTAGGCCTAAAATGTTTTTTGGGCATGATTTGAATGCTCAAAATTAGTTTTGACTGATTTTTTAAATTATTGAGTTCCTGAAAATATTTTTTTCGGTTCAGCAGGTTTAATGATTTGCAAGCAAATATCAACTTGTTGATGCAATGCCAATTTGGCAATACTCTATCTAGATTTAATGAGGTTGTTGCCTGGCATACTTTTTTATTATGTTTAGTCTACTTGTCCTGAGTCATGTACAGTGATGGGAATGATACTCTAAATTTGCGTTACACGATATCGATATGCGATGCACTCAAATTGGGCTAAAGCGATACCAATGCGCTATACTTAAAAATACTACTTTAGCAATACCAATACGCGATACAGTATCGTCGATACTTGTATCTCAATACATTTTTGTAACAAGTTTTAATTACCAAGTTTGACATCATCATAATGCAGTAGTGATTTTTTTCTCAGTAACCTTAACTTTTCTGTCAAAAGTTTTTTTTTTCGATACAGTATTCCTATTATGAGCAACAAAGCAATATTAGGGGTATTGCAAAATGAATGTTGGTGGGTTGCGAAAAGCAGTGTTCCCTCCAGACATAAAAATAAAAAAAAAATGCTCACAACCAACAACAAAATTTGGACAAAAATGCAAGCTATCATAATTTTAAAAATTTGAGGTATTTAAGCTGATCAAAGACCTTTTATGTTTGTTTTATTTTTCACTTTTTTAGGGAATAATTAAAGACCTATTTTTTAGAGATTCGAACAAAAAAGTGGGTCGTCATAAGCTGTGGTTGTAAAAAGTGGGTCCCAACTCTGAAAAGTTTGGGAACCAAGTCTGCTCAATCCGTGTTGTTGCTTTTTTTTCAATGCAAGCAGCCTATCCCTACTGTAGCATACTACCCCTACTTCACCTTCACTGTTCACCTACTGACCTAAATTTTTTTGTATTTTTTATTATGGCCAAAAATATTGATTAAAATAAGAAGCTTTAGCATTCACCCACAGAACTGTTGCACTCTTGTAAGTTTTACTTCTTGCATCTACCCGAACCTCCTTTTGACTTTCAATACTCTAAAAGCAGCTTTTTTCTTAAAATCAAAAATCAAAAGACTTCAGTGTAGCCTACCGCATGCTAAAATTCAGTTCTTTAATTTTGAAATTGCAGTGTATGGCTTTATGGCTACCAGCTTTCAAAGAACAGTACCTTAACTTTTATTATGTCGCTATAAAGTTGTTGAAACTTTTCATGCGGCAGAGCAAGAACAACGCGCAGAAAAATTTGAAATTGGGAAATTAGGAAATACTTTGACAGCCACTAATGCTGTATCCTGTATTCGACGATACGTAAAATATGAGTTAAGCAATGCTGATACACAATACTTTCAAAAGTAGCTAAAGCAATGCCGGTATCGACACAACAGTATCGCGCGTTATGTATTGCTGATACATGCATCTCGATACTGCCCATCTCTGGTCATGTAAAGACTTTAGTGCAGTGATTTGGAAGCAAATGTGTGTGAAGTTGTTAGTCTTGTGTAGCCTATGATGTTTTTACTTATGGTACCGGTAGTAGAAGAAAATGTTACATAACTGGCATTTTGTATCATCCTTACAAGTCACCCTTAACTTCGGACAATGCAAAGGATTTTTTGGGCATGATTTAAATGCTTGAAAAATAGTTCACATTTTTTGAATTAAGTGTGTTGAGTCTCTGAAAATAATTTTCTTCCATGTCAGCAGGGTTAATGATTTACGAGTAAATAGCTTCAAATGTGATATGTTTTAAACTTACATATAATTAATTAAGGTAATGTGCACACTTTTTCTGAAAAAAACGGTGTAGCTTCGCTTAGACTAGAGAAAAGCAAATGAAAACGCACCTACAAATACATCATTGCATAGATCTTTTTTCCTAAACAAATTGGATTGCTTACTCCCTACAGTTACCTTCGCAGCAATTATCGACACAATCCGCGCATTTGACGTTTTTTGGCTAAACCGCGACAAGCGCATTGCAATGATGGTGCGTGCATTCCAAGGTGTGTTATGTGTTAATAAGCCCATTTACATGGTCTGTTATAAGGCGCTTTGTGACGTAGGCCAATTCTATTTGCTTTTCATTTCGGTGCGACTACATGTTTGCATGCAGTTTGCAGTCTGCAAATGACTGATAGGACTAATAGACATAATAGCACTAATAGGGGGAGCATGGGGGGTATAGAGAATTTGGGGGAGAGTAGATGGTGGGGGAATTGGGAATTTTTTGGTGGTTGGGTCAAGTATGGGTGAAATATGGAAGGAGTGGGGAAATGTATTGGGGTGTGGGGGGAGGTAAGGGAAGGTGTGTTGGGGGTGTGGGAAGTGTGTTGGGGTGTGGGAAAGTATGGGGTGGTGTGGTAATGGGGGTAGGTGTGTGGAAGTGTGTTTGGGGTGTTGCGAAATGTGTTTGGGATGTGGGGAAAGGTGCGGAAAGGGTGTTGGGGTGGGGGGTGGGAGGAAATGTGGGAAGAAATATGGGACATTCTGGGAGAGCGGGAAAATGTGGGGAGAAGGGTAGTGTCACAATTTTGGCCCCCAACTCTCCTTACCCCAACCCCCTGACCACAATTCCCCCCATCCCTAACATCCCTGACCCCCCGAATCCAACCCCCCGACTTCAACTCCCCCTACCCCAACCCCCTTGACGCCACCCCCCCGACTTCAACCTCCCCGACCCCAATTCCCCTGACCCCAACTTCACTAACCCCAACATCCCCGACCCCAACCCCTCCAACTCCAACCCCCTAGACCCCAACTCTTCTGATTCCACCCCCGCAGTCCCCTAACTCCAACTCCCTGACTTCAACTCCCCCGACCTCAACCCCTCACTGCCAACTCCCCGATCCCAACTCTTCCGACCCTTAACTCCCCCGACCCCACACCTCAACTCCACCCCCTTAACTCCAACTTTTCTGACCCTATGCCCCAACCACTATTCCGCCTATCCCTAACCCCAACCTCAAATTCTCCTACCCCAGCCCCCCTGACTCCAACTCCGCCCACCCCAACCCCCCCGACCCCAATTCCCCTAACCTCAACTTCACTGACCCCAACACCCCAAACCCCACAACTCCAACCTCCTCGACCCCAACTCTACTGACCCTACCCCCCAACCACAACTTCGCCGACCCCAACTTCCCCGATCCCAGTCCCCCTGATTCCAACCCTCGACCTCAACCCCCTCAATGCCAACTCCTTGATCCCAACTCTTCCGACCCTGAACTCCCCCGACTTCACCTCCCGCCCCAACTTTTCTGACCCCACCCCCAACCACAACTCCGTCAACCTCCACCCCCAACCCCAAATTCTTTGACCCCAGCCCCCTGACTCCAACCCCCCGACCCCAACCCCCCTACTTCAACTCCCCCGATTTCAACCCCCCTGACCCCAACTTTTCTAACCCCAACACCGCCGACCCAACCTCCCCCCAACTCCAACCCCTCCGACCCCAACCCCCTACTTCAACCCCCCCGACCCCAATTCTTCTGGCCCCAACTTCACTGACCTCAACACCCCCGACCCCAACCCTCCCCAACTCCAACCTCCTCGACCCCAACTCTTCTGACCCCAGCCCTCTGACTCCACCCCCCCCCCGACCCCAAACCCCCTACTTCAATTCCCCCGATTTCATCCCCCCTGACTCCAACTTCACTAACCCCAACACCCCTGACCCCAACCCCCTACTTCAACCCCCCGACCCCAATTTTCCTGGCCCCAACTTCACTGACTTCAACACCCCCAACCCCCCCAACTCCAACCTCCTCGACCCCAACTCTTCTGATCCCACCCCCCAACCACAACTTCGCCGACCCCAAACCCCCAACCCCAAATTCTCCGACCCCAGCCCCCCTGACTCCAACCCCCCCCCCGACTTCAACACCCCGACCCCAGTCCCCCGACTCCAACTTCCCTGACCCAACTCCCCTGACCCCAACCTCCCAAACTTTTCCTTACCTTCCTAAACACTTTCCCACATCTCCCCCACACCCCAGCACACTTTTTCACACCTCCCTCAGTACTTCCCCACACATCCCCCCACAACTTTCACTTCCCCCACATCTCCCTTCACCTTCCCCACACTCCAACACACTTTTCCACACCCCTTCTCACCTCCCCTTGCCCTTCACCACACCCTCACACCTTTCTCCACATCTCCCTCACCCCCCACACCCCAACACGTTTTTTACACCTCCCCCACACTTCTCCCACCTCACTTTACACTTCCCCTCACCCCAACGCACTTCCTCACTCCTCCCCCCACACTTCTTCCTAAAAATTGTTTGTTATTACACCTGTGATTGCGGCATTGCTGTACTAAAATATCGAGGGAATTCTACTTCCGTACCTTCTCATTGAAGCGTGACAAGATAAAAAAGAGAAAAAGAAAAAAAAGAGTTGTACAACCATATTATAGAGAACTATGCTGTGATATACGGTAATAATTGCTTTATGAAGAAGTTCATTTGTATTGTTGCCGTTTCCAAAATTTGCTGTTTTTATTTTCTGTTTTTAAAACTTTCAAGGAGACATTGCAGATTGTTTAACTAGGTAGAAGAAACGAAAAAATAGTGACAAGCAGTTTTTAGTCTAATAAATACGATGAAATTGCTCGCCATTATTTTTTTCGTTTCTCAGTGTAGGAATGGGCTACACGATTTGAACAGATGAACTCTCTACTCTGACTTTCGTTCCGGACACTGAGCACAGAGAGTGGTTCCACCTCCACTGTTAGTAATAATGGGCACACTGTGCTTTGGGACGTTGCTAAAATGCGGAAATAGGAAAAGACGGAAAATACGGAAATCTCGCTAAAATACGGAAAGTACGAAAAATACGGAAAAAGTGCTAAACTAAAAGGCGGAATTGTCGGAAAAGACGGAAATGACGGAAAGGCGGAAATGGCAGAAATCTTGATAAAATACAAAAACAGGAAAAGACGGAAATGACGGGAAAAGTCAGAAGAAATCTCGCACGAGAAGCTAAATACGCGAAAAATCATTTTCAACAAAATCGCTACAGCGACTTCAGTGTAATACCCTGACAAAAAATCAGAACCTAGGAGGGCATTGATCCCCTGCCCTTCAAGTGGGAGTCCATCACACTAACCCCCACATTACCTCACTGTTGGCATATGTATGTAAAATTTTTGTACCTATACTTTCTTTACGCATCACGTGACCTTAAAAAACGCTGTAGCGGTTTTGTTGAAAATGATTTTTCGCGTATTTAGCTTCTCGTAAATCTCGCTGAAGGACGGAAATGTTAAAAGGGCATCTTGCTGAAATCCGAAATTAGGAAATGCAAGGAAAACCGGAATTATTGCTGAAACATACGGAAATAAGGAAAGACGTATAATGCTACAAAGCAAAAGAAATCTTGCTCAAAGAGAAAAGTGTTGGAAAGACGGAAATCTTGCTAAAGTGCGGAAATTGAGTAACTGGCAAGAAACTGCAGCTTAATGCAAAATCAGTCAAATGTTGATGCAAAATTCACTGATTTTGCATTAAGCTGCAGTTTCTTGCCAGTAATTAAATTTTGATTTTTTTATGCGAAATCGTCAATCCAACCAATGACGTATATAGAGTGATATGAAACTCTTTTTCTCTTCTTTGTTATTTTATTAACTCACTTTTTTCTCTGTGTCTACGCGGCGCGAGGCTGCTTACATGCACCAACTCTTTGTGCGTCTGGAACTCGTTATGGCTGTACAGATTACAAAATACGAGAAAAAACTTATCAAGCTTTTCATTTTGGCAGAACAAAACTTTAAAATAATAAAACTAAAGTTCAAGCACGTCTCTGCTATTTGTTTCTAACTAAAAAGTTTGAATTTTGGAATGATTTCGTTTTAGTTGTAGCGTTTTTGATGGGCTGGATGTTGACTTACTGCCTTTTCATCGGGGTTTTGGTTGATGCAGCTCGAGATCTATCCGTAAATTTGCATTTTGTGATGAATAGTTTCGTTAGGTTTAAAAGTAACAAGTCTTATGTCACAGTCTTCCACGAATGACAAGTTAGGGCGTGACTCGGTTATAGAGGTATTGCGTGGCTGCTGACGAGGAGATCTTAACGATCTCGTCACCGTATGCTTAATGCCTGTTCATAGGAGTAGCCAGGGGGGGTCCAAAGAGACCATGCCCCCCCTGAAATTTAAATCAAAAGTTATCATTAACAAAATAAAAGCTTGAACTTTTTGCGCCTCTAGCGTATTTAGCCTAATCGTTGTTGACTTCGAGCAGTGTTGTGTTTATGTTGATAAGGGAAGGAGGATCGGGCGTGGCTTCACGAATTCTCTTGCTTCTAAATTTTATTATCATCGCCGAACGCCGAAGTTTTTCTGCTACATCGCCGAACGCCTAAGTTTAGGTGTTCATATTTCTTTATTCTCTCCTACCTGATGGTCAGAAAAATGCGGAAGCATTCGGATATTTAATAGCAAACTTTAAGCTTTTAGTCGCTCTTGCTTCATTGATGGGTAAGGCAAGCAGTGAAACGCGCGCGAAAGCTCTTTTCTTGAAAGCTGCTTCTGAAAAGCTTGGTGTAACATACGCTGTATGCTTAATTGGGCGGCACTCAGTGCTTATGTAACCGCTAGCTCGAAAGCCTCAGATTGTTGGAGTCAGTGTACTTTCTGAGAAAAGTATGATTGCTTCTCTTCATGATCAAAAGTGAATGGACTTCACCAAAGTCGCATCCAGCATTTATGAATTATGATGAGGCTTCCGCAGTGGTTGGCACGGAAAAGTTTTCAATGCCCCGGGTCAGGGTTGCCGAGAGCCAATGAGGGCCCCAGGGCAGGATATCATTGCGGGTCCCTTGACCAGGGCCGATGAGAGACAAGCCGATCCGCGATACTAGAATCAAACCTGGGCCCTATTATTTCATGTGTTTCCGAAAAAAAAGTTTTGATGTCCGCAAATGTCGTATTTTCTACTCAAAGTCTAGTGAAGAGCAAAAAAGAAAAGGTTTTTGTCTTGCGATGGCGCTTTGTGTGGCCAAACTGGCCGGGCCCTCAAAACATGACGTGCCCGGGTACTTTGTACTTCCCTGCCCCAGGTTGCTGGAAGACAAGTTCATGTAATAACGTTGAAGCAAAATCGGCCTCTCAATATTATCAACGCTCGATGTTACTTTCATATATTGATGGTCTAAGCAGCTCTATTCGCGAACGTTTTAATGAAAACCCTTCTTTTTTGCGTTGCTTTCTATCTTGCCTCCTAACGACCCGTCCAAAATGGATCAGATTGAGAGCTTACAGTACATTCATTAAGCCTACACAATCTCGCCAATGCAATTAGGTTGTGGAAAAATTTTCTCACCGCTCAAGTAAACCAGGGGGGTATACTACTCACTTTTTGTCGCGCTCTACGACATCGTAGAGAGAAAAAGTGCGTCGAGACAAACAAGTTGGTATACACGTCAACTACAAAATTGCGTACCATGCGTAGTCAGCAAAAAAAGTTTGTCAGCTAACGCAATCTTCGAGGATGGCGTAAGGCTGGTTTACACGACCAGCTGAGCTGAGCTTAACGTTAGTTTGTTTTATTAAAGCTGACTCACAACAGTTGAATTCAGCTGAAGTCAGCTTTAATAAAACAAACTAACGTTAAACTCAAATCAGCTGCTCGTGTAAACCAACCTGTAGACAGCATTTTCTGCCAATTTGCTAACACTATGAATGTGAGTTTGGCGTTTGCAATTATGGACGCTTGCATGGGAGCAGGGTTGGGTTGAATTTGAATTCACTTCCAAGTTATTGATGAATTTGAACGAGGGTTTTCAAAATCCGAAAACTGAGAATTTGAATGCTACTTTAAAGTCATTGAATTTGGTTTTCTTAATTAAAGATTCGATGAATTTGAATTTTTTCTCATTAAAACATTCGAAGTAAAGTATGGTTTTGCCACTTGTTTATTACTATATGTCCCTCTATTGCAAACGATCCGTAAAGTTTATCAAGCAAACAGAACAATTGTCACCGCAAATGTAACGCTTTTAAATGCTTTGCTGTTGGTTTTGCAAGAGTTAACTTTCCATCCCTTTCTTGTCTTCTAGTTTTTTTGCTAAAAATTATGATTTTTGCTTCTGGTATTGACCTTTTTGCAGTTACTTACGGACTTAGCCTGCTTAATTTTACGGATTCTCTAGTCTAGAGTGAAAATATTTAAAACAACTCGCTACAACTAATCAAAAATATCTGGGTTTTTTTCTCGCCTATTTGATGCATTGTTTATCAAAGGCTAGGAAGTTTGAATTGTTCAGTTTTGCGAATTTTGAAACGGTGGAATTTGAAATCAATTTTGCGAAGTCAATGAATTTGAATTAATTTTTTTTTAAGTCAAATAATGTGAATTTAAATTTAGCAATTCAAAATTATGAATAGATCCCATCGTGCACGGGAGTAGTAGTAACAGTAGCAAATATATTTTTCGGCCATAAAATAATAAATATCGATAAAACAAACCACAGCGATGCAAAAAATCAGGAAACAGCGACAAAACGATATACGTTAAGACGTGCATATTACTATAGTACGAGTAAAAAAAGTTTAAGAATTAGCATGGTCGCTGCACCTATAAGAGGGTGATCTTGTGAGAGGTATCGCGGACAGACATTACGGGAAACCAAATGCTTTGACTTTGGAATTGGACAATCATTTAATACCCGAATATAGAATGGTAATCCACAATGCTTCACGTCGATCTCAAAAAGCAGCGAGATATCTTTACAACGCCAACGGTTTAGCTACAAGTTTTAACTTGTTTAAAACCTTTGGCTTCCAGAAGTTTTCGAAATGTTTCCTACAATTACATCAACGTTTCACAAACTAAAGCCTGTTGTAGAGTTTTTAAAAAGTTTAGGTGAGCATGTGCAGCTAATCTACCCAATTTAATTTCGTGCCGCTTTTGCTTTCACATTGCGATTGCATATCGAATCACTATTTGCTCATCACTTTTTAGTAAGTAGGCTTTAATGAATTTCAGAAAGCTATAAATTCTTCGCTTTAGCAAAAACGCTGAGTCAGACATACTTTTTTCGTCGCTTTCTCTCAAATTTAAAATGTCGCTGAGAACTGCTCTTCGCAATTTGACGTGTACACCAACTGTGTCTGAAATCGCTCTATTGCGTACGCACTGCTTCAACGCAAAGTGCGCAGACAGCCCTTTTGGCTGTCTACGCGATTTTGAGCAGTATGCCGCCCCGGGAAAGTTTGTCCGAGCTTCTTCTGAGCGCCCAAGTATGGGGCGCCGTGTGTAAAGCTACGCAATATAAAATTTTGCATCACTTTTTTGGTAAATTTTGGTTAAATTACATGCAATATCATATATTGTTGCAATTTATCTATATTGCTGCAATATGTGTTAAATTGTTGCAATTTATCTATATTGCTGCAATTTGTGTTAAATTGTTGCAAGTTATCTATATTGCAAAAAAACACTTAAATCGCCTTTTAATTGCCATGGTGATATGCTAACAAAAACAGTCAGTGTTGCCCTTTCCCTTTTTCCATGAACTCATGTAGTGTACTTGCCTGAGGCGCTGTTGTACTGACTGTGCAGTGTGCGCTTATTGGTTTGGCTGAAACATTTTGAAATAAAGTGGCTTGGAGTTTGATTGATAAAATGCTGTTATGATTGGTAGCTACAATTGCGGACATATGCAAAAATATTGACGTATACTGTAGGCAAGTTATGAGCAAGCTACCAGTACCCGTGCAGGTATCGGTACCAGCCATGTAGCAGTTGCAGGGTATGGAAAGTTGTCAGACTAGATAGCTAGACTCCCACGTGGTTTTGTGCTTATTATTCTTTTAGGTAACTTAATAAAATTAGTAATTTTGGTTTACCCAACCCATTCAACCCAGGGGTAGAGGTTAAATGAGTATGTCCCTTCCTACCCCTTCATCACACAGACAGTTTCAATGTATGTAAATACTTTAGTGATGTGTCCTTTTTTATGCGCGGTGTTGTGTGATGTGAATAAATGCTTCTGTTCTGTTCATCAGTAACTTGTTTCAGTGGCAGCAAAAAAGTATGGGTACTGTTAAGCTACTGATACCGGTATCCTTTGGAATACCAGCAGCTAGACTAGACTAGACTACCGGTATGGGGGTAACAACTAGTATCAGCTCCCAGGTCCAGTTGGGTTAGGTTAAGATTAGGTTCAGCTAGGGTTAAATTTAGTTGGGGTTCGTTCAGTTACAAAATATCGGTATCTGAAAAATCTTCTTTTAAAGTACAGTACCAGTAACTCGACATTAGGCCTAGTCTAGCTACCTCAACCTATGTTTTTGTGACATACTACTATCTAGTTGCTAATGCAGAATGGCCTATGCTGTATGGCTGAAACATGTCAGATTACAACAGTAACTTCTGTGATCTGTCCACAGAAAGCAGTTAGGCTCCATCCTGACCTCAGCAGATCAGCACACCGATACACCAGTAGCCAGTGACATACGGTAAACTGTAAAATTAAAAATGTCAAACTAGTCTACCGATACCGATTATTTGTAACTAAATTTAACCCTAACTGAACCTAATTCTAATCTAACCCAACTGGACCTGGGAGCTGATACTAGTTGTTACCCCCATACCGGTAGTCTAGTCTAGTCTAGCTGCTGGTATTCCAAAGGATACCACATCTATACGTCAATATTTTTGCATATGTCCGCAATTGTAGCTACCAATCATAACAGCATTTTATCAATCAAACTTCAAGCCACTTTATTTCAAAATGTTTCAGCCAAACCAATAAGCGCACACTGCACAGTCAGTACAACAGCGCCTCAAGCAAGTACACTACATGAGTTCATGGAAAAAGGGAAAGGGCAACACTGACTGTTTTTGTTAGCATATCACCATGGCAATTAAAAGGCGATTTAAGTGTTTTTTTGCAATATAGATAACTTGCAACAATTTAACACAAATTGCAGCAATATAGATAAATTGCAACAATATATGATATTGCATGTAATTTAACCAAAATTTACCAAAAAAGTGATGCAAAATTTTATATTGCGTAGCTTTACACACGGCGCCCCATACCCAAGCTTACCCAAATGTGCACAACGTCATCCAGATTATTATGACACTGCCCGCAACAACCGTTCAGGCTGAACGATAATTTGCGTGTATGAGGCGAATGAAATCTTGGTTACGTTCAGCTATGGCTTGTAATCGCCTGTCAGATTTGTGCGTGCTTCTTTGCCATCAAGAAAGGGTAGATGAGGAAAAGGCCAGTCGAATATTAGCAACTATGGCTGGCGAAAAGCGACGATGAATGAACTTTTGAGCGTAATTTCGTTAATTTATGTAAGCAATGAACTTAAATCAAAACTTAATGAACTTTGATTTTGACTTTATCTTATATGCTAACCCCTTATTAACTTAGTAACCTTATTTAAATTATACGCACTGTATCTCGTCGCTTTCTAATTTTTAACAAGTAAGATTATATAAGTCTGGGTCAACAGCGTAGTACTAATAAAAATTTACCACCAGCAACTGGCCATTTTAGAAAAAAAGTTAAAAATTTTAGCATAATTTAGCGATCAGTTTACGACTTAGAGAGAAATTCCTCAAAATGTATATTTTCATCGATATGAGGGGAATATGCTGCATTGCTGCTATAAGCAATTGACGTCAGATTTGAAAGTTACAAAATTTGGCCCCCCTCAATTTTTTTCTGGCTACGCCCTTGTGCCTGTCATTTTGCCTATAAATGTATCCACATTGTTGGTTATTTTATTTTCTTTGCTGTGTTTGTGTATATGACAACGAATAAATATCAATTAATTTAAGATCTCTGGAAAGCTTTTTGTGGGCTGGCTTTTTGTGGACCTGTATTTAACTTACTGCAATCGTATCTAAGTAACCGAAGAATCTGCACTATGATCGAAAGAAAAACTTTTAAGCTATGTAGTGTCAACTACGGAGTCCCACAAGGTTCTGTTCTCGGACCACTGCTATTTCTATTATACGTCAAATCGTGAATGACCTACCCTACGTTCGTAAATTTGAAGTCACGTTGTTCGCTGATGATACCAATTTGCATCTCATAACAATATTAAATCTCTGCAAATACAAACAGCAGACGAAGTAGACAAAATCAATAATTGGATAAATGCCAACAAATTACCATATATTATAAAAAGAGCTGTTTTATGTCAGTAGGAAACAAGCAGGCAGCGTAATCCGACTTCAACTTGTGCATAAATCACATTAAAATTGAACAATCTGACTATGTTAAGTATCTTGGCGTTCATCTTGATAGTAAGTTATCATGGAAAATCCATATCGAAAAACTAACTGGCAAATTATCGAAAGTTTGCGGAATGATTGATAAACTAAGACACTATGTTCCCTTATCCACCTTCAAACAGTTTTATTATGCAATGTTTCACTCGCATCTGCAATACTCGTTACTTAGCTGAAGTAGAGCCTGCAAAAGCTACTACCATAAACTTTAGTGAAATAATTGGAGCCGATGTAAGTCTATAGCCTATATATGAAATACAACTGGATAAATGATAGGCCTTGAAGACTTACTAAAATTCTGCTTTTTACAGCGTTTATTTAGTAAGTCTTCAAGGCCTACCATTCATCCAGTTGTATTTCATATATATAGACTTACATCGGCTCCAATTATTATTTTACTACTTGTAAAATAAGGCCTGCCACAAGCCAACTAGGCTAACTGCTCAATGCTAAGCCTGCAGTTGCAGGGGCTTGAGTATGCATAGCTGAAAATTGCATTGAAAACGCTGTCAGTCCGGTGGCCGAGTGGTTAAAGAGGTAAGACTCTCAATCACAAGGTCGTGGGTTCAAAACCTGAGTCTACCTGATGAGCGGTCAAACCGCGAAACTAGTCGTAGAGTTGGTTTTTACAGCATTTATTTAGTAAGTCTTCAAGGCCTACCATTTATCCAGTTGTATACCATAAACTTGTGATACTTCAAAACAATATATTAAGAGCGTGTCTCTTTCGTCCATTGCACCATCCAACAAATTCAATGTATTCTGATTGTCCGCCTTAAAACTTGAAGATATGATAAAAATGGAATTCGCGAAATTTATGTTCAAGTTTAACAACAACATGTTACCAACTTCTTTCAACAACTATTTTCTAAAGCTTGATAAAGTACACAACCACAACACTCGACAAAAAAACTTCCAACGCATGTTTCCAATCTTTTGTTGATTTGGAGACAGGGAGAAAGACACTTCATCACATCTGTCTAAAGTTGTGGAGAGATATTCCTCCAACGCACAGGCACTGTTCTTTTTCCAAATTTAAAAAGCATTTCAAAACAACTGTACTATCAACATATTGCACCTCTGATTAATTTTTTTCACTTGGTTTACTGAGCATATGATAAGTTTCTTGGTGTTCTTAATTTTTTACCTGTTGATTTTCGACGCTGCAAGCCTATTTGATTAAGTTGACCTGTAACTTAAAAGTCTGATTGAAGTTGTGCCATCATGTAATGATGATTTTATTTTGCTCTTTTTTTTTCCCCTTTTTGTTCATGAATCGTAAGCTGATGCATTTGGGTGCGGTCGACTAAGGTGACCATTTGGTCTTTCACCGCTTCCCCTGCGCTTTTGCGTCATGGAAGAAATTGATTGATTGATCGCTACTGAGAAAACGTCGGTGCTACAAATGTTAACGTGTACAGCCAAGGGCGTACGGAAAAACTTTCTGAGAGGGGAACGGGCAGCGCGCGAAGAAGTTTTTCCACATTAAGGTGCAATTTTTCTTGCAGTATCTAAGCTACGCAGGCTTCTAATATATATCGGAGAAGGCCTGAGGGGGCGCGCGCATAGGAACTCCTGCGTACACTTACCAACACAAAATCATATTGTGTAGAAAGCAATTTAACCAAGCTAGGGGGACTTGTCCCCTATCCACGCAACAACCCAAGATTATCTCGCTCCAGCAAATGTGTTTGATTGTAACGTGAACGTGCGCAGCCTTGTTCATTTTCAACATGCGAGCCCATTAAATGACCAGGTAGAGAAAGCGTCTGCCTCTGGGAGGCAAACTCGAGTTTGATACCCAGTCGGATGAAAGCACGCAAAGACTTTGCAATCAGTACTCATACCTCCCTGCTTGACGACATTGAGTAAGCCGACAAGCGCTTTAGTGCTGTTGGGAAAAGCATTTAATGCGATTTCTCCGGATGGCCGGCAAATCTTATGCGAGCTAGTTATAGCGCCTCCGTCACTTTCTCGAAATACGATAAAAACGCAAACAAAAAGGTTTGTTCTTCACTTTCGCGATTTACGAGGCAGCCCAACCAGAATGATTTAAACACTGTTTATTCATCAGTAAAGTAGCCACTGATAAAACGAAAAGCAAACCACAGCAGTAATTGTTACGTATCGTCACTAAAGGGCGGCTTGGACACCCGACACGCAACAAGGCCTGGACAACGGTGGCAAAAGAAATCAACGCGCCCAAAACTCACTCCACCAATATCCAACTTATCCAACGTAGCCACTTAACTCAACAATGAATTTCACGATCTTCAAAATATTTAATATCGTTTATTTCAACGCAAGCTTTCTCAGTGGCACGCACAAACGGACAAGCATGGGCAAGCTAAACACGTTACAGAAACAATTGCTTTTACATCGAAATTACCAATGGCAACTCTCAGGCGCAACATTAAAAGATTACGCTGATTAAAGCTACTTCGTATCGCATCACACAGCCTTACACTAATGGGTTAAAAATAAACAGGTAAAACAACCAACGATAAAACGATTAATTTACCAGATTATTTTGGCCCAAGCTGATAGCCGTCACCAGAGAACAATTCCAAAATTTCAAACACTAAATAATAAAACACGCAATCACGCATCTTAGGGTGATAAATACTTCGTTACACACGAAACAATTACAAACGTGACTTATTTCGCATATTATACTGAACATTCCAACGCTCATGTGAGAGGCTAAATCGTACACACATATTACAATAAGCTAGTGAAGCACCAATTATAAAAGGTGTTTACCATACTGTAAAAGTAATCAAACAAACAAGTATAATCAGTGCATACCGTTTTGTGACGTCGATAGTGAACTAAAATTTCAATAGAGGCCAAGCTTCAAACAAAAATGTCAACTTAAACCAACAAAATGCTGTAAAATATGAGGGTATTATCAAACATGAACTGAGACTTAAATTTCCTGTAAGCTATACTTCATGAACTAACATTAAAACGCCTTCTTATGTTTTTAGCGTACAAAAACTAACACTGCTAAATACCACTTTATAAAATGCATTCGTAATGTCAAGCATTACTTCTCAACTGTACGCGCATACTAAATATACACAAGTCAGTACAGTATAAAAGGCTTGCTTTTCTGACAACTCGGGTATGTTGGCAAGTTTTGCAGTGAACTCAAAACGCAAAAACGAGGTGATTCTTAACGATTTGTGCAGCAGGCCAAGTGCAATCACACAAGAAAGGATTAAATCATCGAGCTTGGGTTTGATTCCTTGAGCTTGAAATCGCGGCAATAATTTTACGTGTCAAGCAAAGTTTACATTTACATACATACATTTACATTATTACATTCACATTACATTATTACATTTACATTTTTACATTGTTACATTTACATTACATGATAGTACATTTACCTTTCAGTTAGGCCTACATTTACAGTTACATACATTTATATTTCACAGTAATTGAAATAAACGCGATTAGTAGCATTTATCGCCGCGAGTTTCATTAACTTATATTTTTAAGCAATGATTTGGCTATTACTTGGTTCGTTGAAAGCCTGGCTTTTTGATAGGCTCTAAAATAAACTTGCGATTATTTTCAAGCGCATAGGCAGCTACATCCAAGTCCAACATATATATGCAATGTCACCAATCTTGACGCTCGTAACTGTATTCCGCAGGCCTACAATTGTCCAAACTGAGGTGTTGTCAAAACTGTAGCTCAAAATATGCAAGGATTACTACTTTCGCATTTGTCTTTTAGAAAAGGCATTAAAGAGGGACCACAATTTGCTGCTGAAATTTTTTGATTTTTTAATTGATCCCAAATATGTCGCTCTTCTTTCGTTGTTGCCTCCTTTTTCCAATTGTATTAAAATAGAGCCATCAACGTACGAACTACGTAGTGATTATCTAAATCTTCTTATTTAGTGACCGTATCTCTTCCGTTTCTTCTTTTTGAAGTCTTCTTTTTCTTCTCTAAAACGTAAACACACAGTTTCAATCTTTATCCAAGTATGAAAGCTTATACCGGCCGGTTTACGTGGTGAAATCGGCATCGTTATAGTTGCGGTAAGTCTAGGGTTCAATTCAAGGGCTGGCCAAATCGGCTGGTCACGTAACGTGAAATTAAATATCAATACACCAGAAAATAACAGGTTCTCAAATTAACTGATATGCGCAAGTTGGCGTTGTGGTAAGCGACATCACTATCAGTAGGGAAGGTCAGTGGTTCAAACCTCGGGCCGTCAAATCGGATACAGCTTTGCCAAAGGCTTGACACCGTTGCGACGGTTCTTCGAAGTTCGAAGATGCATAATGCCAGTGGCGGAAGTAGAAAAATTTTCTTACCGGTACTGTGCCAGAAGCCCAAAACAGTGGTGAAAGTAAAAAAAGTTTTTTGTAGCTGCTGATAAAAAAAAGGCAAATGCAGTGGTAAAAATAAAAAATATTTTCGTAGTTGCAGATAAAAAGAGGTAATGAGTCTTATCCACTAATCCGGTCAGCAGTCACAAAATCCTAAACGCCTTAATTGTACCCAAAATTTTACATTTTAATGAACTATGAATTATCAGATGCAGCTGTGATGCAAACAGCTGAGGTGAAAATCGGCGAGGATTTTTAAAAACGCTTATCAACGTCTGGGGGGCTTCGCTCCCCAGACCTTCCCGCGGGTGCTTTACTTTTGTATGTTTAATCTCTTGATCTTATGGAGTGAAGAGATTGGTATTTTGCAAAATTCAATAGACGGACCTGGTGGAGACTGGAGAGTCAAAATAACTGTCTTCTAAGGCTACTTCGCTTACAAACCTTTTTTCGCATGAAAACGGGATTCGAGTGAAAAGCTGCACGCGCCCATAGCATAACTTTTCTGTACGACCCCACCAGCGGATTTTTATGGTTTTCAAATCAAAATCAAATCTTCATTATACTTGCCGTATTACGCCGAAGCGTGTAACGAGTGGCGGGACCCATCTCCGCAGCTTAGCGCCTGGGCTACACAGTTCCGAAGAAACGTTGCAGCAGTGGCGAGCCGTTGGCGACACTGTGCCGATTTGACCAGCCTGGTAATCAAACCCCAGACCTCCCTCACCGATAGCGTGTGCTTAGCAACTGAGCTAACCGGCCGGTATTTTTATGGTTTTCACATATAAAATCATTCATTTTAGCAGATTTATATATGGAAAAAGAACATACCGGTACCTGCAGTCGCTATAGAAAATGCAAAAATATTTTAGCAGTGAGCTGGAGCTGGGTTAAAATAAATAAAAGAAGACTGAAACCACTAAGCTTATTAGTTTAAGTGACTGTAGACTGACAGTTAGGTTTTAGCCGCTTATTACAAGGCCAAGAGGGGGGCCATGGCACCGGCCCCTCTCCCCCCTGCGTGCGCCTATGCTGCTACCACACCGCAATTGAGGCTGCCAACTGAGGGTGTCCAAGAGCGATGGGCGCGCTAGATCTAATAAGTCAGACAAACCATTTTCTTCCCTCTTCGATATCAAAAACACGATACCTTAGAAAAAATATGCCATCACACTCTGATTATTATAGTATTCGATCACAATTGCGAAAGCCATTACAAATTATCGATTAGTTTCATATATACAATCTGAATAATTGTGCACCCCCAACCCCCTCCCATAGCCCCCAAAATTGTCTCAACGGATTTAGACATTCACGCAAATGACTTTTTTGGCAACAAAATCGGAGAAATTCGCCAAAAAGCGGAAGATTTGCATCACTGCAGATAAATCGAGAACGGCTAAAACGAAAATAACTAATTTCCCCTCTCTAGATAAGAATAAATCGCTAATCTAAAACTCGAAACAATGTCCAGTAGTACTGTTGCCTGCATTATGGAAAGTGAAAAGTTTGCCACAGAACTATTTTGACACCAAATATGAAAAAGCTATTTGAGGGGGGATAAGTACTAAAGATTCCTAACATCTCCTTCTGACTCATTATTTTAAGATTATAACCACAAACGTGACGACGCATTTTCAACCAATAACATAAATACATAATCCCAATCAAACACTCAATCACTAGAAAATTTCCAGAAAGGCTCATAGTGGTTATCTTGTTGAGCCATGCCTCATGTTGAATGAGCTACTCTTCTTCGCTTTCCAAGCCAAGTTCTTACTTATGGTTCTGCCTCTGGATTCCATTTCGTACATGGTGGCCCCACAGTAGGCTTACTGACAAAGACCTGCTTCTCGGCATTGTTTATAGTCATTGCATTCCTTTCATAAAAATAGCAATTTCCATGCCAATGTGGCCAAACTTTAGTAAAAAAAATGCCTAGTCTAGGTAGCTCCTAGAAAACTTTGGTAATTTTTTGGGCGGCAGACGAGACCCTCAAATAAATTCGGTTATTTAGCTCACGGGCATTTTGAACAAAAGGCTGTTCGCATTAAAGAATTTTGATTTTGATGAAAAGTTTTGAAATTAATTCTATACTAAAATAAATTCATTGAATGAAAGTGAGCCTATTCTATTTTGAAAGAAGTGAGCTGCTATGTCATAAAAGTGCTATTGATCTAGATTTAAAATCTTTTACCAGTACGGCGTTCCGCCAGGAAATCTTTTACCGGAACGGCGTACCGCACCGTTCCGGCTTACTTTCACCACTTGCACAATGCCATCATGCGGTACTAGCTAGTTGTCTCAAATGAAACTAAGAGTGCTAAATTTTAGCTAATCTATTTGCTTGCTTTTAAAATGCAATAAAGTTTGGTTTCCTACCAGGTCGCTCTTTTTGCTCCCAACTTCTGTGTGCTATCAATAAATGGCTCCTTTGTTATGATTCTGGTGACAATATGAACATTGTGTACACTGACGATGCTAAAGCGTTTGTCACTCTAAACTTATTTTTGTTCTTTCTTCCCTTGGCATTTCAGGCAAAGTGCTTAAGTGGATCAATTCTTTCCTATGCGGGCGTGATCAGTGTGTGTGTGTTAATAACTGTTTTTTGTCCTTTTTCCATGGAAACAGTGGAGTTCCTCAAGGTAGCATTCTAGGTCCACTTTTATTTGTAGCCATTAAAGTCTCCAAACTTTATGATTCATGTGGTGGTATGTACTTATATGCAGACGATGCCAAACTTTTTAGCAATAATGTAAACGATCTACAATCAGTGGCGTACGCACGGAGGGGGGTTTCGGGGGTCAAAACCCCCCCATTGAAGATTTTAAAAGAAATGAAAACCTCTCTTTTTGGAACGAAACCGCCTTTTTTCAGGGGCGTATTCTCCAGAGATTCAAGGTGTTCAGCGCACACCCTGTGATATCACAGGCACACACGTTAATTACATTTAAATAAAATATTTGGATTTTCTCGTCTTTAATCTTTGTGATATCAGCACAATCTGCGTTCTTTTTGCTTTCATGAACGACAAATTGCTTTTTTTTCAACGCTGACCGATGACGCAACATTCTCTTGTGTGGTAGGTTCAACAGACATCGTTGAACACAAGCGAGCCGGACCTTCTTCATTGTATTCTGAATCATATTAAATAGCGGAGAGTGAGTTTTTCTTTTTCCACACGATATAAATGCAAAAATCTCCTATTTGAAAGTTGAACCCAGACGCAACGTCACAATACATGCTCAATCACGCCACAGCAAATTGCTTTTTTCATCGCAGAAGAATGATGCAATGGCTCTCTCTTAGGGCAGGTTCAACAGGTATCGTTGAACACAAGCAAGCCAGACCTTTTCCATTGTATTCTACATCGTATTAAGATGCGCTTGCGAGTAATTGCTTGTGATTTTTGAAAGTGTGGCGGTCAATACACACATTTTAAAGTTGTTGGTCAAATTCAAGCCGTAGGTTAAATTAGTGGAATGGAAGTAAGTGTTGACAGTATGATTGAAAAGCCGTTTTGTAGCAGAGATTACGACGAAAAATTGGAAACAGCAAAAGCTAAAAAGCCGACACCAAAATTAAATATATTAAGCAGCAAATTAGGCTGCTTGAAAAATCGCTTGATGTTGATTCGCGCATTTGCATTAAACTTTCGAGCACTTCCACACATTTTTTAATAAATGGCTGCATGCGGCAGCAAATATTGTGTATTTGGAAAATGCAAATTCCTCAATGACAAAACCGAAAAGTATAGGCAAACAAAATTTGTCCAATCTAAATTTTGCTTTACTGCACAGAGTTACATGTTACAAACAATGCCCCAGTAAGGTTAAAAATAACAAAACACACACGTACCGTAGAGCGAGACAGCGCTGTTTCTGGCTATTAGCCTTCATCAGCCACCCCCAGGTAAGAAACATTCATCTTCCAGGACGAGTGATCTCGCCAGGATCTGCCAGGATCAGGATCTGCCAGGATCACTCATCCCTTCGCATAAATATTTCTCAAAGAATTTATCCTTTGTGGTACACATATCCACTCGTGTGGCTACGTCACCATTCCAGTCAAACTCTTTACGTGGCCAGGGTGAAGAGCAAACAACTAAAAAGCAATGTCCTTCCTGAAGCACTAAACCATTTTTGTAACATAATGAAATGTGTAGATATAGGTATTTAGGTAAGCGTACTAGCTTAATTTTAGTAACAATCATCAGTGCCAGTTTAGTAGTGATTTAGCCGTTACATTAGGTAGGTAGAAAAAATTCAAAAGCATTAAAAAACTCGACCAGAAAAGAGAACTTGCACAAGCTCACAAAAGCTTGATCAGGGGTGCCCAACGAGTCGATCGCGATCTACCGGTCGATCTTTGGATGCTTACTGGCTGTCGATCAAGGGCCAATTTGGCATGTGCAGTGAATACACATCAAGTTGGCCACCAACATTTCCAGTTCATGTAACCCGTCCGGGCCGTGAAGACCTTTATTTTTAGCTCTTCACACAAATTTTGGTTCAATTCGGAACATCTGAAGGATTGAGGACCGTTTTTTTTTTGCACTTAACCGCATTTTCGTTTACGATTTGTGTAATTCCCATGATCAGTAGCGACTTTCATGAGCATTCAGAGTAGTTTGGCCTAAAGTGTTTGGCAGCTACAAGAATTGGAAGCCATTGTACTTTTACTGGTCCATCGTCCATGACTGCTATAAAGGTTTGTGAGCGCTAATATAAAACGCTGTTAAAAATTAACTTCAAACATTGAAAATTTTACCAGATTTTACGTTGACCTAGTGAATCATCACTGAGTAAAGGAATAGTGATTCTTCGTTGCTTAAAAGCGCTATAAAAATATTTGCTTCATTAAGTATGTACGTTTAGAGCATTAATCCCGTCGCACTCAGTGCATAATTTGTTCAATTGTCTGGGGGGCTCAAATGGTTCAGGGAGGACTAACCTACTTCCCGTGCCTATGCGAAGGTCCTGTTTACACGACTTTTTTTTTATCCCGGCTACCAGCTGACAGGGTAGCCTACATAACAGCAAATGAGCCGTGACTTATAGGCTATCGAACTTTACCGGAATAATCTAGATTACTTTAAAATTAATGCAATTTAGAACTGAGTAATTGGATAGGACCACTAATAGCCTAGGTTGCTGCATTTTCATGCTTTAACGTTCGAAAACTGTAGGCCTAGTATGCATTCGTAACCACTAACTAGGCCTAGTATCTAGGCTAAGTTCGCTAAAAAAATTTGGAGGGGATAATTTATGTTTGGTTGTTAAAATAAAAAAAAAACTGTTTTTTGGTCGATTTTAAACAGAAGAGCAAACTAAAACGTACGTAACCTAATTTTCGGTGCACTTTGCACAAAAGAGCCGAAAAAAGATATTAGGCCTACACACAGCAGTTCGTTTATTTTTGCCACAAACTTGGTCCAGATATTGAAGGGACATGTTCCCCCCTTAAAATAGATCACTGAGTTCAGGCCATATTTGATAAATGCCTTGAGGCCACGAAAGCCTTAATCCGGCACTGCACACCGTATTTAAGGAAACTTCTACTTACCAAGTGCTTCACAGCAGCATCAATAACAAAATTGCAGTTCAAGCAAAACACATCAGAAAAGTTGGAATACCGATATGATTGTTGCATCGCATCGTAACAAAAGTTTCTTCAGATGTATCTTATAATACCATGTTTGTAGAAGAGAAGTTAAAAAAACAACAGTAATCATGGTTGGAAGTAGTGCTTCCTCCCGGAAAATCTGGACGGGAAATTCAGGGTTTTGAAATTTTCCGTTTACCAGGAAATTTATGTCGGTATCCCGGAAAAAGTTTTTACATTAGTGAGGGTTTCAGTGGTACTGTAGTGCATCATTCCGACATAAAAAATGCGTTACTGCAAATTTAAATAAGATATTTTTTTTGGCTAACTAAAAATTATTTTTCAAACAAATTTTTTTAAGACGAAATGCTTGCAAGATCAAAATTTTTTCCTCAATTTGTCGAAAAAATTGAAAAACTCAAACTAAGTTTGTCAAAACAACATCACAAAATACAAAAAATTAGATCTGAAATGCTGAAAATCATGAAAAATGTCAAAATAATTAAGCTCGAAAAAATTTCCGTATCCCGGGAAGTTGAAAATCCGGGATAAAGGGAAACCCCAGTTAGAACACCCAAAACTTAGGCATAGTTGTAACAATACCAAAAAAAATTTTAAAATGTTTTTGACATAATAAACGTATATCAAATTACAATATCAAAAATGAGCGAAAAGATACTCTTGTGACATTGCATTCCTATACTTTTCGCTGCAAGTATTAGCAGTGAAATGTCTTTTTTATTGCGCCAAGACTCTAAGCTGAGCCCCAGTGGCGTCACTAAGGAGAGGATCGGCACACCCGGGTGTCATCGTTTTATGATGAAAGCAGTTTAAAATTGCTGCCAAAATTGTTTTAAGACGTTGTAGCAAGCGTCAATGCAAGCTTCATACTTCCAAGGCATAAACACTTTCGCAGCCAAAAGTGACTTTTTTGCTTTGCAATTACAGGCCTCATTTGATGGCTATCATTGATCGCATTGAAGAAGCTATCGAAGCAATGTAAGGGAGTTACTTCTTATCCTTTTATCGACGCTTTTATCTGTAATAGGAGATGGGAGGATGATACGCGCATGTTAGGTGAAAACTTTTATTCAATATATACTGAGCAATACCAACCTTAATGCGTCAGAATGCAGGGCATGTAATGGAATGGAACAGGATTTTTCCATATTCCATACCGACAATTTTTTCCCATTTCATCTTTCATTCCATACCAAAAAACTTCATCCGTATTCCATTCCATACCAGCAAAAGTTGATATTATACTTAGTTTTTTGAAGTACGATATTGGCTGACTTTTTTGCGATGTAGATTTTTGATCGTAAATGATAATATGACGGAAAGTAAGATTTTTGATCGTAAATGATAAGATTTTTGATCGTAAATGATAATATGATCAGACATAGCGTTTTTAGTAGTGTTTCATTGCTTAGTTGCGTAGCAACTGACTGAAATATAACACCAGTACCAAACACTTTAGTGTCTTTTTAGTTTGTGGCCTCTTTTTAAAATTTCTCACTATGCCATTGGCTGTACCAGTGACGTCACTAAGGGGGTGGCCCACAACGGATGTCACCATTTTATGACGAAAACTATTTAAAATTGCTACCATTAATAATGATTGTTCGCGACACCGAGCAATGCAAGCACGACATGGGCCGGGTGTACACTAACGCTTAGTGCACGAAAAAGGGTAACCGGTTATCATTTTTTTTTCGTTCTTCCGGACTCATCAGGTGCACAACTACGAGAGCCAAAACTAGCTCTAACTAAACCAACAAAAATCGAAGCTTATATACAGTTTGCTAATCAGAAAGGCGCGGCAAGACATAAAGGCGCGGCAAGACATACAGCGCTCAAGGTCCACAACTTATTACAAAATCCAAGATTACATAAACCACAGTAGCATCTCGAAATGAAATGTTGTGTGGTTATATGGCGCTTTATAACTACTAAGGTCCTTTAGCGCCAAAACCAAATTTTGTCAAGAATTCACTGACGTATTTTTATTCTCTGTTTATTTCATCCTCCGCGCTACACTCAATTGCGGAGCGTTTGGCAAGTGTAACAGCAGATACCGGTTTTAAAGTCTTTGGTTTGACCCAACTGAGAAGCAAAAAGCGCTCGTGGGTCAGAAGTCAGAACACAATTAACCAAGACAACGAAGCACTATGCGCACGTGAAAATACCTACCGAATTCGAAGCTTATATACAGTTTGCTAATCAGAAGGCGCGGCAAGACAGAAAGCGCTCGGAGTCCAAAACTCAATTACAAAAATCAAGATTATGTAATCCGCGGAAGCGCGGCGAAGCAGAAAGTGCTTGTGGGTCATAACGCAATTAGCTATACAACGAACCATTATGCGCGCGTGGAAATGCAAATCAAGTTAACTGCAGAAATCGAAGTCGAAATTATCTGTGAAACCCTATAGAACTCGTGAATATAAGCAGTTTTTCCATGATAAAGCTTGTTTTGTTTTGTTGCATATTTACCCTCCTATCAGAAGAAAGCGATCAATGCGCAATACGAGCTCGCTTACGAGTTGCCACCCATCTGTCTACCACCCCAAAGATGGGGAATTCCGCTAAGTGCCTTTTCCAACGGCACAACAAGTAAACTTGCCGGCTTGTTCTCCACACCGTCCCCTTAATGCTGAGCGTCAAGAAGGGAAGCTGTGAATACCAATTATACAGTCATTAGTTTGATTCGACTCGGAATCAAATCCGAGTCTACAGCTCACGAGGCGGACTTTCTGAACGTTAAAGCTGGTCTCCAGTAAAGTCTTAA
>CAXFYD010000100.1:0-19266 GCA_964006365.1 Trididemnum miniatum | reverse complement strand
ACATGAGAGTTGTATTTTGCTAGTTTGTCGATATCAAACTTAACTAACAACAAGAGAAATAAGCGTTTACAAACAGTTAACGAAAGTTATCAAGCACAAACAAAAACTAATTTTGTCCGTTAATTTCAAAAAGAAACTTATCGAATTAACTAGTTAATGAAAAAGTTTGCCAAATCGTGCCCACCTCTGCTATTAGTTCTATATTCACCCTCCTTTAAAAGAAAGCGACGAAGGCTCTATACGAGCTCGCTTAGGAGTTACCAGCCACCTGCCCGCACTTAGAGATGGAGCAACCCTGCTAAAGTGCCCTTCCTAATCGCACAAGAAAACTTGTCGGCTTGTTCTAGAGTAGTCACTATCCCTTTAATGCTGGACACCAAGTAGTGAAGCTGTGAATACCAAGTTTTAGGTCATTGGTGTGACTGTGAATCGAATCTCGAGTCTACGCTGCAGAAGCTCTATCCATTCGGCCATGTGAGCAGTTCAAATAAGAATTAAGCAACTGGCTTAAAGCTGCTACTAGTTTTTCCTGTCTTTGATAAGTGGCTCAAAATAAAAGTTTTGTTTTAGACTGCTTTGAGATCCATCAACGATACTTTTGGTTCCGTTACGTCATCTCTCGAGGGTTGCCAGTAACTTTGCCACATTAAGTTTTACCTAACCCTAACAACCCTCACCCCGACATCAACGAAGAAACGCATTACGACATCGGCAATTGTTAGCCTTGTTTCCGAGCAAAACTTGATCAATCCCCGATGTTCGAAATTGTGTTAACGTTACTGACAACGTTTTCTGCTAGCTGAGGTTAATTTCAATCAACAATTCAGAAATTGATGGCTCAATCATATTCCTAATAAATAAATCAGTAAATTCCCAGGACCAGTACAGGAATTACGTTATATTGCACATCGTTGAAACAACACAAATAACAACAATATAGGTGTCAATATTAAGGAAGAACATAGTAGAAAAAAAAAGCAGCAATACAAGTGTCAATATTAAGGTGAAGCATAGTAGAAAATAAAGGCAATGTAGGAGTCAATATTAAGGAGGACACAGTAGAAAATAACAATATAGGTGCCAATATTCAGGTGGAACATAGTAGAAAATAACAGCAATATAGGTGTCAAGATTAAAAAGAAACACAGTGGAAAATAACATTTATATGGTTGTCAAGATTAAGAAGGAACAAAGTAGAAAATAACAGAAATATGAGTTTTCTTGAAGTTTTTCCGTTCTTCCGGTGACATTAACAATAAACTCAACTAAAACTAGTTAGGTTTTTTTATTGTTTGACGTTTCGTTTGACGTTTTTTTAATGTCACCGGAAGAACGGAAAAACTTCAAGAAAATTTGCATAATGCCCGGTGAACGCAACACCTCTAGGCCTAGGCCTATTCCAACCTTTGCAAGTTTCAGAAATATGAGTGTCAATATTAAAATGGAACATAGTAGAAAATAACAGCAATATGGTTGTCATGATTAAGGTGGAACATAGTAGAAAATAACAGCAACAATGTAGGTGTTGATTTAATGTAGGTTTTCAGATGGCAAACTCTTTATATAGATTATGTAGTCTTTACACAGAAAATTCTACCATACAATGTATGTTAGACTTGTCCAAATTTTGGACATTTTTAAAAAGTCACTGTTATTGTTGATTTTCCCGTGTGTTTTGATGAAAAAATAAGCTAGCAAAAAAAATTTTTTAGATCGGACCACGTTTTCGCCCTCCCCAGAGATCTCAAAGGTTTTCCATATAAAAGCGTTATAATTAGGGGATTCCCCATCCATGCATTGCCTATTTTAAGCGTTTTACAGAGTTTTGGACTGCACAAAAAGTTTTTATGTGGCATATTGCTTTGATATTGTACAATAGGTTCATACTGAACGATTTATCCCTTCACTATCAACCCCTTTATCACATATAATCTCAATTTAAGCTTTTTTTTAAAAAAGCACATCCTATATTATTTCAATATGGCAGTAAGCTTATCACTGAATAAAAATTCTGGTGAATGTTTTAGGGTTAGTATATGTATGCTCATAGCTCGAAACGTCATTACGTTAGAACAGTAACAACATCATTTATAATAACAATAACGGCAACATTATAACAACAATAAAGTCAGCTTTTGCGGTCAAAAGCTTGGAAATCACCATGTTACGGCTACTGCTTTAGCGACTCAACGTGGTCTTACTAAAGTCGGGAAAGTCATGTATATGTTTTTCGACAGCTTGCAATAAACTGCTCCTTTGTTCATCATTATCTGTAATAATGGCAGCAAAGTCTGTGATGAGCTTTACTCCTCTTTCGACCGCATCATTAATCACTTTGACCAAATGAACATGTTTCCGAATGTTTTGATAAATCTGAAGGGTGTTCCACAAACTTGGGTCTTCTTTCAACCAACTGCCATCGGTTTGAAACATTTGAAAGAGGAACCAGGAATAGGGACCGATGAAGTCAACCAAATCAGTATCTTTTGTCACAACTTTTGGTTCTTTCGGAATGCCAATTCTAAATTCACCAGGAATTGGGTGCTGCAGTAGCTGCTCTGCTAAAGCAAGTTTTCTTTCATCAGTCATATAGGGATGGTCGCTAAAAAGTGCATATACAACTGTTTCTTCCTCGAAATACCAAGAGTGCTTTTGTATGTTTTGCAATGCAGCTGCAGCAACAGTTGGATCAAGAGTCTTGAAATCATGCATTTGGTGAATAAACTGCAAGTCATTAACAGCAGCATCACTGCCTTTGCTGCACTCCAGCCAAGCAGGGACAAAGAAAACATTCAAGAATCGGTTCATTCTTTTCAATTTGCAGACCATATCTTCATTATATCCCATTTGGTCTGTCCACATGAACATCTTTTGGCAATATAACGCAGTGCCCATCCATCGAGCACTGTGAGTGGCTCCAGGTTTGTAGTGTTTTTAACTGATTAAAATGAGAATTTTCGGGCCCTGTTGTTTTTTCACCGAATGTAGCTTTCCAGACAGCTTTGACAATAAGTTCATAAACGTGGTGACGGCAAGCATGATACAAAACTTTTTTCTCAAGAAAACATTCCAGCATTTGTGCACCACCATTACGCCAGCCACTGTTGCTTGATGTGGTATCAAACACCAGGGCTACGACTTCAACAAGTTGCCATTTTTGAAGCATTTCAAATGAAGCTCTTGCGTGTTGTTTGCCGCTTGCATTAGCAAGTTTTTGTACACCTAAAAGTTTGCCTTCTGAATGATCTGGAGCAGCAGAAACTAATACTGCCAGAGCCTCGTGTTTGTTTCCAAGTCGGTCTTGAATCAACTTGCCATCCCAATGCAATGCGATGTTTTTAGGTGGAGTATGGAACATATCTCGCATAATCGCTTGGGATATTTCCAAACGGCTGCCCGACCTAGCACGGCGCACTGTTGATCTTGACAAATCGAAATCGTTGATATCTCCTTTGCATGCTTTAATAAAAGATGCTATGAGCATCGTTAACGAATTATCAGAAATTTTTAATCGATCCGCAGCAGTAGATATTTCTTTGCTTTGTAGAACATTTCTTGGAGCCAACAAGGTAACGAGTGTTTCATCCTGTTTGGAGGTTTTCTCTGAAATTACGGAACAGTCAGAATCACTATGTTCGAAAGATGTTGATGACATTGAATCGCTGCTGCAAAATACAAAATGGTCTTGATCAGTTTGATCCGAATCATCTTGACTTGTTCTCGATTGACAAGTAACACTTTGCACCAATTTTCTTTTAATTTGGCCGTGCAAAACTTTGTCCCTTCCTGACATAGTGGCAATTCTCAAGCCTTTCTGGTCTTCATAAAAACTGATGTCATCTTGTTTCTTGGCCTCACTCAAAAATCGGTTTGATTGAATTGTGGCTATTGCATCAGATGCTCCTATATCCCCAAGATTGTCTATAAGGTCTGTGAATTTTTCCACACTTTGATTTGTTTCAGTTTGTCGATTTTTGTGTTTTTTTAAGTTCATCCAGTTTTGCCAAATATTTTGTAGTTTCTTCTCTGCGTTCTGCTGCTGGATTGTTTCAATACCAGCCATGTTCCAAAACAGAAGTACTTCCTTAACAGCTTGCTTGATAAAAACATTAATCGGGGTGTTTGATGAAGCTATTTCTTTTAAGTACAAGATGTACTGCAGCACTTGTCGAGTTGTGGGAAGCTTTGACCCAGTAAGTGATTCACACGATTGCCCAATAAGATAATATAGCGAGTTCGATCTGGTCGTGGGTCGTTCGGAAGACGAAGCTTTTGCACGTTTTGAAGCAGTTGCCATGATGCTTAACAAAACTGTTTAAAAAAAACTTTTCAGTATTTATTTGTTTTTAAAGCATTGATCTGTAAAACATTAAAATAGTAAGTACCGGTAGGCTGAGTTGAGTAACATCTAACTGTACAACATTAAAATGCTTGATACGTTTTTATGGGGATTCCCCATGGGGTTGATAGTAAGGGTAAATCATTCAGCATGAACCTATTGTACAATATCAAAGCAATATGCCACATAAAAACTTTTTGTGCAGTCCAAAACTCTGTAAAACGCTTAAAATAGGCAATGCATGGATGGGGAATCCCCTAATTATAACGCTTTTATATGGAAAACCTTTGAGATCTCTGGGGAGGGCGAAAACGTGGTCCGATCTAAAAAATTTTTTTTGCTAGCTTATTTTTTCATCAAAACACACGGGAAAATCAACAATAACAGTGACTTTTTAAAAATGTCCAAAATTTGGACAGGTCTAATGTATGTGTTGACTTAATGTAGGTTTTCAGATGGCTAACTCTTTATATAGATCATGTAGCCTTTACACAGAAAATTCTATCATACAATGTATGCGTTGACTTAATGTAGGTTTTCAGATGGCTAACTCTTTATATAGATCATGTGGCCTTTATGCAGAAAATTCTATGATACAATGGATGTGTTGACTTAATGCAGGTTTTCAGATGGCTAACTCTTCATATATAGATCATGTAGCCTTTACACAGAAAATTCTATCATACAATGTATGTGTTGACTTAATGTAGGTTTTCAGATGGCAAACTCTTTATATAGATTGTGTAGCCTTTACACAGAAAATACTATCATACAATGTATGTGTTGACTTAATGCAGGTTTTCAGATGGCAAACTCTTCATATATAGATCATGTAGCCTTTACACAGAAAATTCTATCATACAATGTATGTGTTGACTTCATGTAGATTTTTAGATGGTAAACTTATTCGTGTTAAGTTTTAGAAAATAATCTTGTTGTGTGTCATTCCACTTTCGTTATAACTAAATTGGCAAACTTAAGGCGCGTTTACCGATATGCGATGACGCGACTATAATTATTTGTGACGTCAGTAAATGTAGAAGAATTTTGATTGGTAACCTAGTCAGGGAGTGAATTACTCTGATTAAAGATACAAAATAATTGGGTTTGTTAACAAGATTTCTGCTAAACTGCCACTCTGCCAGTCAAGGGAACTCATACTAGCAACCTTGCAAAATTGAAAGCTTATCATACAACTTGCTTGACTCCTTAGCTTTAAGTTCTGTATAAAACCGGTCATTAAATATAAAATCTACAGATTAAGTGACGTCATTGATGACGTCAAACAAAACAATGTATAGTCACGTTAACTTGAAAACACCCACAGAACTTGTTAAAAGCGTACTGCATGATAATTCAACAAGCTGATTTTAATAAAACTTAAGCCCAAAAAATCACCCAAATGAAGAATGACGTCATCAATGATGTTACACATCGGTATAATTTATTAGTCCATATAAACGTAAAAGTAGTCCACCAGAGTAACGTTAAAACAGTTTTTAAGCGAATATTTAAATTTTAAATTCGGGGGAATCCCCTAATTAACGTAATTTTATTTACGAAACTTTAGGCTCTTTGCGGAGAGTCTAAACATTAATTGATTTCAAAAATTTGTTTCGCAAAATCATTTTTTCGACCAACCGCATGGGATTAGGGTGTTTAAACATGACTTTTCGAACATGACCCAAATATGAACACCCTTAACATAGCACCTTTTACAATTAGAATTGTTTGAACATAAATTATCAAGAAAATATTTGCTGCTCTCACAATGGCAACACCATAAAAAACTTAAGATATAGCGGGCTGCTGATGAAGCCTGGCAGCCTTATACCGTATTTATTCGAGTATAACGCGCAAAATTTTGTACTGATTTTTAATCAAAAATTAAGGGTGCGCGTTATACACGAGTAAATAGGTCGCACAGCACGCTGTTGCCAGATAAATTCCCTATCACGGCTACAGCGCGCAATACGTTGCTTTGAAGACTACCGCTTTTGCTTTGCTGATATTTGTTTACTTGCAGCATTCGCTCCGCGCGAGACTACAAACTCACCATGCGTTGGCTTCCCACAGCATTGAGAAAAGTCAATTTATTGATTAAAAGACGGTTGCAGTTTCAACGCAATTACCGTACGATAAGCTTAATGACGTAACAATACAAAATGTTACGATATAAAGGACGGCACAGATAAACGTTCTATTCAGTTTCAGCATTGCCTGTTTTACTGGTACCGGTAATTCAGTGCTTTCAGTGGAAACATTTTTATTTCTATGTGAAAAATATTTTATACTAATTTTCATTCAAAAGTTAGGGATGCGCGTTATACACGGGTGCGCGTTATACTCGAATAAATACGGTAGTTACTGACCAAATCTGTAAACAGCTTTTTTTCTTACTGCATGGTAACACGTCCATGCTTTTTTATACTTTTTTAAGCATATTGCTACAAGATATTATTGGACATTACAAAAACACTTGAAATGGCTATGAAAGCAATAAACTTAATAATATGAAGTAATGAAATATTTAAACGAAAGCGATTGACTGAAAAAAAATTTGTTCCTCGTGCACCGAATACGCCATGACATGATCAAGTGTTGAATCGAACTCACTGCATTATTTGAGATATCAGCAACATGCAGCTTTGCTCAGTAATGCTGCAGAAGAGCAAATTTTGCATTGCCACTTGATAATTTTCAAAGCATGCTTTTTGAAAATCTTCATCAACATCTGAAAATTCAGTTCTGATTCTTTGCTCATTTGCTTAACAATGATTTCAACTCATTACTAATGGTACAACATACCTTAATTCCAGGTCAGATCACCAAGGCTAGGAACCTTGATGTCTCAGATTTTGATAAAACTTGATGGAATGGTAGCCCCCAAGAAGTTATCCCAATGTGCAATATTTTTTTGATCTGTGACCACTAGGTGTCAGTATAGAAGGGCCAAGGTTTTGATCAGCAGATAAAGTGCATACCCTTCAAGAGACCATATCTCAGCCTATGGTAGAGTTCAATAATCGCAATTTTGGTATCATTGGACTCAGGAGACTCTGAGCTTTCAAATGAACCCAAACAAGACGAGGTAAAAATTAAGAAAAATTTTTAGTTTATTTTTTATATTTTCACCGCCTGCGAGGGTGAAATTCAAACAAAAAATTTTTGTTAAATATTCTTTAAGCAAGGTAGTTTAAGTATATGCAATAACATTTTTGTATATGCAGCAGTAAAAACGTACATTAATTAACTGAAAATACAGCAATTGGTGATTTTTCATCCAGAGACTGATTTTACTAGTCAGATACAGCAATGCAATCTGGTACAATTTTTGTGTAATTAACAGCAACAAAGGAATTGACTGTTTTTATCCTCATATAGGAGCTCAGCATGCTTATACAATAACATCATATGATAAAACAGTAATAAATAGATACCGTAAAACAGTATATGACTGTGATTGTTCTTGTTGTATGTTTTATCGTTCAACAAGTTCATGTCGTGATTGTATTACAGTTTTTTTGCTAGCCTTGTTTTTTATGTCGTTAAATGTGAATTATTTAGTATGTACTGTGTGTTTTTTTAGTCACAGCGCAATGTTACAATAAGGCTTTGAGATGCTGTGAGCTAAAAACATAGCGTGTTTTTGATCCACCAGTTAGTCGTGGTTGAGGAAGAACTCCAAGTATTTGCTCATGTGATTTGAAACATTGCTCAAGTTCATCATCAGAAAACCAATAGGCTTTCCTTAGTCTTAGAGGATGTAGAAATTAAATCAAGTAATCTTGAAACTCTTTGTCAAAGCACACCACATGAGCAATCCACTTCTTCCCTCCTTTTTCCACACAAACACATGAATTATTTGGTATTGTGGGTGCAGCGCTCTGAAGTGATGGTGTCATTGTAGTATTGCTAGTGATGTATTCCGTTGTATCAAAAAAATCTACGGTTGCCTTATTCAAGTAAATGGCGATAAATAGAGCATTTGAAGCTTTCTTGCTCGATCATCAGTAGTTTGAAAGGCAATGTTTAACTTCCTCATCAAAGTGTTGTAGCTACAAAAAATATTGAAGTTAAAAACTTAACGTAATTGACAAGATGAATTAATACAAACCAAATCTACTCTTATTATACTTTACGAAGATACACTTGAGTTAATGCAGAACACATTTAGTTTGATAATTTATGTTTTAAACAAACAAAAAAATCTGGGAGCTTGTGCAAACAAATTTGCTGATAAGCTCAATGAATAAATTGAACAAGAACTCTATAGTTGATACTACTGCTCTGTCTGGTTTATGTTTATGATATCAGTCCAGGCGTGAAGTTTTGCAAACAAAAGTTGATATTTTACATCTTTTTTTTTTTCGGTGCTACAGCCGCAGTTACCTACGACTGTTTCACAAGAGCCTAGGTGTGTTGGCAGCACGGCTTTTCTACCACTCGAACCATATAGCTATCACACTTTTGCTGGAACATTGCTGTCTTTAAATTTCGGATGCCATTCTGAAGAATACCATTGATGCTCGTGGCAACAGTTGAACCCGGTACGTTTCAAAGTCCAACGCCTTACCGCTGTGCCATGGCAACTTTTGCTTAAAAGATAGAACTTGCCATTCAATGCTAGTGCTACTTTTGGTGTGTTCTGTGAAGACTTCATTGGATAATCGTAACTTTTTTTAATTTCAGCAACTTTTTTCTGTTTCGTTCATGAGTGTCAAAAATATTATTAGTCTTACATCATTAGAATTAAAACTATTTATGCAAATTATGCAAAGGATATGACTCAAATCAGGGCTTCTCAAACTTTTGTGTTCTGCAACCCCGTTCAGAAAAAAATACGGGTACTTTCCAAATGCGTTTTTAATTTGGAGGGTTTCATGCTTTCCGCAGACAAAGTTTTATTGCAAATTAGTGGTTTTTCTTCATTACTATATCTGCTTGTAAATCCATATTGCAAAAATGCGTCATCATGTTTTCTTTTTGACTTAATATTTTTTTCTGCGTCTTTTCAATGCTGCCACATGAATCTAAACCTAACCACTAGTCCATAATGAATTCATTGGTTCAACTGCTTGGAACTTCCGTCTAAAACTGCTCTATGCCCTCAGAGAACTTAACTTAAACCTAGGGTCCCAAAGTGACACAATAAAAAGTTTCTTTCAATAATTCCTCTGAAATCGAAATACAAGCAATAAAGACACTTTTGGTCAGCTGCTCGTTACAGCAATGATGGTGTAACAATGCATCACTTGTTGTTTTATATGGGTGATTGTAATGTTCGGTTGGTAGAACAATGGACCTGTAATAATCCATCGGATGCAGATTAAAGTGGCTGCTCTTCTTGCAACCCTTCCTATGAATGCCGTTCTGGACCTTCTCTAAGCCAGAAAGTACTCAAATCTTGAAAATGCATCACCTGCTCTGATTAGTTATTTTTTGTTATCCGATATCTCAAACATCTGTGCCATGTAACAACTTTGTTGTATGGGCCTAATGTTTCATAGTTTGAGAAGCACTGATTTAAATTATAAAGGTAAGAAAACAAAATAGTTAACATTAAGACTTTCTTAAGAAATTACTTTTTTGACAGGAGTTACTCCCAACAAAGACAAAATTTGGTTGGTCAAGCTAGAAGCAGATATATTTAAGCTTATATCATCTTCTGAGTGAACATTACTGCTTTCCGAGGAAGACTGCTCAGACATATTTTGAGAAGAGGTTGAAACATTTTCAGAAACTTCCCTTTCAGAAAAGTTTCTACTGAGCTGCTTAAGCAATTTGCACCATTTCTTATACCCTTAAAAACCTTTCTCAAATGGCACTCAAATGGATCACAACAACTTGGCTTAGTTTTTGGCATGACAAATGTTTTCAGCAGAATTGGACTAGTCATCGATACAGTATGCGTAATTACAGTATTAATATATCCTAATAAACGGAACCTTGATGCATAAACAAAAGTTTTTCACAGAGATGCTTTAACACGTCAGAACTGCTCTCAGACTTGAGTTGATCTTAAGCACCAATGCAGAAAGAGCAGGTAGTGACAAGAAAAGCTTTACAATGAAAAGTGCTTATAACATTACAAACAATATTTGTCTTGTAGTTCATTCTTTTACTAATAAAAATTGCTGGGCTATTGCATCAGAAATCAATTTTTTTTCCATAGCATTACACCTATCCACACAAGCTAGTATTTTTTAATTACGATGAAGCAATACAACAAGAGTATGTCCATAAATCAAGCAATATTAGTTGATTAATTTTGACCTACACCATCAAAAACAAGGCTAGCAAAAAAACTGTAATACAAACACGACATGAACTTGTTGAACGATAAAACATACAACAAGAACAATCACAGTCATATACCGTTCTACGGTATCTATTCATTACTGTTTTATCATACGATCTTACTGTATAAGCATGCTGAGCTCCTATATGAGGGTAAAAACAGTCAATTCCTTTGTTGCTGTTAATTACACAAAAATTGTCCCTGATTGCATTGCTGTATCTGACTTTGACAAAGAGTTTCAAGATTACTTGATTCAATTTCCACATCTTCCAGGACTAGGGAAAGCCTATTGGTTTCCTGATGATGAACTTGAGCAATGTTTCAAATCACATGAGCAAATACTTGGAGTTCTTCCTCAACCACGACTAACTGGTGGATCAAAAATATGCTATGTTTTTAGCTCACAGCATCTCAAAGCCTTAATGTAACATTGCACTGTGACTAAAAAAACACACAGTACATACTAAATAATTCACATTTAACGACATAAAAAACAAGGCTAGCAAAAAAACTGTAATACAATCACGACATGAACTTGTTGAACGATAAAACATACAACAAGAACAATCACAGTCATATACCGTTCTATAGTATCTATTCATTACTGTTTTATCATACGATCTTATTGTATAAGCATGCTGAGCTCCTATATGAGGATGAAAACAGTCAATTCCTTTGTTGCTGTTAATTACACAAAAATTGTACCTGATTGCATTGCTGTATCTGATTAGAAAATCAGTCTCTAGATGAAAAATCACCAATTGCTGTATTTTCAGTTAATTAATGTACGTTTTTACTGCTGCATATACAAAAATGTTATTGCATATACTTAAACTACCTTGCTTAAAGAATATTTAACAAAAATTTTTTGTTTGAATTTCACCCTCGCAGGCGGTGAAAATATAAAAAACAAACTAAAAATTTATTGAAAAATTTTTCTTAATTTTTACCCCATCTTGTTTGGGTTCATTTGAAAGCTCAGAGTCTCCCGAGTCCAATGATACCAAAATTGCGATTATTGAACAACCACAGGCTGAGATATGGTCTCTTGAAGGGTATGCACTTTATCTGCTGATCAAAACTTTGGCCCCTTCTATAATGACACCTACTGGTCACAGATCAAAAAAATATTGCACATTGGGATAACTTCTTGGGGGCTGCCATTCCATCAAGTTTTATCAAAATCTGAGACATCAAGGTTCCTAGCCTTGGTGATCTGACCTGGAATGCCCCTATAATAGTTATGTACGCTTACTGCATCTAACTTTGTATCAACAAGCTGAAATGAAATAAACGAAAACACCTCAATTGTTGCAAATATTTGTAATGCAAAATACCTATTATTGTGAGTGTATTGCTTTAAAGGAAATAGAGAAGCAACTTCAATGCAATTTTGAAAAACAATGCAGCATGGTTTAATTGATTTGCATTGATTCAAACTTCACGACTGGTTTTGTTTCTCTGAGATATTCGTTTTTTTTTTTTGCAACTTTCCGGAAAACCATCATAAAGTTTATAAGTTACCAATGTCGGCAGCGTTACCAATGTCAGCAGCAAGGTCGAGTGGTTCGGAGCGTCGTCAACGATCATGATCGCAAGGTTAATGGTTCAACTCCCACCCAAGCCTTGTTGTTGCGTCCTTGGATAAGATGCTTCACGACAATTATCCCTGCTTGGTGGAATCTAACAAGCTGCAAATTGAAGAAGTCGGAAGCAAAATTTAAACGGAAAACTCGGAAACTCCTAAGCGAGTCTAGATTCGTCCTATGCACAGTGCCTCCGTTGCTTTCTTGTGACAGGAGGATAAAAATGAAGAAATCAAATAAGAAAATAAAAACATGCATAACAAAGCAAATATCAACAGCACTATGTGGACAGTCTTTAGTCTAAATCAGTGTTTCTTAAAGTGGGCGATATCGCCCCTTGTGGGCGAAAGATAAGCACCAGGGGGCGAAAAGCGAATGGGGGACAATAACACTTCTTGAAACATTAACTCTTTCCCAAAACATTAATAGCACATTCTCGAAACAAATGGTACAAACAAACATTTAGTTACGTTGGGAACTGAGCAACTTACTAAAAGCACTTAATGTCATTACCCGTATAATAGCTATTATTATCACCAGAAGAAAAGAGCAATTGTTAAACTAAAATAATCGCAAATTTCTTTTGCTCATCCTGACCGAAAAAAAATTGATCATTGCCAAAAATATTCAATCAATGACCGACAAATGACCGAAAAAAACAAACAAAAAAAACTAGGTTCCAGTACGATGTCAGATAAAGACTTCGAATTTTGCTAGAGCAAACAATTTTACGGTTATATATCCGGCACTATCCGGTGCTTTTTGAGGTATCCGGTATCCAGCCGGATAGTACTTTGCTATCCAGCCATATACCAGATATTTTCAAAGTTCAGGAAAATTGCGTAGAATAGACTCAGTAAAAATAAAATTTACCTATTCAATCTATGTGAAAAAAATTTGGTGCAAGTTTGAAAATTTTAATTTTGTTTGGACTCTCTACAAAAAGTAGAACCGAGTCCAAACCATAGACTGCGTTGGTAATTTTTTACATCAACTGGATTTACATTCAGTTAACAAGTTTTTTTTCGGCGCTGCGAGTTTTGTCATCAGGAAAGCCACTTTATTGGTATAGCAGTAAGGCAGTAATCAATCGGCTTCAAACCAAGACGGTATACTTTCGATGACCACCATCGTTGTCTCCCATGAAGGCCATGCAAATAATTTACTTTTAAAAGCCTGTCTTCTGTCCTATAACTTGCACGTTCGTTTTTTGTGCGAAATGAAGAAAAAAAAACAAAAGCAATGCGCAGCCGACATATGTGCAAATTTTTTCTTGAAGGCAAACAGCAGGGGGAGAGAATTTTCATAGAAACTTTGTTTTCTACATTCAAAAAATGACATTTCAAGGTACCAGTAGCATTGTAATAGATGTGCTTCTGCTTTTTAAGTGTTGTGCGGTTTTGTAACGTTAAGTAAGTTGAAGTCTTTAATTCAACGTCTTCAGTTCATCAATTGACTGTTGGTGTTAAAAGTTTGACATAATTCACCCATCATTGCAGATTTACCGCAGGATCGATTTTTTGCAGTAATTTTATGGTATTTATGCACTCTAAACCTTGCGTTTTTTAGTAGCTCTGATGATAGCTCAAAGCAAGTGAAAATTCGTGCAAATCATTCTACCTCACATTTATTGGCTGACGTTGTTTCCCTCCTTAATAAAAACACTGATAATAAAAAGTACACTTGCCTAATTCTACTAGATCTCAAAAAGGCCTTCGAGACAGTAGACCACAAAATACTGTTAGCAAAATTAGAAAAATATGGCATAAGAGGCAATGTGCATAAACTCATAGAAAATTATTTAACTGATAGGCAGCAATATGTTAATACCAATTCCACGACCTCTGACCTCAATAAGGTCAGCTGTGGAGTTCCACAGGGTTCAACTTTAGGCCCCACATTGCTCTCTGTATATAAATGATTTGCCAAATATCTCCAACTTTACTGTAAGATTGTTTGCAGATGATACTGCCTTAATCATGCAAGATGAAAACCTTTCCAACCTAGGTAAAAAAGTCAATAGTGAATTAATAAATGTAGAATTGTGGTTAAGAAAAAATAAGCTTTCCTTAAACTGTGATAAAACCTTATACCTGGTTGCTGGCCCATGTAGAAACTCTTCTAAAACACTTGATCTATGTCTAAATGGTTCTCTAATAAAAAGATGTACAGTTGCAAAGTACCTTGGAGTACACATAGATGATACTTTAAATTGGGAATATCACGTCAATTTCATTTGTAACAAATTGTCTCAAATTGCTGGAATATTTTATAAACTTCGTAAATATCTAAACCTCAAATCATTAATATCGTTGTACTACAGTTTTGTACAATCTCATCTTCAATATGGTATTCTTTCATGGGGATCTGCAAACAGCACAGTCCTTCAAAAACTTCAGATAATTCAGAACAAAATAATAAGAATTATTTGTAACGTAAAGAGAAACAGCCACACCTCTAACAATTTCCTATTTAGCTCATTAAACATACTCAAAATTAAAGACTTGCACACACTGGAATTAGCCAAATTTATGTTTATGTTTCATCATCATAAGTTACCAAAAACATTTGATGACTATTTTAAAGCTATTAATGCTTCTCATTGGCACAACACTAGAAGTGCATCTTCTGGAAACTACTTCATGCCACAAAGCAGAACAAACAAGGGAAAAAATACCTTGCTAGTTGCTGGTGTTCAAGTTTGGAATTCTCTATCACCTGCATTGAAAACCCTCACCTACCATAAATTTAAATCTGATGCTAGAAAGTCTCTAGTTGACACCTACACTTCAACGAACTATCTAATTTAAACCATGATACTAACTTAATAAATGTTAAAATTTGGTGCGTGCATGGGCTTTCAAAGATCAATAAAAAATCGTTATGTTCTTAATTACAAGTAGTTCTACGGTACCAGTATTTTGTCTATTATTATGTGTACATACTACTTAGTGAGTATTTGTTTGATTTTGCTTTTGTTTTGATTTTTTTTGTTTTTTTTCTTTTCTTTTGCGCGTATTATCTATTTTCTGATACTTTCGATAAACCAACATTGGCTTTGGCTATGTAAGTAAATGGCGCTGGTATTGAATCTTCAGTGTAGTAAGGGTGGCAACAACCCGATGAGCAATGCTCCCTTTGTTGTCTCCCTCGTACACTCTAGCCTCAGACCATGATGTTTTACGAAATTTAAGTGCTTGCATGTGTTATTTTTCAACTATTAGTTGCTAACTGTTATGGTATGAGCGTGTACAAAATAAATCTGTTCTGTTCATAAGGCAGGGGTGGCCAACCTGCCTTCCCTTAGGATCACCTCGAAATTTCATCAAAAACTCACAATCGACCAGCCAGAAAGCAAACTATAAGATATTCTTTCCCAGTAATTTTTACACTGTAATGGACTGCTATATTTACCATTACCAACATCGTAAGCAGTGTTTTCAAGTTCGAATTAACTCAAAAACCCAATAAAAAAGGTAAAAACAAAGCAAATAAGTGAAGCATTGCAAATAAGACAGTTGCATGTACCGTTTACCATTGTTCAGAAATGGGTAAGCTCCCATTCTTCATCAAAATACTATCTTTCCTCTTTAGGGCGCTCATTGCAATTATATAATTTTGGCTGCGGGTAAGGCCGAAATAAATGCATACATTCTACTGTTCCTTTACTGTCCAACCAAGAACAACTAACTTATACTTTACTAACATCAACTACCAATTCATAGGAAATTTTTTAGCAGAAGCAGCTATCAAACTAAAACTGTGCTTTCTACGGTGACTACTGACCAGTCAATGTGCCTGTTTTCGACCTTAATTCATTTCTCAGCAAGCAACTAAGCTCATAATTGTCGCGAAATAGTGTGCATTGTTTAGCGTTTGTTCACGTAGCAACACTCTGGCTGAAATTCTCATTTCAAGAACACTGCATAAAGATGCATTTGAGGAATCTTATTAGTCCTCACAAAATCCTACGCGATTGACCAACTGAGCCTAGGCGACCAACTTGTTGGCCACCCCTGTCATAAGGCATGAACTGTGATTTATGCTATTCACTACGGACATTACTAAATACCGCTATAGCACTAATAGGACTAATAGCACTAATAGCACTAATAGCCGCATTATGGGACTAATAGCAGCAATATGCATTGGACTAATAGCACTAATAGGACTAATAGCCGCATTATGGGACTAATAGCAGCAATATGCATTGGACTAATTGCACTAATAGGACTAATAGCACTAATAGCCGCATTATGGGACTAATAGCAGCAATATGCATTGGACTAATTGCACTAATAGGACTAATAGCACTAATAGCCGCATTATGGCACTAATAGCAGCAATATGCATTGGACTAATAGCACTAATAGGACTAATAGCACTAATAGGACTAATAGCACTAATAGTCGCATTATGGGACTAATAGCAGCAATATGCATTGGACTAATAGCACTAATAGGACTAATAGCACTAATAGCCGCATTATGGGACTAATAGCAGCAATATGCATTGGACTAATTGCACTAATAGGACTAATAGCACTAATAGCCGCATTATGGGACTAATAGCAGCAATATGCATTGGACTAATTGCACTAATAGCCGCATTATGGGACTAATAGCAGCAATATGCATTGGACTAATAGCACTAATAGCACTAATAGTCGCATTATGGGACTAATAGCAGCAATATGCATTGGACTAATTGCACTAATAGCCGCATTATGGGACTAATAGCAGCAATATGCATTGGACTATTTTTGTTTGATGCAAAGAATTTATGCATATCAAGAACTTGTACAAAAGATTCATTTGAAAAAATACTACCCTAATAAATACAGTATATAAAAACAAAAACAAAAAAGAATCACATTTCACTTTGACGCTCACTGCTGGTAAAGTAACATTTGCAAAGTGTTCCCAGCATTGTCCACGAACTTATTACTTTTAAAAATATAAAAGCATTTTTTCACTTTTTTATCCAATATTAAAGAAAAATATGTATATATATATATATATCTAGTCCCTGAATTACAAATGTCAATAACAGCAGATAATGGCGTTAATGCTTTTGTAACGTTTAAATTGCTGACCAAACCATTACACATTCAAATTTGGAATGAATTCTCTTGAACCTGAGCTGACAAGATTAAAAATTTTCGGCAAAGTTTTCCCTGGGTTTTAAGTATTTTGTTAAAGCTGCAGTACGCTTCTTTTGTGTATTTAGCATCATGCATCATGACTTGTGAAGAAAGAAACAAGCACATCACTCCAGTAGTGTTTTAAAATGAAAATAGAACTTTAAACTATCAATAAACCTACTGGTCAACTAACCTAAACACACAACTCCATGCTCTCATCAAAAAAAGTCATCCCTTAATGTGGCCTAAAACTTTTTTACAGCAATAATTGGATTTAGCCTACTTATCTTTCACTATTATGCAATAAAATTTGGTGATGCAAAACAGACAAAAAGTTCTTGATAATGTACGCCACAAACATCTTCAGCATTATGCATTCTATGGCTTTCGGGTAACTTTGGGGGGACAATCAATTTTAAAGCTGTTTGCTTTTCATCTGTTAAAATAATGAAAGGTGTGAGCCGTATCCTTTTTGATAAAAACTTAAGTTGCAACTGCGCGCTTAATGTTACATACTATCAGACTAGAATGATAACTACATAACTGCAGTTCCAAACGTAATTCTTAATTCAATAGTAAGAGAAATGGTTGCTGTTGCTTTACTGTAAAATCAGCTTTTTCATTAACTTAATTGAGTTTAACTGTGAAAGTAAAAATTGTTTAAAAATGAAACCAAAAGTGAAAACTTTACAGCACACATAAACTTTGTCAAGCATTGGGTGTATTTCAAATAAATAATCAATAATTGTAGAAATCAGTGTTAAAGATTCTTTTGGGTGAAACAGACTGTTGGGTTTTATAAATTTTACTTTTTAACTGTGGTGATACTGCGTATTTCAAATAAACATATTTAACAATTATTCATGAAGAAGAAGTAGCAGTTTTAGCATTTGTCCAAAGAGATATTACTGGTTAATAAGATTGTGAATATTCATAACAATAGGTTAGCTTGTTCAAAACGACTGCCCCTCATAAAATACAATTCACCTACTGTTTAAAACAAAAAATGGCGATGCCTTAATAATATGATGTTAGTGAATGTCTGAACAAGTTTACCTTTTTGATCGCATTCTAATGATTTTTTTCGCTTAGGCTTTTTTCCAGATTTTGAAGATGGAACTTTAGTGATGAATCTCAAATCGGAGGAAATAGATGTTTGTTTTTGTAGGTGTGGCATGTGATTGTAGAAGCGCTTGATATATTTCTTTTTTTCGCCCACACTTAGCATTTTCCACTTTATCGAAAGAGTTTGGAAAGATTTAAAATGAGAATGCAAAATGTAAGGTCCGCACCCCATTATGGCTCTTTCAACATCGTTTTGCATGCTCTTCACTAATTCATAAATGATTTCAATTAGCTTAGGAACACTTTGCTTTTTCCACTCTGAAATGGTTTTTAAAACCAAGTTTACTGATTCTGCATTATTGTTAGTCCATTTTGAACCGAACTTTTGGTAGTAGGGCCGAACTTTTGTCTTTAAGTTTGGAAAGAGTCTGTTTTGTAAATATGGAACAAAAGAGGAGCAATCTTCCTCACAGATTTTCACTGCTTGATCCATACTTTCTTTGAATTCAGCATCATCTGTTGCATCTAAAGTATTGAAGATCGCATCACTGCAATGCTTACGTGTTGTCTGATTTAATCCCACTTTGTCAGTCAAATATTTCACGTTTTGTTTTAAGTGGTTGAAGCAAAGGATGTGATGAGCTTCGGGGAATAAGGAAGAAAACGCTTGGTGAATAGCAACTTCATCATCACTCCCAAACAAAAAGTTGAGGGAATCTGGAATTTTGGATCTCAAAGGATTGAAAAATTTGGAATATGTCGTGTTAGTCGAATTGATGTGTAAGTAGATAGGTCCAACAAACAAAGGATGAGCTTGCGTATCGGTTTTAAC